>QANY01000527.1:422514-822096 GCA_003255025.1 Datisca glomerata
GTCAACATGTATTATTTTTATATAATTATGAGAATTATTGTACCTTTTGTTTAAGTTGTTCGATCTGTTCTTTGTATACCTGTGTCTGTAAAAGAGATAAGTACGTTAAATATGGAGACAGAGATCAGAGAGAGAGAGAGAGAGAGAGAGAGAGGGGTAAATAAAGAAGAGTGCCACCATAAAGAGAATGATAATTTATTTTTTCAAACTAATATTATAAGAGAGGAAAAGAATAAAGAAATATAAGGATTTTTTGTTGTGGTTTTTCATCAAGAGCCATAATTTTTTGTTCCATCATTAACCTTTCTAGCTCTAATCTTGCTTATACTCCTCTCCAACTGTTCTTCTATCTGTTGAAGTTCTCCAATGGAGCATGACCCCAAACCTTCTCCCAACAGTTTCCTGCAGATACATTCCAACTCAATCATGTATTATAATATACATGCTTTATGAATTCGGGAGTGTAAGAATTGAGATTCAAAGCAATTAATATGTTAGTAGTACACCTTTTTGAAACTTCAAGTTGCTCTATCTTCTTCATCATGTTTGATGCCTCATGCTTCATGCGCTGTCATTACAAGTTTACGTAAACTGAGACGATGATTATAAGTAACCGTATAGCGGCATATGTTGAGATTATTGAAAAATTCCCATAAGTCTCCTCTTTCACATAGATGATCAACATATTCATACAGAGAAAAATATAAAATCTAGGGGTTTTCTGAAAAGAAAAACATCAATCTCCGTTTCATTTCCTTCTAATTCCACATACTTTGTCTCTGATTTTTTTTCCTATATATTTTCGAAGATCCAAACATAACCTTCATTCCTAGTTCACACTTCCTCACTCTCTCTCTAAAAACTGCGCCATAATAACTCAAAATCTCTCTCTCTCTCTCTCTCTCTCTCTCTCTCTCTCTCTCTCTCTCTCTCTCTCTTTCTCATAATAACATGTCATTCACCCCATTTAACTAAACTTACTTGTTTTTACTAATAACTCATCTATTCTCCCTCATATCATTCATTCTCATTCTCATTCTCATTTTACATTACATTTCACTTTGCGAAATAAAAATACATAGTCAATCAAGAGAAAAACCTAACCTCCATATTTTGTTCAGGACATCTGTCGTAGACATTATGAGTGTCTTTCATATGAATCTGGTAACGCTCTATAGTTGCTTGCATACTGAAAAAAGGGTATATATTGATTTCAGGCAATCTTTTTGCTACATATACATACACCTAGAGTGGAGAACAACTGAATATATATAAAATACTCGTGATATTGAAAAAAAAACATATTATTTTCATCAGCTATATTTGAATTTCAGAAATATGAGGGAATTTTTTTTTTTTTAAAGGATTGCATTTTTCATCTTCTAAATTACCGGGAATATATAGGAGTAATTTTACTATTTTAAACGTAAAGTGTTAAAATTAATAAGTGAAGAAAGACAAAGCATATATAAGTACAACTATTTCATGATATAAATTAGTCAAGTATATATTTTAATAGTAATTTTTCTAATGTGATTTTCTAATGTAGGATTAATTGTCATTAGACATAAAGATAAAAAAAAGTTGTATTACTACTTATCTCCCTTGGGAATCTCTAATTATCAGCATCATTTTTCTTGTTTCAATTGCTTGCATGGAACACAACATTTATTTATCTTGTGTATGGAGTAGTACATGACTAAAGGATAGTTATATATAGGACATAGAAATGTATGTTCTTTCTATATTTATATCGATCGAGACTGTTAGTACAACTGGAAACATGCTGAGATTTTTCATTATATGATTTGGTGATCGATCACCATAAATTTCTTATTTTCCTATTGACGACAAGAAAATATGTATCTAACATTATTTAAGGAGAGAAAACTAGTCATTGAGTTTCTTTTTCAACTACTATTGTTGATAAGATAATTGCACCCATCAAACAACTTCTATAAACGATCATATTAATCATGAATCTCGCAAAATTTCGGTTATTTACTTACATAAATGTCAAATCACCCTAGCTATTTGAATCCCCTTTAAACGAAAATTTCTACTTAATTTTTCTAGTATAAACTTTAGAAATGTTGGACATTTGGAGTGATGAACTAGGAAGTGCTATGACTTGATCATGCAAATGGCAAGTGTATGATGCAATATTAAGTGAAATGCATCTAAGATTTGTACATTAATTTCAATTGTTGATATAAAAAAAACATACATATTTTACCTCGAGACACAAGAAATGAAATGGGAATTAAAGTTAACATGACTCGACCCAATATATCAATTTAATCTCAAACTTTGTCATAAAATATTGAGATTAATAAGTAATTTGTATAAAAAAATTCGAAACAAAACTATTACCAGTCCTTGTACAATAAAGACTTACATTATACCTTGTAGCAATTCACAAGTCAAAATTTAGAAATATTCTACAGAAATATCTAAGAAAAAAAGCGAACTTTTGATTGTGCAAGTTTCTGGAAAAAGTTCACGAGTAGCCAAAGAAGGTATTCGTATATAAACGAGGAAAATACATGTCAGTGATTAGAATTCTAGCTAGTACACTGCACAGACTCTCTTTAAAAATTATAATTGCATGTACTATCTCCACTATATGCAACCAAAAGCAAAACCATTTTTAATTTCAATTTTCTAGCTATTACATGGTACGAAATTACAGATAGTTTATTGGGAAAAGCTATACTTTTGTTAGGCTCAGTTTGACAATGTTTTGATTGAATGCAATCAAATGTAAAAACAATGTTTATTTAACTGATGTTATTATAAAAATAATAATGAGTATTATGCTTCAATATGACTATTATGAAATAATTTGCAACTAAAATGATATAATTATTTCAATTTATAAAAAAATGACTCTTAGCCAATAAAAAAGATGAGAAAAATCCCTTGATTAAAAGGGTCATCATTGAATATTAATTAAAGAATTTTTATATGAATGACATAAAATTGATCTAATTTTGGCATCTTGATTAAAAACTTGAAAACCCCACAAGAGAGGAGGATCTAGAAACTGAGATAGGTAAAGAAACTGATTTTGTACATTAAATTCATCAAAAGTAGTAGAACCGTTTAGGTCTAAAGGCATCTTTTTGGAGTGTAAACACTGCAAATAATATAGAACCCTAAAGTGCAGACACCCACACCAAAAAATGGGTACGGAGAAAATATAAAATAAAAATCATATTAATTAATTGGGAGAGTAGAAGAAAAAGTACCTAGAGCTTGAAAATTCATAGAGCTTTCCTCTAGAAGAGAAAATGATGAGAGCTATCTCAGCATCACAAAGAACAGATAGCTCAAACGCCTTCTTCAAAAGACCATTCCTTCTCTTCGAGAAGGTTACTTGTCGGCTCGTTGCGTTTTCTATTCGCCGCATCTGTGTCTTCCCTCTCACCATCTTGTTTTACCTCAGATCAAGATTGTGTAATTCAACAGATCTTCCGGTTTAGATTAAGTATTGAGAGCGATTTAGTCTTGTAGCAAGCAAATGGGCAGAACCCAGATTGCTTTTAATGAAGAAGAATAAAAAAAACAAAAACAGAACAAAACTAGGCAAGAAAGTGAGGGAATCTGAGGATTGATTGCTTCTTTTCCAAAATCCCAGAGCAGCTTAGACTTCTAGAGAGAGAGAGAGAGAGAGAAAGAGAGAGAGAGAGAGAGAGAGAGAGAGAGAGAGAGAGAGGAGGAGGAGGAATTAGCAAAAGCAAAATTAAAAAGGAAAGTGGGAATTTTGAGCAAAGAAAATGAGTATATTAGCCAGAAGAAGAAAGGAAGAGAGATGATGATTAATAGGAGAGATGGATACCTGGTTGAGTTTTTTTTTTTTTTTTGGAGGGGGAAACATATTGACCTTTCTTTTATGGTCATTACCACCAAATGGAGATATGGCATGTGTGTACTATAGACCCACTTCCCTTAATTCACCATTTTTTTCCTCTTTATTATTTTTTTCTTCATCTTTCTCAGTCATAGTCATACCTAACCTAGGAAAAAAAGAAAGACATTTTCTTTTGTGACTAATGACAAATTTCAATTTGTTTCATTCAAAGGTAGAAATATAGTAAAAAGACCTATTACTTTGCCTTTTTTGGTAAATCCCACAAAGAAAAAAAGACCCAAAATAGATAATTTTGCTTTTTTGTATTAACCCATGACAGATTATTTGATTTAAATCTTATAAAAATCAATTTAAAATATAATTGAGGGGAAAAGTCATAAATAAGACCGAAAATGGACAGACAAGATAAAAAAGACAAAATAAAAGGATGAGAGAGAGGGACTTGCACCAAAAAATCAAGAGACAGAGGGGAGGAGGGGAATGTGAAAAAAATCGTATATTTAATGACACGTGGAAGATGTTCGTACAAGTCCGTACATAGACAGCCAATTGGAGCTCGAAAACGCAGAGGTTTAGCAGAGTAAAAAATGCGGAAAATGCACTTTTATAGCGCGTGCAATTAACCGCTATTTTACTTTTCCTTTAAGTTACTTGCTCAAACATTAATCATTGAGAAAATTGTACACTCAACTTTATATTTATTGTCATTTTTAATCTGACAATTTATTTTTATGATTTATAAATTTGAGATTACTCTTTTAATTCAAAAACAATTTTTTGTTCAAAGTCTTTAACATTTTTATTAATAAGCATTATGTTGTTTTCTTTAGTTGTTTTCTTTACTTCTCTCCTAATCTATCACAAATATTTTTCACCACTTATTCTTATGTTTGTGTGTTTTATCTTATCCTTTCACATGCGTGTTCAAGTATCACAAACATTCTTCATTTACTAGAATTAATTTCTTTTTAAGTTTGGTATTATGTTTTTGTCAGTGACAAGCCCCTTCATTTGCTCGAATTTGATTTTTTCAGATCATTCACAAATAAGCTTTACTTCCCCGTGTGATCTTTATTCAATTATGATTTCATTTCAATTATTACATTCATTGTTAATTATTTTTTCATTTTTTTTGCATGATCGATTTGTTGAGTCCCTTCCATATTTCTTTGCATTCGTGCTTGAGGTTAATGGTTGTGTAAATGGCTCATGTCCCAACCATTAAATCGTTAATATGTCATTAGGATATGCTTAATTTGCATCTTGTCAGATGCCTATTAGCTCGATTTAAACTATAATGAAGAATTTCTCATTGGGTATGATAGTTTCAAGTCTTTTAATGTATATCTTAAAGGCGATTTTGATTTAGAACTTGAAACGCTAAACAAACTTGTGGATGAAATGCAAGGTCTTATTAACGAAATCATTGAAGGCATTGGATAGAAGATTATTTTTAAATGAAAAACATAACCTCAAAGGTGTGAATATATAAAATAAAAAGTTAAAGTTAAAAATGACAATAAGTATAAAGTAACAGTATTTTCTATTGTTTTTGTGTTCTAATGAGTCTATATCAATCTCTCATATGATTAATAAAATAGTTTCAGTATTTTATAAATTTTAATTAATTTTATGAAGTGTCAATTATTTATAAATATAAAATATTTTAATAAACAATATAACGCTAACTCATAAATAAATTAAACGTGGATGATTATTTAAAAAAGTATAATTTATGAGATCATATTTGTTACGTACGTTGAAGATTAAGAGTAGTGAGGCGAATGGGTGTTGTTTGATTGCATGTGGGTGGGGTCATGTGCGTCACCTTTAATTAGGTTTCTTTGTTCCACACTCCAAACCTGGTGGATTTTTTATTTTTCAGACACTAACAACAGAACTTAAAATTATTAGTACGATGCGGCGGGGACCGCAAGGCGTGCTACGGTCCCTCTTTTTTATTATTCTTAAATCTTAAGGATATTATCTTACCGCTCACATATCTTCGTTTAGATTAAATCTGATCAGATTTAATTTGGTCTGATTATTTTTATAATAAAATATTAATTTTTTTATCTTTTCATGAGTGGATCTGATTTGTTCAGATTTGATTGAACAGATCAGATCTAATTTTATCTCTATCATTGGACACCCAACGGCAAAGATCTAGATTTAATTTCTTCATATTAATTACTTCATGGGAACGAGTTTCTCTCATGTTCTAAATGGAATGGCAGATGATAGTTGGTAAAATTTTGTGTTGTTTATTTGATCTGGACGAGTTCGATTATATAAAATGAAAAAAATAAAATATTAGAATATTAGGATATATTTTTCTTTTTTATTTAGGGTGTATATGTTTAAAGCAGATCTGGTGGCCAGATCGTCTAACTTCTCACTTCTACGTGCACCAAGGATTAAGGTAAATTACATTAATCTCCTTCCTTAGAATAAATTTCATCATAAATTATCTTTTTTATAAGAAATTTACACTCTTTTTAGCTAAAATTTAAAATAGTTGGATAAAAAACTGTAGGATATTAATTGGAGAAAAATATTTATGACATTTCACATTAAGTTAACTAAGGGAGATGAAATTCTGTCTGTAATTTTTGAAATTATTGAAAATAAAGGGAATATATGAATAATTAAAATAAGCTAGAAAATATGTTAATGTAATTTACCATTTATATTAAATCATTTTGGGCCTATTTGATTCATCATTTGGTGCTATCGACCAATTCCAATGAAGCTTGAAAACATTGTCCAAAACCACACATAAAAACATTATGTTGTGATCGTGAATACCATGTCCTGTAATTTGGAATCCTCTCTTGTCGGTACAATAAGCGAATATCTTGTTTAAATGAGTCATTCGTTATGAAAATGAACGGTTCAAGATTAAAGGAAAATAAAAAAAGTAAGAAAAATGTAGTTTCACATTTGAGTTTGTGCTGAAGAGATCTTAATCATCCATCTTAGCGTATACTATTAGGATTTTTAGAACAAACATCCAGTTAGAATGCCTAACATGAGAGATTTATTTCGTGTGATACAACCAAATCTCAATCAACATATATTTTTCATATTTTTTCTCACAGCTAGAATTTACACTTTTAATGATGGCAGGTAAAAACCATATACAATGGTTTTTAGTGTTGGCGTCGTAAATGATTTGTTAATAAAATACGGTCATGATATCTATAGTTTATTATGACGATAACTAATGTTAACGTAGTGAGAGGGCCGCGTGTCATCTTTCACTATTATTGTTTGTCGGTCTTGTTCACAGTAATTTTACCCTTTGATTTTCTAAGTATGAAATTTCAATCCTCCAATTTAAGGAAAAGACTAAAAAAAGGACATTGACATAGACAAACACGTTTTAATTTTTGGACAAAAGGACATGACTCATGAGTCAACTTTTGGACTCAGCTAATTGCACAAATCCACTGAGCTGTAAATAGAAAAACACGTTTTAATTTTCGGGAAAAAAGGACATGACTCACGAGTGGCGAGTCAACTTTTGGACTCGGCTAATTGCAAAATCCACTTAGCTGTAAACGAAAATTTTACTTATTTTACAAACTTCGTACACGACTTCTATAGTAAGTGGAGTTATGGACGTCCAGTGCGTTACCTTTCCTAGAATGGGTAATAATTCTTTCCTAAACTTTTTTGAAAGGGTACTGAACATTTAATATTATTAGATAATGCTATTAGAGTACTTAACACTCATGGGTACTAAGATTTTTAATATTGAGTTTTTTCAGTACTCTAATGGTACTAGAAATTTTTCTTTACCTGTGAGACGATAATCCCTCTTATAATTAATGAGTTGTGAATAAGTATCAATTTTTGTCTTTATTCCATGTTAATGTGGATAGGTCCCACTGATTTTGTTTTACGACTTATTAAACTTACTAATAAAGTGTTATGTGTTATGCACGTGATCGAAACCATTAATTTTTTTCGTTATTTTCCTCACACATAATCCTTCCAAGTAAATAGAAAAGAAAAATCCAACATTAAGTTTTATATAGATATTTTATTAAAATTATGAACACAGATATGTAGTATTCAATTGGTGAATCAATTTTAACTGAATTTTATGTTATCAACTTATTCAATGAATGGACTAATTAATATCAATATGAGAGAAACATATGATATTTTATGATCTTTGTACATTTCATTACTTTATATCATGGATTTAATTTAAGAAATATTGATACTATTAGTCATTCATAATTAATTGTTCTTTGAGTATCACAATATTAAATGTACAATTGAAAAACCAATACTTAATTGTCATATGGAGTATAAAATGTCATTTTAGGCATTTAGGAATAATAAATGGATAATATTGTCTAAAAATAATTCTCATTTACTTACTACTTTAAATATATTATAGATTAGTTGTAAGGAGGTACTTCCTATTCATCGTGAATAAAGTAAGGAGTTTCTCTGCATTTTTTTATATAAAGTTATTGGTGATAGGAATCAGTAGGTGCAACAGGACATCCCAACTAGGTTAACCTTCGTAGCATCCTCATCATTTAACCTAACCTAATATATTATTAAAATAATATAAAAGAATCAACAAAATAACATACAAAGAAAAAAAATCAACAAAACCTAAAAGAAAGACTGTTACAAACATCATCATAAATAAACGAAGAACGAGAGTTCGAAGCATGGAGTTTCTTTATATTATTAATTGTTCAAATTTGACAAATCATTTTAACGAGTGAAAATCAGATTTGGGTTGTCTCTTTTTCGATTTTAGCCTAACAGAATATTATCATGTCTAATTTGAGTAGTTGGTTAAAAAGATAATGACCCCTTTTAAGATTTTTTTAGAAAAAAAACTTGTTTTCTATTTTCGTATCAAGCCGAATTGAGTACATTCATTTTTATGCAACGAACCAGATTGGTCCACATCACCTCTCGTTAACTATTCAAATCTTGTATAAAACAGTAATACACACTTAGACCTTGTTTAACGCAGTTTATAAGCTGTAGCTTATAACTTATAACTTAACTAAGTAAATAACTTATTCTTTAGAATGCGATTGACACAACTTATTGAAATAAGCTAGCAACTTATTTAAGCTAAAAAGTTAATAAGTTTTAAACTAAACTAATATAACTTTTTAACTTAAAATTCTTTTAATTTTTTCACATGTCTAAAATTACCCCCTTTTTTTTAAAAACTACACAAACATACTTATCTTCTTCAAGACATATCTATAAAATGAGAAGGAAACTGTGCTGCTTGAAACTAGAGTGGTGGCATCAATGCAATCATTGATTATTTCGGCGGTGCTTTTCCCGAGTCAGGAGTTCAGGTCGGGACAGGCCGTGAAGTCGGGTTGGAGACACGGGTTCACGACAAGTTGGGGAGTCGACACAAGTCAAGATGGTTCGGGGAGTCTGGTAGGTTCAGGTTGGGGACATGACTCCCCGACCCTTAGGTTGGGGAGCCGGGTAGGGACAGGTCGGAATGACTCTTGTTTAGATTAACGATTTGAAAAAAGATGGATACTGAAGAAATGAGTTAAATGCAAGCTATATCATCAAAATGGATACTAAAGTATTTTCAATTAAAATTATTTAATTATTTACTTATTTATCATCAATTTAAAATAAGTTATAACTTAAAATTAATTATAATAAGTTAAGTGAAACACATTTTAATTTTAAGATTAAAATTAAACTTAAATAAATTATAATTTAAAAATTTAACCTATAAATTTAAGTGAAATTAAATGAATTCTTAATTTATTAAAATTTCATCAATAACTTAACTATCATTCTCCTTTACCTAATTATAGAAAATCGTTAGTATACATGGAATGGTTGTCATTGATTACCTCAGCCCAAAGTTCTCTCTGTCACGGGAATATGATAGGAGCTAAAGCCATATTTCACTCGTCAAGGTCAACTCTTTTTTTTATTTTTTCCTAATATCTTTTATATTATCTTCTTTTCAATCAATTCATTGATGAAAAGCTAAACTTAAAAGAAAGGCTTAAAACTTTATTAATTCATAAATCACGTACGGACCCATTTTCAATGTCGATTTTAGCCTGAAGCATATAATAGAGTATAGAAATTCCATGTTATTTCTTAGTTCCACGTTAGCCCAACATTTAAAATAAGTCATATTTAAAACAATTCCGAGTATTAGGTCAATAACTCATATGAGTTGAAAGTTTTTGGACCATTCTTTCAGTATCAGTCACATGAAAAATAAGTTCGTATTGGATGTTATTAGACCTTCTCACTCCTAAAAATTAGATCATGAGTTAAAAAAATTTCTTACACTTAGAATATGATCATTAATCTCTTATGTAGTCAAATTAAACATGAGTCTCTTATGTAG
This sequence comes from Datisca glomerata, assembly GCA_003255025.1. Classification (NCBI taxonomy): domain Eukaryota; kingdom Viridiplantae; phylum Streptophyta; class Magnoliopsida; order Cucurbitales; family Datiscaceae; genus Datisca; species Datisca glomerata. The sequence continues at coordinate 432,777 of QANY01000527.1, forward strand.
TCAAATTAAACCTGAGTCTCTTAACCATAAATCTATTGCACCTAGATTGGGTTGAGGTTTGTTAGCTAACCTAACTCAATTAGTAGTATTATGTGTTATTGTATATTTTTAACCTTAAAAATTAACTCATGAGATGAAATTTTTTTCTTTCGATCTAAAATCATCTTAACAAAATTACACTAAAGAATGTTGAAAAGATTCTAAGAGAGGAGTAGGTTTTTTTCCTTTTGTGATGCATAATTAATAACCAAGTCATTTGATATTGGTAGCTACCCACCGAAAACAAGTCTCAATAAAGACGCATCAACTAATCGTTATAATATAAAAAAATCCCTATAAATCCAATACTTAAGTACCTCTTTGCTCAGTTCTTTATTTTTGATTTTTGATTTTTTGAAATTACTCAAGTACCAAACACATTTTTTTTCTCTTGTCAAACATATTGTTGGATAATATTGTCTTAACTATTGAGTTACGATTAATGTAACAAAAACCGCTTTGATCCTATGTCGGTATGATTGATGGACCGGATTGGTTATTGATAAATTTCGGTAATGACAGCAAAGTTGAACACGTTCAATTATTTTTGGCAAAACATAATTATAAGGTTTAAGGCATAGTCCAAGTGGGAGATTGTTGGATCTTTAATCTAACGTTAGACTTATGTGTAAAATAATTATGTATTGCAGGCTGTCAAATAAAGTTAAGCCCAATTAATAGTGATCTACTAAGGTTTGGATAATTGGGATTTTAAATGCATCTGATAGGTTGTGGACCTTTTAGTGTGTAGAGACTTTAGGATAATTTTTATTTTTATGATGGGCTAAAATAGAAATGCTGAAAGATGAATTATCTATAAGTGGTTGTGGTCCCCATGTCACACGATAACGAAAAACTATTCTATTTTTCCTAATATATCATTGTTAGAGAGAAAACGGAGAGGCTTTATTAAAAGAGACTCTCAGATAGAGAATCGTGTAGATCTGGAAGGCTAACCGCTCGACTCATCGTGTAGATCTGGAAGGTCAATACTTTTATAATAACTAAGGATATTTTAGTATTTTAGCTTTCTTATCTATGTGAATAAATACCTCATGTACTCTCCCTTTTATGAATAAATTAGAATAATTTTACCCTATTTTTATTTTCAAATTGGTATCTAAGCCTAAATAACTCTAAAATGTTGCCCATCACTACCATTGCCACCATAACAGCTCCGATCATCGCCAGACCAATGCTGCCACCACCGCTGGAGCTTGTTTTTCACTATTTCCAGCTTCAGTTGTTCGAAGTGGTTGTTTTCCCTAGGTTATGTGGTGACCAAACCTTAGGTTTCCCGTGTTTTCGAGCTGCTGTGGTTTAAACCATAGTTTAATCACTCATTTGGTGACTCTTCATGATATAGAAGGTGATGTCTGAATCTTCAGATGTTGTTAAGTCAGATTTGGCTTATGTCGTGTCTGATGGAAGAGTTACTAGTGTCTTTCTGAATGGATGAATTTTTTTCTACTCGGTCTCGATCGTTGAGGGCATTTCTTCGTGGCAGGGCAAGAGTCTTTGGCTTCAAGACAGTGTTTCTCGCCCTAAAAATGACGATGCAAAGGAAGTCCGGTAGGATGTTGATAAATGTTTGATATTGGGATAGATGTTAGGATCTATGTAGTTTTCCGTCTTTAATATGTTTATGTATCATGATACAGTTGTTCATTTGTGGAGTGCTTGGACTGCCATATATGCCCATTCGAGAAATGAGGTATGATATTTTGAGTTGTACTGGGAGGTTGATCACGAGAGACTTGAATTGAATGTTGCTCAGTTTTATTGGATATTTACGTTGACGGTTGGATGAGATGACCCAATATGACCCAGTTAGTGACTATGAGATAATAGCTCATGTAGCAATTAAGAAGATAGATCGTCTGCACACATATGCATTTCGGATAGGGCCTAAGCCTGAATTTAAGTCACTTCGTACCCAGATCCTTCATTCCTCTCACGCGTCGTCCTTGCTTGAGACCTTTACCATGGTTGATGGAGATGAGCATCAGTGTCTAATCTCAGTCCTGACTTTCATCGCTGTCACTGCTAGTAATAATGATCAGATGGCCGTTGGTGCTCATGTTTCCTCTAGCTCTCATCCTCCACCTAGGAGGGAAATTTGCCATCATTGTGGGAACAAATGCCATATCAAGGATACTTATTGGAAAATTTATCTTGAACAAAGGCCATATTATCATTGATGAATTATAAACTAAACTTAAGAGAAATGCTTAAAACTTTACTAATTCATAAATCACATCATCCCAACACTTAAAATCAAGTCAGATTTAAAACAATTCAGAGTATTAGAAAAGGTCAATAACTCTTATGAGTTGGAAGTTTTTGGACCATTCTGTCAGTATCAGCCACCTGGAAAATGAGTTTGTATGAGATGTTATTAGACCTTCTTACTCTTAAAAATTAGATCATAAGTTAGAGTTTTTTCTCACACTTAGAGCATGTCCATTAATCTCTTCTATAGTCAAATTAAACCTGAGTCAGATAACCATAAATCTATTGCACCTAGATTAGGCTGAGTTTTGTTAGCTAACTTAACTCAAATAATAGTATTAGGTGTATTAAATATTCTCAACCCAAAAACTAGCTCACCAGATGAGATTTTTTCTTTCGTGAAATCATCTTAACAAAATTACACTAAAGAATGTTGAAAAGATTCTAAGAGAGGAGTAGGTTTTTTTTCCTTGTGTCGTGCATAATTAATAACCAAGTCATTTGATTTGGGTAGCTACCCACCAAAACAAGTCTCAATAAAGACGTATGACCTAATCGTTAGAATATAAAAAAGTCCTATAAATCCAATACTCAAGTCCCTATTTGCTCGGTTCTTCATTTTGTATTTTCTATTTATAGAAATTACTTAATTTTACCAAACACAGTTTCTCTCTTTTGTCAAACATTTTGTTCGATAATATTATCGTCTATGCTTTATTTTTCTATTATTTAAAGGCATTTTAGTATTTTAACTATCTTATCCATGTGTATAAATACCTCATGTACTCTCTCTTTTATGAATGAATTAGAATACTTTTACCCTTTTTTATTTTCAAATTGGTATCAAAGCCTAAATAACTCTAACTCTAACCCTAACTCTAACATGCCACTCATCACTACCACTGCCACAAGATAACTCCAATCGTCACCAGACCAACACCGACTGCCACTGCCACCACCACTGAAGCTTGTTTTTCACTCTTTCCAGCTTCAATTTTTTTGAAGTGGTTGGTTTCCCAAGGCTGTGTGCTGACTAGACCTTGGGTTTATCATGTTTTTTGAGTTGCTGTGGTAACCACAGTTTAATCACTCGTTTGGTGACTTTACATGATATAGAAGGTGAAGTTTGAATCTTCAGATGTTGCTGCTACTGTTGTTGTTAAGACAAATTTGGCTTATCCCGTGTTTTATGGAAAAGTTACTAGCGTCCTTCTAAATGGACAAAATTTTACTACTTGGACTCGATCATTGAGGTTATTTCTTAGTGGATGGGGCAAGAGTCTTTGGATTCAAGGATGTGTTCCTCGCCCTAAAAATGACGATACAAAGGAGGCTCGGTAGGATGTTGATAATTGTTTGATATTGGGATGGATGTTAGGATCTATGCGATTTTCAACCTTTAATATGTTTATGTATCATGATCAACTATTGATTTGTGGAGTGCTTTGACTGCCATGTATGCCCATTCAAGGAATGAGGCTTGGTATTTTAAGTTATATCAAGAGGTTGCTCCAGAGAGACTTGGATTGAATGTTACTCAGTTTTATTGGATATTTGCGTGCACAGTGGGATGAGATGGCCCAATATGACCCATTAAATGACTATGAGACAATTGCTCATGTAGCAATCAAGAAGTTGGATCGTCTGCACACATGCATTTCGGATAGGGTCCAAGCCTGAATTTGAGTCACTTCATACAAAGATCCTTAATTCCTCTCTTGTGTCATCCTTGCTTGAGACCTTTGCCATGATTGATAGAGATGGGTTTGGCGTCTTATCTCAGTTCTGACTCATGTCCCCGCGGTTGCTAGTAATAATGGCCAGATGGCCATTACTGCTCGTGTTTCCTCTAATTCTCGTTCTCCACCTGAGAGGGAATTTTACCATCATTGTGGGACCAACAGCCATATCAATGATACTTGTTAGAAATTTTATCTCGAGTTACGTGCTCATTTCTAGAAGAAGATCAATAGACGCACTAGATCGGTAACAACTGCTAATACTTTTGTAGTCACCACTAGTTCAGTCGAGTAATTTGTCCTCTCTCGGCCTAGGTGTCTCGTCTTGTCTTGGCAAACTCCTACTATTGTTACTGCTCCTGCCTTATCCTACTACCTCAACTACCTTAGATGCTTCCATTGCTCTCCATATTCGTACTAAGACACCTACATGGATCTTGGATTCTGAGGCAAATGATCATATAACTGGTGAGTTGTCAGTTTTTTCTACGGTATTAGAACTTGTTAAGGGTTCAACATAGTCGGTTGATGGATCTCGTACGATTTTGAGCTGCAGGTGGAGTGTACATTTATCTCCTGCATATACTTTCACCTTTGTTTTTCTTTTGCCTAAATTTACTATGAACCTTTTATGTGCTAGTCACCTAACCAAAGCTTTAGACTATGTTGCCATTTTCTAAGCTGACCGTTGTTTTTTTAAGGACCGTCGTACGGAGAAGATTTTGGTAGGGGTATGAGTAGGATGGACTAATTACTTTGGTGATCCACCTTATTGTCAACCACATGACCTCATTATTTGAGCTAACACTTCTATTATTTTTTTCCTGTTTCTTTTTCTTCAAGAGACTTACATTTATGGCTTGCCCATTTGGGACATGTCAATTTTCATTATCTTTTCATGTTATTTCCTTCGTTGATCAATGCATGTAAACACTTTCAGTTTAAATGTGAAATTTAAAAGGTTTCAAAACATTGTCGTAAGCCTTATATTTCTCGCATGCATAGATATGTTGTTGTGTTTAATTTAATTCACTCAAATTTTTGAGGTCCCACTCACATTACCGCTATGTGTGGATACCAATATTATCTCACTTTTATTGATGACTTTTCTAGTAAAATAATTTTATTTGCTTAAAAGAATATGGTGTCTCACATGTGCTTAAATAATTTCTTATTATGATTAAATCTAGTATCAAAGTGTTGTTCGATCATTTCATTATGATAATGAGGGGAAGTATATTTTGAGTGATATTGTCTCTCATCTTTCCAGTCTTGAGATTCTTCAACAGCTTACATGTCCATATACTCCTGAACAAAATGGGGTAATTGAGTGCAAGAATCGCCACCTTATGGGCATTTCTGGATGCCTCTTTGAAGGGAATGTCGATTCCTCAAACTTTTTGGGACATGTCTATTCTCAGCGTGACATATTTGGTTAATAGAGTTCCCAATCAAAACTTGAGACGGCAACTCCTTTAGGTATTCTTCATCTCGAAAAACTAATATTTCCTATGATTCCTCATGTCTTTGGTTGTGTTTACTTTGTTCAAAACATGAGTCCTACTCGAATAAAGTTAGACGATAGGTCTATTCCCTATGCATTTATGAGATACTCATCTCAGTCCAAAGGGTATTGGTGTTAAGATCCCTCGTCTCGCTGGTTTATTTCCTCATTGGATGTTACCTTTTGGGAGGATACCCCATTCTTTTCTAGTTGCATTGGTGTTACGATCAGTTTCCCATAAGTTGACGAACTTCCTCGTCCTATCCCTATTATAGGCCCCCTAAAATAGATGCTCCAGTTGTTTCTTCTGCTTATTTGCCTCCTATTACAGGTCCACCTACCAAGGTATATAGCCATCGCTCTCATCTCACTGTGTTGGACTCCTCTATGAACGAAGGTACTTATCTTCCCCTTTCTCGGTTGTATCCCTTGTGAGTTTGCCGCCCCCTAATTTCCTCACTTTATCATGACCTACTAACCACCCTATTGAAAATCATATTTCATATAATGCTATGTCCAGTTCCTTTCAGGGAGTTTGTCAGTCACAATGATTCTACTAGGATTCTTCGATCTATTAGGGAAGCAACACGAGACACGGTGGGTGGCCGCTATGCAAGATGAGATAAGAGCCTTGCAAGATTATCATATTTGGGACTTGGTTACTTCGCCCTAGGGGGAGAAGATGGTTGAATGTTGTTGGGAATTCAACTTTAAATACAATGCATATGAGACTGTTAATCGGTACAAAGCACGTCTAGTCGCCAAGGGTTTTACTCAGATTTCTCGCAAGGATTTCAATGCAACTTTTACTCCTGTTGCAAAGTACACTATTGTTCATCTTCTTATCTCTTTGTTTGCTTCTTATTCCCCACGCTTGCATCAAATGGATGTTAAGAATGCCTTATTGAATGATGATCTGGATGGGGTTATTTATATGGACATGCCTCCAGGTTTTCGGCTGAGGGGAGTATTCAGGGAAAGTTTGTTGTCTATGAAAATCCTTATATGGTTTGAAATAGTCTATGAGAGCTTGGTTTGCTCTGTTTAGTGAAGTGGTGCTTGAGTTGGGGTTTCTTAGATGTCACTTTGACTACACCTATTTTATCAGGCGAAATTCATTAAGGCGATGTGTCATCCTATCTGTGTATGTGAATGATATCATCTTGATTAATGATGATAATATTGACATTATTAAGGTCAAGAAGGATTTTAATTCAGATTTTGATATCAAGGATCTGAGGGGCTGAAGTATTTTTTGGGTATTGAGGTTGCTCGTTCTAAGGAAGGCATCTTTCTCCTAGCAGAAGTATATTCTTGACCTTCTTGGTGATACTGAGATGTTGGGATTTAGACCTGCATCTACACCTATGGATTTGAATGTCAAACTTTCAACACACGTCCCGATCTGGTGTTTTCTATTAGCTTAATAAGCTAGTTTATGCATGTTCCCCGCACATCATATTTGGATGCAGTTTACCACATCTTGAGGTACTTGAAGTCTTGTCGAGGCCTTGGTCTTTTCTGTTCCTCCAAGGATACACCTGATGTACCTAGCTTTATTGATGCTAACTATGTTGGGTCAAATACACATAAGAGATCTCAATATGGTATTTATATTTTTATGGCAGTTATCTGCTCTCCTAGAAATGCAAGAAGCATCATGTGGTTTCTCAGTCCTATGTTGAGGTAGAATACAAGGCAATGACTCTTGGGACATGTGAGGTTTTTTTGCTCTACTCTATTATAAAGGAACTTAATTTCCTGCCCTATTTACCTTCTACATTGTACTTCGACAATAAGTCGGCCTTCATGTTAGCTTCAGATTATGTTCTGAATGAAAGGACAAAGCATATTGAGGTTGATATTCACTTCATTTGAGGTAGTTGAATATGTAGTTATCTCTACGAAGTTTATTTCTTCATCTGAGCAAGTTGTTGATGCCCTTACAAAGCTCGTCGATCCTTAACTCTTCGCAAGCTGGGTATGATGAATATCTATATACCAGCTTGATGATGATTATTAGATAATATTGTCTTGTCTATGCTTTACTTTTATGGTATTTATGGGTATTTTAATATTTTAGTTTTTTATCCGTGTATAAATACCCCATGCACTTATCTCTTTTGTGGATGAATTAGAATAAGTTCTCTCTCTTTTTATTTTCAACTTATATTCATTATAAAATTCATCACCGATTTTGAGATAACAAACCAAATGATGTTCCTTAATTTGATGTGTGTCACCATGTTGGTTTATAGCAAAGCTAGCTAGAATGAGGTCCTCTCTTGTTAAAGATCCTAACATGTTCCCCAAATCCTAGTTGTCTCCATTGAATACAGACAGTTAAGATCACCTTGATACAAGCGCTGATGTGAAAAAATCTTGACTTTTTTTTTATCTTTTTGTTGGGATGAATATGAGTTGTTTATTATTGTAATGGACGACTCAGATTGAACATAATCCTATTTTGTTCCACAGACAAGAAAGAATCCCAATCCATGGTTATATTGTGGATTCTTTGCTAACTGAATCACAATCAATCACAATCAACGACCACCTATCTTTCCTTTTAGGTGCCATTTGCTACGAGTTAAATAAGAATGTTGAGAAAATTAAGTTGTTGGGTAAGTTTAAGTGGTAAAGTTAAATAACAAAATATTAAGATTATCATGTTTGGTAACCCGTGGTTAAGTGAAAATGTTGTCGAAAAATTATGATTCTTTTTTGTTTGGTATGCAGGAAACTTGGGTAAAATTGTTGAGAAAATTTGATAAAATTATCGAAGAGTGTAATAAAAATATTGATTATTTATATCAATTTTTTTTTGTCAATGATTATTTATAGATTCTAATATACACAATAAAATTATTTTACGCACTAATTAATTAACTATTTTATTAACCATCAATAAAATTAAATCAACCATTTTTCTTTTACTACGTCAAAAAATAAAATAATTTTTTTACTTACACTGTACAAATAAATTTAATGACAAATTGTTCAAAATTACATTGTAAAATTGTACACAGATTCTCTACTAGCAACTACTAAAAAATCTTAATAATTCATGTCGTGTTTGAATAAATTTTTTCTGATTTTGCAAATTAGTTATCGTATAATTTTCTTCTTTTATATTTAAAAATAAATCTGATATAAATAACCTAAATGTATATTAACACATTAAAATATTTAATAATACATAACTATTTTCCCGTTACATGTACTTATTTTCAATAGATATATATATCATGGTTATTAATATCCATCCGCTCTGACTGGAACAGACAATATTTTAATCCCACCATAGGAACAAAACAAAACAATGAAGTAATTTTTTGTCATATTTCGATTAAATACAATTTAAAACTAAATATAAATAATTGGGGGAACCCGCCCAATCCGTGGCTTCGTCCTAAGGGTCCGCTCCTCCACAAAAAAAAAAGATATGATAAACAATTCAGTTATAGTCTCTTTTATAAATTTAGTATTTTTAAATATTGATAGTTTATGAATAATATTAAAAATATTTGATATTATTAACATGTATTCTAATCATTTAAATTTTATATTATATATATATATATATATACACACACAAAAAATTTATCTATCCTTAATTCAAACTTAATATTTTATTTCATTTATTTTAATTAACGTGTATATCTTAATCTCACAAGATGACCCCGAGACAAGTTAGCGGACGAGTCAGAAAGGACAAAAAAAATCTTAAAATTCAGTATCAGGACCGTTTCGGTTCCACCAAGATCAAGATATTTTATGATGCTTTAGTCTTGAAGAAAATAAAATATCAAAATCAAGTAAAAATAACTAGAGCAAATAATGATATTTTTATCGAGATTTGAGAAAGTAAAAAATATTTTGAAAAATGTATAGATGTGTTGTAAGATGGAAAAATTATTTGGTAACATTGATTTTTGTGAGAAAATGATAAGGAAAGTAATATGAGATTATTATTTTACCAGACTAAATAACTTTACCATGATAAATGAGAATACTTGTAATAAACATGAGAAAGTGCTGAAAAATAAATTTACTACTTACTTTACCAAGGAAAATACTCAAACCAAACTCCCCCTTAAGGATATAATTAACCATTGGTATTGATTAACGTCTGATGCAACCTTAACCAAGAAACTGTCGGCAAAGAAAATGTTAGAATGTTAAATGTGTAACACATGTAAAACCACCTACATTACAAGGTCTTGGTAGAAATGTATCATTGTTCATTCACTAAAAGCCATCCCACAAGCCCATATAAGTGGCAATTTGTCAAAAATAAAAGAAACATTCAATTAAAAATACTAACGGCTAGTTTCATGATGTTTGTTTCTTGGAAAAAAATTTCTGAAGAAAACAGAGAAGTTTCCGTCAATCCATTCAAAAAGAAAACATTCCTGGGTTTGTTTTGAACAGTTTTGACATTTAACAGAAAACTATGTCAGAGTAATTATCCATAAACTTCACTAAATTCATGTCTTTTTTCCTGTCAAGAAATACAATTAGATTAACAACGTCCTAGTTCACTCTCTGAACCGTGATTTTCGCGAGGTAATAGCGTTCCATTGTAGGAGAAGAGGAGTTCGACCAAAATAGGCAATCGCGAGCAGAATAAGTGCATATAATCTAAAGAGTGTGAATACCTATTTCACTCTTTCATTGTTCAGCAAAGAGGGTGAGAAAAGGGCAATAAGCAGTGGATTCCTTCTCAGGCAGCCAAGAAATTCATCCTTGCTGATCCTTCCATCACTGTCAGCATCAAATAATCTGAAGAGCTCATAGACCTGCAAGCGTTCAAATATATTACTGTACACGAAAATGTGACTGCTTAACTTTTTATGTATATATATGTACCTCATTCTCATTTATGTCTGGCATTACAAGCCTGATAGAAACCTCTAGCTGAACAGCAAAAGAAGACAAGAGACCGATATTGAGAATGTTCAAGTCAGAACTCATCCAAACACAGGTATATTAGGATTATAGTATAGGAAAGGTGAACATATATACCTCTTATTTTGAAAAGTACTCGTTTCCTCCGGTACAACATTCGGCAAAGGCCAACTCACAGGCTTGTAAGAATAATGGCAGCCTTGTGACGTGCACGGACCCCAGAAGGAACTGGAAGCAATGAGGAATCATTGAATCACCAACTTGGCAACATTAGCATTATACTTGGTTAGTGGTATTTGTACTAATAATCAATGTTAAGGTGAGGGGTGTTGGGCTTTATAACTAGCACATAACAGGCATATCCAGCAAAGTGGGAAGAAATTCCAACAATATTAGATAAGCAATAATCAGAATCTAGAACCGAAATGTAAAGATAGCTAGCAGTATAATTGACTTAAACCGCTTCATTCACAAATGCAAAGCAAGCATGGCAATGTTGCTGTTGACTTTGAAAATTTCATCTCAAATAGAGGCAAAAGGAAGGGGGGTGGTGGAGTAAAACCTGCTTGAATGTTATTGTTCCACTCCTCTCCACATCAACAAAATTAAATATCTGCAGTTGAAAGATGGTCATGCAATGAGCTACAAAAAAAAGGTGGTAAAGCAATATAAGGAAGAGCGGATCTTATATGATTGACCTCTTCAGAGAAAGTAGAAGCCTTGAGTCTTAAAACTCTTAGAAAGTCATCATACGCAACACGACCACTGCATAATGTCATAAGTAGTCAGTTTTTATAGCCAGCAATACACCAGTAGAAGCTAAGGATATCTCTCTATATCTCACAGATAAAATTATAGTTAAGATGTTTTATCCTTTTGTATTTTTAGGGGTTAAGTTCGGGATATTATGAGATCCTTATTCATCACGTAAGGGAAAGGTTAAAGTTTCAGCAAAGAAGACAGTTCAAACATGTCTGAAACATCTTCATACATCATTACAATGAAGAAGCATCAATTGAACCAGATGGTATCTAAGAAAGAATCTTAAAAACAGCTTTGAATAAATATTTTCACAAGAAAAGAAAATGGTTGTGTAGTACCTCGAGTCTGGACTCATTAACAGAAAGGTGTCCAAAAACTCCACAGCTTCTGAGCTGCCTATATGGTACTTCTGAGAAACAAAAAGAAAAGCACTTGAAGGCAGAATAGCATGTGATAACGCAGAGAAAACCTAAAATCATAAATAAGTCCACAACCAGATTGATCAACTAAGTACCAAAACAGATCTTTCTTTTCGGCTTTGTTTGGATCTTGAAAAGTAGTAGGGAAAAGGAAAGGAAAACGTGAATGATTGTTTTGCCATTGTTTGGAATCTTTGGAATAAGTAGATGAAAATAGTGCTACCAATGAATTTTACTGTGTTAATAATTTCCGTAACTTTTATTCTGATTTCACTTAGTTTTTCGCTCATTTTTCTTTCATTCATATTTTCTAAGATCCAAACATAGCCTTAGGGAGCTTAATTGGAATGCTTCAACAAAAGAATAGATGAGATAGAGTAGACATCATGATCACATTCTTTAGATATATGTGACAAATTGGCTCTTTGTAGTAGAGAAGAAAATAAAGAAAACTAATGAGATTAAATGAAACTGGATCAAGTTTCTTCATAGTTAATGAGATAATATATATATTAAAAATGGATGGAAGACTCACTGGTTCCAACCTAGCCATCTCAACCATATAATTCCAAGGCTTCATCTGCCAACAAATTATCAAATAGACAAACCAGGATGAAGTAATGAACATTCTTTAATTGTAATGAAAGGGGAAACCTTGAATTCAGAAAGTGAGATTAAAATTCAGAAGCCGTTATTAACACTAAGAAAAATTGTAGAGAAAAAGGAAGGTGAACAAAAAAAAGTAGTAAAAGTTCCTAGTATGTATATTGTCAATGTAATCTGACTGCTTAGCCAACTGTACGTAAACATCAAATGGTCAACCAAAAAAGCAAGCAATTTAATGAGCTGAAAGAAATGCCGGTTGGAGAAGTTAACTTATCCAGAATGACCTTCAAAGTGGTAAGGAAGCCATGATTGTCAGTGAGCTAGGCTCGTAAAGTCAAATGAACAAAAGAAAAATTTGCATAGCTTAGCCCCAAATCATTGAAAAATGTTCTTATCATTGAGTTGATAAATTTACATAATACAAAATTGTCTCAGTAAATACTGTATATTAAAGAGGCAAGGAACCACAAACTGTCCCACATGATCTTTCCACAATTTAGTCGTTATGGATCTTAAACGTAAGAAGTAAAATAAAAAAAATGCTACTTAATGAAGAAATCTATATTCACACAAGTGACCCAAAACACACAAGAATTCCTATTGAACATAGATAAGTAAAGGCTTAAAGATGACAAAATGAAAACATACTTGTTTTGACTGTGAGGCTTTCGTGAGAAGCATTAAGTCTCCATAGGAATGATACGTTTGAACAACATTTAGTGCAGTTGCCATAGCGTTACTGGTCTGCGTAAGTCATTTCCATAAGAAACGGTAATAAGCGGTACATGGCATGAAGGAAGAAGAGGAATATGTCGAGTACACCTACTGCTATGTGTCCGAAGATATTCACAAGCACCGATATAAGGTAGCTAATTCCACTTCTCTATAAAGCTTTCGAATATTAAATTTTTACGCAACTTCATAATAATATAATTGGAAAAATACTTCGTAGTATGCCTTCATAGCTTAAATAAGATTGAATCTAAGCGCAGCAGATAATCACCAAAATTCATTCAAGTGATCGATAGATTTATTTTAATTTTCTTTTATCCCTAAGTGATTGTTTGATGACTGAATTCTCTTAACAAATTAGAAGAATATGGACATTACTCGTTACTAATTCAAATCATGTTTAACAAAACAGATTTCAAACATATTTCAAAACTTCCTTAATCTGTCTTTCCTTGCATGGAGGAAGAAGATGGTTCAACTTGAGACTCAAACGATGAACCGAGAGATAGCTGAGTATGCAAGATAATTTTAAATTCACCTCAGTTTATACAAACAGGATTACGAACGACCAAATATATAAATAGATGACATGGAACGTCTATTTGAAATTAAAAGGCCGTAATTTATATTTAGTTCTACTAAGAAAGAACCGACCAAAAAAAGTTCTAAGAAAGAAAGGTAAGACAAATAGAAGCTCACCCGCTTGGCGAAATGGAAGGCACTTTCTTTTCCATCACCAAGAGGTGAAACAACAGGAAGATACTCAACCTGCTAAGCTCAAAATAGATGACCTTAATAGAACATAAAACAACTCAAAAGTTCACATGTAGAGCGTAATGCAGCTATAAAGATGAATAGGAATGAGAACGTACTTCCATGAAATTGTGGAACTGTGTTAACATTCTAAACATGAGCTTTACCAGTGAAGTATTCCCCCTAACAGAATCAATTTCACATGAAACAAGGCTAATAAGATCTAAAAAAGAATACAACACTGGGATCAAATTCAAACAGAGAAGTAAAGATTACCATGATTGGTCAAAATGTACATGAGGGTAGCGAACAATTACTGGTTGGATAGAGTGACTAGGCACGAATGCACCGATTTGGAATGAAATAAGCGCCCTTCCATTGGTTGTGGTTGCCTCAGGAAATAACAAAACTCGCGGATAGCTATTGCAAGAAGCCTTTCTCTTTATTCAGATCCTTGAAAGCACATTTTTGTATCAAACATCTTAAAATTTGATACATACAATTTAACTTTTTTTTGCTCAAGGAATAATTGTGACGAAGAAATAATGTTTAGCTAGCAACGATTAGTTTGAATTTTGCAGAGAGAAGGATTTTTTTTCGATCGGTGTAACATAATTTAAAATAGCTCTCTATCTTTCATACCAGAATATTAATTAAAAGTTACAGGAAGTTTCTACCTTTATCTCACTAACGGCATGCCTCTTTGATGATGTTGAAAACCTATCAACATATATCACCTATGAACAAAACAAAACATTAAAACCAAGACATACTGAGTTATCATCAATCATCAATCAGAAATTGATGTTAAATTATTTACTTCACTACATTAACCTGGAAACCTTGAAAACGTTTGTGAGAAGGGTGTGAAATACCTGCATCGCTCTGATTATAGTTCCAACTAAAGGTATAGAATCATGAGACTTGGCTGCAACCATCGTTGGGAATATTTCGTAGAAATAGAAGATAGGTTCTATAAAAGATACATGGTTAGATACAACTATCGGAGAAATCTCCCTTGGAGCTGGTTTTCCTTTCCTTTTAATCCAATGGTATCTGTTTTAGGAAGAAGAGGGAGGTGGGGGTAAGAGAAAAATTGCAATGGATCGGGAAAGTCATCATAAGAGAACTTAAGCAAAATAAGTAATATTATAGGTAGGAGAAGAAATGTAATCTCGTTTCCTATAGTAAACAAAGACAGGAAATTAGAAATTTCTCCCTCAATTGGGTATACATTTTCTACTTTTCTTCTCCCTCAAGAGCCCATTTGCCAAGAAGGCTCTAAAAAACAAATACAATATTATACTTATCAACCGATATATTATGAAAGAGATATTGTCATGACAATAAATTATAACCAAAGAAACCGAACGAACTATTAAATTTCCATACTTTTATATGTGTACCATCTTAAATATTTCTCCTCATCAAGTCTTTTATAGTGTGCAAGCAAAAGGGGGAAGAGGCATGAAAAGACACTGAATGAATTCTTACTACTTTATGCAACTAACTTTGCCTTCACTTCAGATAAGTTTACTGCAACAATTTGGAGAGAGCACCATGAAGTTTCATTCTTGCTATTTATAAATACTATATCCCTGCTAATTAACTTGCCTCGAATTTTCACGACCAAAAACAGATATTCGAGACAATAACACGAAAATAAAAGCAAACCCAATTCAAGTATTCAACATACCCAAAAGCAAAGAGAATACAGCGGGCACAAAATCTTGTGACCCACATGATCCTACACCTCCATCTCGGCATTGGGTTCCCCCTGTCCTTCCACCCCTGCAGAGCCAACTTGGCCGCTAAAAATCCGACCAAAACACAAACTCCAAAAAGCATGAGCCGAACCACCACAACGGGCAGGCAAACCACGATTTTCGTCCACTCATAAACACCATCAACATTCGGCGTGTGGTTCCGAAATGGGTCCACTGTGGTCGTTTCGGGTAAAAAGAACCCATCAGACCCGATAAACGCGTAGGGGTTGCGATAAGTGAGCTGGGTGTTCCCGTGATTGCCATTCTCATATTGGGATTGTGCTGGTGCTTCTGGGTTTTCGTGGATAGTGAGAATTACTTGGGAATGGTCCGAGGGTTGTTCAGGGAGAAGTGGCCTGATAATATCCTGGTCCGCCATTGTTATGCTCAACTGAAGGACTGAAGTGGGGAAGTAGAGAAATGAAGATACGAAGAGGGTAGAAAGTTATTAACAGTAACGGGAGGAAAAGTCAGTAGAAACTGAAATTAATTTTGGTAGTTGTCCGTAGTAGTTGGGAACTTGGTGATAAGTAGGAAAAGTGTTAACAATTGTTTGGTTGCTGAGAAAAAACGTGTCTCTGTAAATGTAATCAATCTGACCCAAGAATCAAGGATACGTGCTTAAGTATATAATTCGTTTAAACCGTACAACAAAGTTCAAGAAATTTCACAGTACAGTAACCTTCTGCTTAGATGGGTACTGTAGAGAGGTTCTGAGAATTGAAGTTGGATGGTCAATCTCACCTACCATTCCATCTTCTGTCAGAGAAGATAGAGAGAGAGAGAGTTAATTTACTAATTAGAAGAAGCTAACTTATATTATTAATTGTTAGGGAAAATTATACTTTTACGCTTCAAAGTATTTTCATTAAATATTTTGAAGGCTAGATTATAAAATGTTACATTTTAAACTATTAACTATCGAAAATTAATAAAAAAACTCGAATCCTAATTCTGTTAATTTACTATGTCAATTTATCAAAACGACGTTATTTCAAGATCATATGAAATGACGTCATTTTATACTTTCTCCATAACCCTCGATTACTCCTTCCTTTTTCGATTACTTTCCCCCTCCTTCCTCTTTGATTCGTAGAGAAGAGGAGGGTTTCGTCTCAGTCATCAAGTTCAGGAATCTAGTAACTTCTCCTCCATATCTTCTTTTCCCCTTTCCCTTTTCGTCTTAGTCAGCAAGTCCGAGAAATCCTTTCATGCGATTTCGTAAAAATTTTGAAGTATGATGCTTCATTTTCTACGATCCTTGATTTTCTATAGTGATTTTTTGAAGAAGTATGCTTGCTAGTATTCAGTGATTTTTAACTGATTTTTCCTCTGTGAGTTTCTTGGATGCTTGTTGATTTTTCCTTTAAGTTTTTCCTTTGAGTTTTTTTGGATGCTTGCTATTCTGTAGTAACTGACATATTTGAACGCTGATTTTACCTCTGTGAGTTTCTTGGATGCTTGTTGCAGTAATTGATTTGATTGTCTCTATGTTGTCTCTTGATTTGCTTGTCTTTATAACATACTTGTCTCTTTGACTTTTCATTAGTAAGTTATTAAATTAGAATTATATAATTTTTTTTCAAAAATGAGTAATATAACATTCTCATTGGTATTGCATCATGGTGGTAAGTTTATGTGTACTAATGGAACCACCATATATGAAGGAGGTGATGTTAATTATGTTAATAATTATGATAGTGATGAAATGTCAGTGCTGAGATATGATCTATGTTGAATGATAGGTGTTAAAGATTGGTCAAAGTTGCATTACGTGAAGCCTGGGGAAATTTTTTATAATGGATTACGACTATTATGTAGAGACATTGATATTTTAGATATGATTAACTCAGTCACTCTAATTAGAGTTATTCATATTTATGTCGAGCATCTTCCATTGTCTGAAGAAGACGAAAATGAGGATGAATCTAGTGATGAAAACATAGTAGTAGCAGTAGGTGACTTGGTGGATTTTAACAATGAGGTGGAAAATGACAAAGCTCTTTTTTATATGCATGTTGATGAGTTTGAATCAGAATTACAAAGTCTTTCAGTGGTAAGAAATGAGGTTATGAGTGAGGAAGGTGATGTATGTTTTAACGATACTAATGAAGATCTGAATTTCAGTGAAACATTATGTAACGCCCCGATTCCCGAGGGTTAAACATGCTTGAAATTTCACAATTCAAAAATTTTCCTATTCAATTAAAACCCTAATTTGATAAAATCTCCAAATTGAAAACCCTAATTTTGCCTTAATTTTAACGTTAAATAGCGGAAGCATAAAATTATTTTTAAATAATATGAACTCATTAAACTGAAATAAATGATTCATTAAACAGTAATAAAGTGAAGCACGAAAATCCATAAGACATGAAAGATTAAACATGAATATTCATAGATATCTGAAATAACTGTATCAACTGAAGTCATAATTAAACTTAGAAATCATAATCATGCTTGCTATGACAGTCGCTAACTCCCGCTGCTCACCACATATGCAACACAATCATCTATGGGAGTGAGTATTAAAAATACTCAGTAAGTAAATTTACATACTAATGAGTTTCACATGACATAAATGTAAACATAAAACTCATGCAAATTTAATTCACACGTTCACATGTCACATAAAATACTTGTAACAACACATCGATTTCATGATTAACATATAACTTAAACTTGTACTTATACATGCCAAAACTTATACTTGCTTGATCAACCCGACTAGACATATCCCTCGATTAACAACCTAACCTGAACTGTTTCACAACTTGAACTGTTTCGCAACTTGAACTTGAACTTATAACATGAACGTGAACATGATAAATTAGGTGTCCTAAAACTTGATGTCACTTAAGGTTATCTGAACCTTAAAGATGCTAACAGGAACATGGTGACACTCAACCTTATAACTTGATAACATGACATGAACAATCTGGTTACTTGATAACCAAGGGACATGGCCAAGTCTACATCTGGTTTATTTAACACTTTTTACTTGAATTAGTATTCACGTTATCACTTATACGTGAGTAAACATATAACTTGTTCATGAACATAAACCATATAACTAACACATGAATAACTCAAAATATAATCATACATGACATGGTAAATAATTTCATCATAATGTGGAAAATAATTAAAACACTTGGTCATAAGATTGAACATCAAGAAATAATAAAACAATTTCACATTATATATTCTACACTTACAACACATGAACCGAATTATTATGTAAATTCACTTACCTGGATTCGCTACGAATTAAATTCAGCAACTAATGACATGAAATCCAAGGATCCCAGATCACAACAAATTCATATAATATCTATAATTATCTAATTAACTAAGCGAGATTGAGAACATGTGGAAACCACATCGGGTGTAAATTATCAAATGGTTTAAAACGGTTCAATAAGGTTCGGGTGGTCTGAACTGGTTTGGTCTGACCTAGCCGGTTCGGCCTGGTCTGGTCTGACTGAATCAGTTCGGCCCGGTCTAAATGAACAAGTCCGGTTCATGTGAACCGGTTCAAGAAAAGGGGGAAACAGAAAAGGAAGATGAAGAAGAAGAGGAGAGAAAGAGACGCAACAAGGGGGAGACGAAGGAGAGAGAGAGACAGAAGAGAGAGGGGGAAGGAGACGAAGAAGAGGGAGAAAGAGAGATGTAACAGAGAGGGGGGAAGAGAGAGAGAGACAAAACATAGAGGGGGTGGGAGACGAAGAAGAGGGAGAGAGAGATGCAGAATGGGGGACGAAAGAGAGAGAGAGAGAGAGAGAGAACATAGAGGGGGAGGGAGACGAAGAAGAGGGAGAGAGAGAGACGCAACAAGGGGAGATGAAGGAGAGAGAGACAGAAAGAACAGAGAGGGGGAAGAAGATGAAGAAGAGGGAGAGAGAGACGCAACAAAGAGGGGACAGAGAGAGATAGAACAGAGAGGGGGAGAGAGACGAATGGGAGAGAGAGACAAAACAGATAGGAAAGAAAGGAGAACATGAAAATTACCCAATTGAAGCTTGCAGGCGGCGATACGATGATAATGCCAAAATGATGTAAATTGCTGGAATTGAAGAACCAAAATTTCATAGAGAGAAGAGGAAACGAGAAAGAAAATAAAGGAAACAAGAAATTGCTTACCAAAGATTAATATTAGAGGGCTGCCCAAGTTGAAACGAAGAGGAAGGTGAAGAACAGAGAGGCTTCGATGGGGAAGAAAACTGTAAAATAGAGAGAGGAAAGCAGTTACAGGTGAGGGTTCGTGAAGAAGAAAGTGGAGAACAAGAGAGATTTAAAGAGCATTAGATTATATGAGAGTTACACACTAAGGAAACGGTTATGTTTCCTGCAAAAATGGAGGAAAGAGGGGGAGTTACATGGGTAAGCTTGAGAAAAAAGCAAAGAGAAGTTTTGGGAAGATTAAGGAGAGAGAACACGTGTGAGGGAAACAAATTGGATTGGCTTAATGTGTAAGTGAGTGCATTTGTGTGGGTGAGGATTTGAATTATAAAAATAACCCTTATAAAATACAAGGGTATTACAGATTGAATTTCACTCTGATTATACATCTTTAGATGAAACGTGCAGTAGTAATTCATAATCATTTCTCTTTTTCTATGCACCATTGACATCAGATTCTTCCTTACCATTTCCAACATAAAAAAATAGGCTTCACCCTTTCTTGCATGATATATGCATTGAACGTTTCACTCAAGTTGTTTAATAACACATCATACTATGACCACATCTTGAAAGTATGCCCAGCTCAATATTGTGTTTCAGCATTCTCCAAATAATTATGTGCAATCTATGTCAGCCAATTTTTTCATCTCTTTGTTGTAAGCACCATTTGTTGTGGCTTTAGCTGCAGCCCAAGGAGCATCTTTGTACACCTTACCCTTAAATTTCTATTGAAAACTGGCTAACATGTGTCGTACACACTACATATGATCAAGTTAGGCACAATAGTTTTGAGTGCAATTTTCAAACCCTGTAACATAACATAAAAAGTAAGACATAAAACTTTGTAAACATACTTTGTACGTAATGTAATGCAAAAGTCAAACTATTTGAACTAACCTTTTGTTAGTCAGATATAAAAGTCCAACCATGTGACTATACAGGTCTAATGTCTGCCAACAACAATTCTAGAAACCAAGTCCATGAGTCCTTGGACTCTCCTTCAACTACAGCAATCGAAATAGGCAAGATGTCATCATTACCATCAATTCTGGTTGCAGAAAGTAAGTGGCCTTGCCAAATATCTTTCAGGTGGTAACCATCAAGACCGATAATAGGTATGTATCACTTAAAAGTGGTGCATGTCTGCATGCATGTAAACACATGTACAATCTTTTGAATACTGGTTTGTTCTATGGTGGACGCCTATTAACACTTATGCCAAAGCTACTACCAGGGTTAGACCTCAAGATCTCCTCACCATAATCCCTTAACCGATAGTATTGCTCACTATAATTACCTTAAATATTTTGTAATGCCATCTTCCGTGCTCTATAGGTTTGACTCTTGGTAATGTTGACATTAAAATCCTTCCTTACCTCATCAATGATACCTGTCAATGCTCATTTTGGTTCACTTTTAAACCTATCAAAATAGTGTTTGGCTAATCAACGTGGCTTAGCATGCCTATTTTCATTCTTCTGATAACATGTGTGCAAATTCTTCAAGGTCTTAATTTGAAATGATAGTTCATCTTGCATTAATGAAGCATGTAGTCTCCATTCACAACCTGCTCGACCAGCAACTGTTAGTCTTTCCACTGAATTTCTAGTCAAAACCATTTTCACCACATAACCAGCAAGCACCTTTTTGACTGTAAATGAGAACCATACACCATCCCTAAGAAAATGGAGAATCATCTGAGTCAACCCTATATTCATGCCATTTTGGTCTTCTCTCCTCATCAGACCCATATGTTGAGTTTAACTATTCAAAATATGCATAATCAAAGTGAAATTCAATGTTGTTCTCACTGAAATTTAAATCTTCATTAGTATTGTTAAAACATCCATCACCTTCTTCACGTATAACCTCATTTCTTGCCACATAAAGACTTCATAATTCTGATCCAAACTCATCAATATTCACATAAAAAATAGCATTGTCATTTTCCACCTCATTGTCAGAATCCACCAAGTCGCCTACTGCTACTGCTATGTTTTCATCACTAGATTCACCCTCTTCAAACAATGGAAGATTTCTGACATAAATATGAAAAACTCTAATTGGAGTGATTGAGTTAATCATATCTAAAATATCGATATCTCCACATAATAGTCGTAATCCCTTATCAAAATCCTCCCCAGGCTTCACGTAATGCAACTTTGACCAATCTTTAACACCTAATTCATTGAACATAGATCCGATCTCATGCCCTGACATTTCATCACTATCACAATTATAGACATAATTAACATCACATCCTTCATATATGGTGGTTCCATTAGTACACATCACATCCTTCATATATGGTTCCAATGGGAATGTTATATTACTCATTTCTAAAAAAATATATAATTCTAATTTGATAACTTACTAGTGAAAAGTCAAAGAGACAAGCATGTTATAAAGACAATCAAATCAATTACTACAACAAGCATCCACGAAACTCACAGAGGAAAAACTCAAAGGAAAAATCAACAAGCATCCAAGAAATTGGCAAAGGAAAAACCAGCGTTCAAATATGTCAGTTACTGCAGAATAGCAAGCATCTAAGAAACTCATAAAGGAAAAACTCAAAGGAAAAATCAACAAGCATCCAAGAAACTCACAGAGGAAAAATCAGTTAAAAATCAATGCAGACTAGTAAGCATACTTCTTTGAAAAATCACTGCAGAAAATCAAGCATCGTAGAAACTTAAGCATCATTCTTTGAAATTTCTACCAAATCACATGGAAGGGTTTCTCAAACTTGTTGACTGAGGCGAAAATGGGAAAGAGAAAAGAAAAAATGAAGGAGAAGTTACATGATTCCTGGACTTGCTGACTGAGACGAAACCCTCCTCTTCTCTGCGAATCAAGAGGAAAGAGGGGGAAAAGTAATCAAAGAAGGAAGGAGTAATCGAGGGTTAGAGAGGAAGTATAAAATGACTTTGTTTTATATAATCCAGAAACGACGTCATTTTGATCATAGTAAGTTAACAGAGTTAGGGGTTAATGTTTTTTGTTAGTTGTAGATAGTTGAGGGTTTAAAGTGTAACTTTTTATAGTTTAGGGTTTACAGTATTTATAAGGATATTTTGAAGTGTAAAAGTGTTTTTTCCCTAAATTTAATGAAATATAAATGGGCTATCGAAAAATTATCACAAAGCATGTAGATTGAAGGTCATAAAGATATTTATTTCCATCAGTAGCTCACAAAACATGAAGATTATGAAAATATTTACTTTCATGTAATTTTTATCGAGAGCTTACCAATTTTATTTACCTTTAGTAAATTCAATTTATTTAGGGATATCTATCCTTAAATTAAGTTTTCATCCATAAAAAATACTGTCATCCCTTGCACAATAAACAAAATACATGAGATAAAGATAATGTCAAATCAAAAATAAAGTAAATTTTATTTTCAAGTATATATATATATACATACCAACTTCGGGCTATCCAACACGTACCATCATGTGAGGAGGCAAAACACTGTAGGTCCAGTCAGTTCAGATAACAAAATAACTTACACTGAGCACGTCTGTCAACGTTTTATAGGGGTTAACAGTCTTAACACAATCTCTGCTCAACAGACCTTACCCAGACGCGACTTGGGTGACGTCCCACTTAGTGTTCATTGATTGTTTTCTGAACTTACTGTAGTACAGTGAGTACTTCCTCAATCATAACAGATACATATTGAGTGCCTTTGGATTAGCAACAGGAACATGATTAGTAGAGCTTATAGTCATGGTCATACACGGTTTACATTACTACATAGATGCTCTCATGAACAAAGAATATGAGGAGTTAAAGAAACTTACGGTTAGGGAGCACTGGAGCTTCTGAGTACAACAGTGTTATATATGTGCAGGTGTGAGCAGGACAATAATAGAGATAAGAAATGAGAGAGGACTTAGAGAGAGAATGTTAGGGCAAACTTAAGGGCTCAACACATGAGCATTCTATTCAACATAAAGAAAAAGCCTCATTTTTCAACAAGGGTGAGAGGCCCTTGTATAATACAGAAAAATAACTTAACTCAAACTAGAGTAACTAAAGTAACTATACAACATTATTCAAAAAAGTAACTTAACTAGAGTGACTAAAGTAACTATACAACATTATTGATTAGGTAGGATAGCGTGGTGTGACAAACATCATCCACGTGTGCGGTTTGACGAAACTAATGTGGAGACCTTTGTTTGCTTCTATATAGTGCTTGACAGCTGGTCGGGTTATATTTATTAAGTTTACCTTTTCCCTTATGGTCTTTGTCTTTCTCGAGCTGGTCTAAAATAATGGACGCTAATGAGTCCCAAAAGTCCGCAATGGTTGGCTCTGGTGGGTCCACTGCTGGTGTCAGATCTGGTAAGTCATCACTGGGGTCTTGACTCTCGCCAGCAAGGATGTTGAAGGCATTGTGCTGAATGATGTCCAGACGGAGATCAGTGGTTGGCTCAGTAGGAGGAGATATTGATAATTTCCTTTGTGGACTTGGATTGGTACTGGATGTGGCCATGGAGGTTGTGTCAGATCCAAATACATGTAGGAACTGGTTTTTTTACAAAAGCCATGGTTCTTACAGTTAACTCTTTTTCACTGATTTGGGGAAATTACTGTTTAATCATATTTTGAGCATTTAAGAATGGATTGCTCGTTGGTACTGGTACAGGTTTTGGGACTGATTCATAGCATGCTTGTGCATGAGTCTTGATCAATTTGATTAATTCAGTTAAGTGGGGGTACATGCCTTTGTCCCACCATTTGGTAAAGAATATACGTTTTAATACGGGTATTCCATTCTGGTATTCACATTTAAGATCTCATTTTCAAATCCATGGGATATTGAATCAGATGATAAAATGTACAAAGGCTTTGGATACGGTACTATTTTTATTGATGATGGCATATTGTGAATGCCATTCTTTAAACTCAGTTTGTCATAGCAGAGTTAAAGGTTTTAATTCAATTTGCACTAAACCTATATGCACATATTTATATTTTTGCATGAATGGATATAAATCATGCAAATGCAACAGATATAAAACATTATCATTATGATGTAATGGAATGGCATATTCAAATGTTTTAATGATTTTACGGCTAGTGAAATCAAATGTTCTAATTTTATATATTGTTTCTGGTTTTACCTTAGGTATAGTCCATTTATCTAAGACTTCTTTTACATCTTGATATGTAATTAATTCGGTTACCTTAGATGTGGAGGTTACTGTATTAGTTACGGATTGTATAGATGCAGAGCTAAGGTCAGACATGTGTGTGTGTGTGACCATGTATGCCTAATGTAAAGAGGATATAAACAGTACTATAACCAAGACTAATCATGGCTCTGATACCAACTTCGGGCTAACCAACACGCACCATCATGTGAGGAGGAAAAACACTGTAGGTCCAGTCAGTTCAGATAACAAAATAACTTACACTGAGCACGTCTGTCAACGTTTTACAGGGGTCAACAGTCTTAACGCAATCTCTGCTCAACAGACCTTACCCAGACGTGACTTGGGTGACATCCCACTCAGTGTTCATTGATTGTTTTCTAAACTTACTGTAGTACACTGAGTACTTCCTCAATCATAACAGATACATATTGAGTGCCTTTGGATTAACAACAGGAACATGATTAGTAGAGCTTATAGTCATGGTTATACACGGTTTATATTACTACATACATGGTCTCATGATCAGAGAATATGGGGAGTTAAAGAAACTTACGGTTAAGGAGCACTGGAGCTCCTGAGTACAACAACGTTATATATGTGCAGGTGTGAGTAGGACAGTAATGGAGATAAGAAATGAGAGAGGACTTAGAGAGAGAATGTTAGGGCAAACTTAAGGGCTCAACACATGAGCATTCTATTCAACATAAAGAAAAAGCTTCTTCTTTTTTCTCAACAAGGGTGAGAGGCCCTTGTATAATACATAAAAGTAACTTAACTCAAACTAGAGTAACTAAAGTAACTATACAACATTATTCAGAAAAGTAACTTAACTAGAGTGACTAAAGTAACTATACAACATTATTGATTAGGTAGGATAGCGTGGTGTGACAAACATCATCCACGTGTGCGGTTTGACGAAACTAATGTGGAGACCTTTGTTGTGTCAGATCCAAATACATGTAGGAACTGATTTTTTACAAAATCCATGGTTCTTACAGTTAAGTCTTTTTCACTAATTTGGGGAAATTGCTGTTTAATCATATTTTGAGCATTTAAGAATGGATTGCTCGTTGGTACTGGTACAGGTTTTGGGACTGATTCATAGCATGCTTGTGCATGGGTCTTGATCAGTTTGATTAATTCAGTTAAGTGGGGGTTCATGCCTTTGTCCCACCATTTGGTAAAGAATATACGTTTTAATACGGGTATTCCATTCTGGTATTCACATTTAAGATCCTATTTTCAGATCTATGGGATATTGAATCGGATGATAAAATGTACTAAGGCTTTGGATAAGGTACTATTTTTATTGATGATGGCATATTGTGAATGCCATTCTTTGAACTCAGTTTGTAGTATTTCTGGTAAAGTATCAAACGTAAGACCAAATTTATCCCACCAAATGAGGAACCAATTTGGTAAGCCTGCGTCTAATACCTCAGGGCATATACAGATAAACCATGTGTGGTTTCGTATCGGATTTTGATAATAGAACGTATTGGTAAAGGATTCTATGTAATCCCAATAACTGTATTTGATAGTTTTCTGGTGTATCTCCATAGTTCTGGTAGTATAGGGATGTAGACCCTATTGATTGATGAAGATGAAATTTATGATTACAGCCTTACTAAAAGGAATTGGGCTGGTATTACGGTTAGAGTCATGGAATGTATGTCTGATTTCCATGCTCCCAGATTGAACTACTATAGCTTCATAAATGTATTTATAGTGTTCAAATCTGGTTGGATACTGTTCTGTGGAGAGATAACGAGTTTTTATCTCCCATGGATCTTCCATCCATTTTTCATCATTCGGTTCAATTATGAGGATTATTTCCTCAGATATTCAGTTAATAATGTACTGTTCTGGTGTCAAGAGGACTTCTTTTGTACTCTTGCGAGTAGCCTCTTGTACACTGGGGAATTCTGATGGCCAGAAAATCCCATCATTCGGATCTTGCAGATTTGTTCTGCCACGTCCGCGCCCACGAGAACTGCGGCCTCTTCCTCGGTTATTCATCATTGGATTTTGTTCCTTGTGAATACTCATGGGTTAGAAAATCAGGAAGAGAATTTTGTTCACCTTTAATATATTCAATATCAAATTCAAATACAGATAAAATACTCTGCCATGATGCAAATATTTGTTTTGATGCAAGATTTTGTACATCTTTTTTGAAAATCTGTTTTGTAGCAGAGCAGTCAACACGAATAAGAAAATGTTGATTTAATAGATCATCTTGAAATTTTAATATACATTTCACAATTGCTAAACATTCTTGTTTAATTGTTGGATAATTTTTTGCTGGTCCTCTCCAGGTACCAGAGGTGAATCTTAATAATTCTTCTTTATGAGTTTGAGGATTTAACTACTTCAGAATACCTCCATAACCTAGGTTAGAGGCATCAATTTCTACAATTTTATTCCATGTCGGGTGTGGTAAAGCTAAATAGTGTAATTGTTGAATTTTAGCTTTAATATTCTTAACTGCTAATGTAAGATCTGATGTCCAAGGTATAGGTTTCTTTTGAAGTCTCTGATTTAACAGAGCCGTATCCTGAGCTAGTTGGGGATAAAAGTCACGGATATAGTTCAAACTTCCTAAGAATCTTTGTAATTGTGTTTTATCTTTTATTTCATCTGAAAATTTAGATGCAAAATCTATACTACGGTTAATAGGAATAATAGTGCCATTAGAAATGTTATGGCCTAAGAATCTAACTATTGTTTGAAATAATTTCATTTTAGTAGCAGATAATACTAAACCATTTCGGATAATCACATTCTTAAAAATATTAAGATGTTTAAAATGTTGGTCTATGGATGATGAGAAGATTAAGACATCATCAATGTAACAGATAAAAAATGCAGTGTAAGCATTAAAAATATCATCCATGATATGCTGGAATTCAGATGGACCATTTTTGACACCAAATGGTAAAACATTCCATTCAAAATGGCCAAAAGGTACAGTAAAAGCAGTTTTATACATGTCTGCTTCAGCTATTTGGATTTGCCAGAATCCAGATTTCATATCAAATATTTGAAAAGATTACATAGAAACCAGTACAACTCCAAGGAGATTTACTGGGTCTAATTAATTTCTTTGCTAACAGAGATTCAATGTCAGTTTTGCAGAGTTCTAAATATTCCTTTTTCATTTGGCTAGGTCTCGATTTGGTAGGAATATTCTTCTCATTAAAGTCAGGCTGGTACGGTAAAGATATAATGTGTTTCTTTCTATCCAAAAGACATTATGGATATCATTACAAGTTTCAGATTGGAATTCATGAAGAATAGTGTGAATTTTCTTTTGTATTGCGGGTTGTTGAATACGTTGGTCAATAGTCAAAAAGTGTGTTTCTTTTTGTAATAAAATAATCTGATTTGTCTTATTATCAATCAGATGTCTGATGATATCTACTTCCTTAGTATACGGTTTGGTAATGAATTCTAAAGTAATGTCAACAGTATCAACAACTGTATGGATACCAGAGGTATCAATTTTGGTGATAGGCATAATTGAATTGAGGAAAGGATTGCCTAATATAATACTTTGTGTCATATTCTTAATGAGCACAAATGAAGTAGGTATGCAAACTCCATGTTTGCAGATAAGTGCTTCTGGTATTTTTGTATTAGATTCTCATTGAATTCCCACTGGCGCTTATGAGAGATTGAGTGGTTGTATGAAAATATTTTAGAGGGATTAATCTTTCATGGATACAATTCATATCTGCACCACTATCTACTAAGACAATGGCGTCAGTAATGAGAAAATCAGGTTTGATTACTAAGGTAATCTTTGTATACTATTTCTGGAATGTGACGTGGTTTAGAAGGAATAAATACGGATTATTTTTCTTTGTCTGATCTGGTGAGATCTGACAAGGCTGATCTGGTGAGATCTGACAAGGCTGATCTGGGGAGGTCAAAGTCTGACTTTGACTTCGACTATGAGATGGCTGATCTGGTGAAGTCAAAGGTTGACCTTGACTTTGACCAGGCTGATCTGGTGAAGGTAGGTCTGGGAAAACTACAGGGGCTTTCCCTTTGGCCGTAGACTGTTTGAAGAGATTCAGCTCTTGAGAAAAGATTTGATGTGCAGTCTTTAACTGCTAGATGTCAGATTTAATAATATTAATTTTCATTTTCAGTTCAGAAATAGTTACAGGTTTATGAGGTATATAATCCTGTTGAATACGGGTTAATAATTCTTTTATACTGTAATTTTCTACAGGTTTTATCGTAGGAGTGGAATATTCCTTGTAACAAGTTTCTAGAAACTTGAATTTCATTTCAGCTATTGCCTTCCAATAATTGGTTTCTGTTATGGTATTGCAGTTCTTAGAGCTGCAGCAAGGTTGATTAGGTTGTTCAAATGTGACTGAAGAATCAGATTCAGATGCAGAAATATATGCAACGTCATAATCTGAATTGGTAGTAGAACTGTCGTCAGACAGACAGTTCAGAATCTTTTGTTGTGTTTCTTCATCGCGAGCTAACTCATGAAGTTTCCTTTTGAATTTAGATCGGAATTTGTTGGCAAAATGTCCAGTTAAGCCACACTTATAACAAATGGCTTTGACTTTGCTGTTATGAGATTTCTGGTGTGGTTGAGATATATATTTGGATTCTTTATGTCTGAATTTCTTTTTCGAAAAGTATTTCTTATGCGGTTTAGAATTCTTTGAGGAAATTCTAGGAGGTTTGGATGATGAAGAAGTAGTAGGATAATGGATTTTAGTATCATAGGAAAATTGATCACAAAATTCACCTAATTCTTTTCTATTATCAAGATTCTGACTTTTCATCATATGTTGTAGTTTCATGTCATTGCATAATCCTAGTCCTTCTTCTATTACTAGGGTAATGAGATGTCCATAAGTATATTGATTATAAGGAATGTCCATTTGATCGTGCTTATCACAGAGTTTTCTTCTTACTCTTTCAGCAAAAAGACTTTAGAGGCCATCAATGAACTTTGCCTTCCGATGTTCATTGTTTGCATCACTTCTCTGCATGACTTTCATTAGAAAGACATCCTTATACCATCTGAAGTGAGTCAGAGAAGAGCATCTCAGGTTTTGGAGAAGTTCTCTGTGTTTATCAGTATTGACAATTCCTGGGCCAAGGAAATGGTGAATAATGGATTGGGCCAGGGTATAACAGGCATCTTTAGTTCTGGTATGGGTACCAGTAATTGGGTCAATATTTATTTTGAAAGAGTTTAAGATTTCTTGGCGTTGACTTTCAGTGAGATAACGTGGCTCTAACTTCAAGAGGAAGTGGCTCTAACTTCAAGAGGAAGGCCGCATCTAGGGAAGCCGTACACCCCACCGTTTTCAACGTACTACCTTAGTCGAGCCCTAAAATGGAAGAGCTCATCGAATTTTGGAAGAAGAAACACATTGGGTTCACCAACCTCATACAAATGCATTGGTTATCTCATCATTGGAGGCTAATATTAAGGTACAGAGAACTGTGGTCGACAATGGGAGCTCTGTCGACATCCAGAGCTATCTTGCGCTCCTTTAATAATAAAGGACATGTTCTCTTGGAGCCATGAAGATATGCTAGGGATTGACCCAGGGGTCATGGTCCACCGCTTGAACGTCGATCCTAAATTTAAGCCCGTTTGACAGAAAATGAGAAGCTTCAACTAGACCATGGACGAAGCCAGTATCGAAGGGTAGAAAAATAGCTCAAAGTTGGTTTCATTAAAGAAGTTCGTTACCCTGACTGGATGGCCAACATCGTCTTGGTAAAGAAGGCTAATGGGAAGTGGATAGTGTGCATTGACTTTACTGACCGAATAAAACGTGCCCTAAATATAGTTTTCCCTTCCCACGAATAGATCAACTAGTCTACAGTAGGACATGACTTGCTCAGTTTCATGAACGCCAACTTGGAATACAATCAAATCTTAATGGATGGTCCATACCAAGAAAAAACCTATTTCGTCATTAGTCAAGGAACGTACTGGTACACAATGCTGTCATTTAGACTTAAAAATGTTTAGGTCTCGTACTAAAGGCTTGTAAACAGGGTCTCCGCTGAGCAGATCTCACGTAACATAGAAGTATATGTGGACAACATGCTGCTGAAAAGTAAAAAATCTGCCAACCACGTGTCTGACTTGACTTGACCAAAACTGTAACGCTCCGATTTCCGAGGAATAAACATGCATGTAATTTCATAATTCAAAAATCTCTCAATTCAGTTGAAACCCTAATTTAAGAAAATCCCTAAATTGAAAATCTTAATTTTACCCTAACTTAAACATCAAATAGCAGAAGCCTAAAATTATATAAAAATGATTTGTTCAATAAACTATAATAAATTATGAATTAATCTGTAATAAAGTCATCATGATAAATTCATAAAACGTAAATAGTCAATCACACAATTTGTAGAATAAAACATTAAAAACCCATAAAATCTCGAATCAACGGTAATTAAATTGAAATATGTTTCTAATGCCATATAATCATAATTAGTGAAAATCTCCTATTTTTGCTGATTATGGCAGTCCCTCACTCCTGCTGCTCGCTATCACTTGTAACATATTCATCAATGGGGGGTAAGTATTAAAAATACTCAATAAGTAAACTCACATACTAAAAAGCTTCACATGACATAAATGTAAACATATAACTCATGCAACTTTAATTTAAAACATTCACTTGATTATTAAATCAAATAAAGTACTTGTAATTAACATGACATATGATAGAATGAGTGTCACTTAAGGTTATCTGAACCTTGAACTTGATCCGGTGTCGCTTAAGGCTATCTGAACCTTAAGGACGCTGACATGGACATGGTAACACCCAACTGTATAACTGATAACATGACGTGAACAATTTTGGTTACTTGATTACCAAGGGATATGATTAAGTTTACCACTTGTTTATTTAACACTTTTACTTGAGTTAAAATTCATAATTCACATTATTACATATACATGAGTAAACATATAACTTGTTCATAAACATAAACGATATAACTATTACGTGTGTAACTCAAAATCATATAATCATATATAACATGATAAATAATTTCATCGTGATATGAAAAAATAAATGAAACACTTGATCATAAGATTGAGCAACATAAAGAAATTAATAAAAATAATTTTAAATTAAATATGCTACACTTATCATACATGAACCAAATTACTATGTAAGTCCACTTACCTGGACTACTACGAATTAAATTCAGCAACTATTGACATGAAATTCACAGATCCCAGATCACTAAGTATACATATAATAATCCTAATTATTTATTAAATTAGGCAAGCGAATGAGGTCGAAAACATGTGGAAATAAAATGAGTGAAATCTGACCAAAATGGTTCACGTTGGTTCAACTTGGTTTGGTTAGTCTGAAACTGGTTTGGTTCAGTTCTGTTCGGCTGAACCGGTAGGGTTGGGTTGAACTTGTTCGATCGGGTTGGTTGAACATGTTTGGGTTGATTCAGAGGGACTGGTTCGATCTGGTCTGGCTGAACCAGCACAGTCCAGTCTGATTGAACCAGTTTGGGCTGTGTGTTATATGGGTCGGGTCGGTTCAAAAATTGACTGGGTTACAAGGCCGAGTTACAGCCAGAATAGAGTCCAAGAATGAAAAAGAAAGATAGAAAAATGAAGATGAATAGTAATATTTATCGAAGACAGTTACAACGAAGACGAATAACAACAATCTGAAGAAAATGATCAAGGCTGCCGCTAGAGAGAACCGAAGAAAACAGAGCATAAGAGCCAAGAATCATAGAGAAAATAGAGGGAGAAGGAATAAAGAAACAAAGAGAAGAAACTTATCAAACAAGTGACCCAGGCAATGATGAATCACAAAGAAGACTTGGAGAGGAAGAGCTTTGCTGGAATTTTACAGACGAAAATCAAAGAGGGCATAAATTAAATCAGAGAGAAAAATAGAAGAAAAGTCATGAGGGAGAAGGAGAAAAATCAAAGGCTTACCGAAATCGATAGGCGACGACGATGTAAGAATGAGCAATGACGAACAAGAATTGTAAATCGCTGGAAATTAGAGAAAATTTCAGATTTGGTTAAATATATATATGTAAACATTGAAGTAGAAGATACAAATTGAGAAATAGAGAATTAGAAAAATAATAAAGAAAGAGGAAGGAAGAAGATGGTTTACCGGAGAATCAACAATGGAGATATACGAAGAGGAAGAATGAGAGAAGAAGGCTTGCTGTCAAAGGTTTGAGAGAGGGAGATGAAGAACAACGATTATTTCAATGGAGAAGGTTGTGAGACAGATAGAAACGATTGCTACAGGAGGGCTTCGTGCAAGATGAAATGAGAGAGTGGGGGAGAGAGTTGAGATTAGATACTTAATTAGGTTAAGGTTAGTTTGGTGTGTGAGTGTGCATAGATGTGAGTGGGATTAAAATTTACTAAATCAACCCCTTAATAATGCTTGGGGTATTACAAAAACCCTTGTGATGCTGAGAAAGTATAAGATGAAGCTAAACCCCGTCAAACGTGAGTTCGAAGTAAGCTCAAAAAAGTTCTTAAGGTTCATGGTCAATCAGAGGGACATATAAGTCAACTCAGACAAGATAAGAGCCTACTTAGGCATGGAACCACCTAAGACCGTTAAGCAGGTCCAATGTTTAACTAGGCAAGTAACAACACTACACAAATTCATATCCCGAGCTACGAATAAAGGCTTACCCTTTTTCAAAATCCTAAGGAAAAATATGACCTTTGAACGAACTGAGGAGTGCCAACAAGCTTTTCTAACTGTAAAGGAGTATATGGGGTCTGCTCCACTGTTATCCAAGCCTGTACCGTTGGAAATGCTGTCACTATACTTAGCCATGTCAAAAACTGCAGTTTGCACCGCCAAAGTCAGGGAAGGGGACACTAATGTGCAAATGTCGATGTATTATATGAACAAGGCTATGTTGGGGGCAAGAATAGCTATCCAGAGGTGGAGATGATGGCTTTAGCCCATGTTACCTAGCTCGGTGACTTCAACCTTATTTCAAGGCACACACAATCCCAAGTACTTACCAAATATCCTATAAGACGTGTGTTGCAAAAACCAGAAACTTTGGGGGGAATGGTCACGAGGGAATAGAGCTCAGCGAGTTTGACCTACTGTTCACACCCAAGATCGCCATCAAAGGCCAGACTGTTGTGTGGATTTCACAGTGACATGACTCCCCAACATCGATAAGAGATCGACGGCATCTGAACTACATAGATGGAGCGTCCAATGAAAAAAGAAGCAGTGCTGGTTTATAGTTGATATCTGCTGACCAGTTCCTTAGTGAGTACACCTTGCGATTTGGTTTAATGCTTCAAACAATAAGGCAAAGTACAAGGCATTGTTACATGGGTTTAAACTATCTCTAGTCTATAAAGCTTGGGCCTTGCACTTACAGCTCAGCTAATGGTGAACTAGATAAGTGAAGAGTACAAGAGCAAATGGGACAATGTGAACAAGTATCTAGCCCGACACACTTCAATTCTTCAATCTAGCCAAATTAGCCTAAACTTCTGACTCATAAGTCAGTAGGTATGTCCCAGTGGAATACCTCCTCTATACCAGTATTGGTAAAAACAAGATAATAGAAACACACATAGCCATGCAAAATGCCTATTGAATGACGCTAATTCTTCAATACTTGTGTGATGACATCCTACCACATGATAAAAAGAGGTTAGAAAATTGCGTTGCAAATCCGTAAATTATGTAAACGACCTTTTGCTTTCCCCTACTGAAGATGTGTTGGCCCTGATGAGGCCATGTATATAATGAGAGAAGTGCATGAAAGAGTGTGTGGTAATCACAGTGGTGCAAGAACCCTTCACCACAAACTAAAAAGGAAGTACATTATTGGCCCACCACGACACTTGGCACCAAAAAGTTTGTAAAAAACATGTGAGTAAGTGCCAAAAGTTTGCCAGTAGTCCCCACCATCCTCCATAACTATTAACTTCCATAACGATTGTCTTTTCTTTTGCTTAATGGGTGTAGACCTAATATGACTTTTGTCCATAGGAAAAAGATAAAATAAATTCACCACTATTACCATAGATTATTCCACTCAATGAGTAGAGGGGGAACCATTAGCCACAATAACTGAGCACAAAACCACAAACTTCATATGGAATAACATAATATGTAGGTTTGGCATCCACACAGTATAATTACTGGCAATGACATGCAATTCGACAATGCCAAGTTTAACTGGGTTTGCGAGCAGCTTGATATCAAGCACTACACCTCCTCGCCCGCCCATCCTCAGTACAACGGGCATGTAGATGCAGTAAATAAAAAGATCAAGCGCAAACCTCAAGGCCAAGTTGAAAAATAGGATAGGACTGGGAGTGGAAGAGCTCCCTAACGTTCTATGGGCATACAGATCAACCAACAGAATTGCCACAAGTGATACTTCGTATAGGCTAGCATTCGACAAGGAAGTAGTCGTCCCACTAGAAATCACTTTACTTTTCCACAAGATCCAAAGCAATTATCTCGAGTAGAATGCCCAAGTGTTCAGATACCACCTAGACGACTAAGAGAAATTGAAGGATCAGGCGAACCTAAGAAATGAATCGTACCAACTTATGACCTTCTGATACTACAACTCTAAGACCAAGAAACTACACTTCATAGTAGGAGCCTTAGTCCTAAGGAAAAAGAAAGAAACAAAAATAAGAGCCCTTGAGAAGGACCCGACACCGTCATAGAAATAGTCTGACCAAGGACCTACAAACTACAAGACTCAATCGGACGAGCATTGGCCCACCCCTCGAACGTCGAGCACCTCAAAATTTACTTCCAGTAATCATAACATGTAACATTTTTTGTATTTTGGCAAGCATCCAATAAAATGATGAATTTTCAAGAAATCTATATGTTAAAGGAAAGTCTAGCCTTAGCAAAAATGGTTAGCTAGGCTTAAGGAAAAAAAGTGATGTCTTGCCCTAGTCCTTGTGCCAGCCAGACGGGTAAAAGACAGTCTCACCTAATCAGGAATGCTTGGTTAGGCTTAAAAGAAAAAAAGTGATGTCTTGCCCTAACCCATGTGCTGACCAGATGGGTAAAGGAAAGTCTAGCCTTAGCAGAAATGCTTAACTAGACTTAAAAGGAAAAAAAAGGTGATGTCTAGCCTTAGCCCTTATGCTAACCAGACGAGTAAAGAAAAAGTTAGCCCAAGATAAAATGCAAGGTCAAGCTAAAAGCAAAATAACTAAGGGACGTGGGTCATCAGTCTTCATGGACACTAGGTGCATCAGTGATGTTCTATACCTAAATCCTCACGAAGCAAGAATGGGCCAACCTCACTTTACTCTTCGAAGGAGGATCAGAGACTCAGACCTCCTTTAAGGGGTCAGGATACCTCCGCAACCAGAGGCTAGTTAAAGGAAAAGGTAAGTCAAAATTTTACATTTTTTTTCAAATTATATGTACAAAGTCCACAGGCTAGTTAAAGAATGGAGTTAATGTTTACATTTATTTTTTACTTAGCCCAATTTCAACTCATATATGCAAAAAGTTATGTTAAGGTCCAAACATCAAAGTAAGTTGAAGACGGGGAAAACAAATGATAGATGGTGCAAGTAAGAAAACTGGCTGTGTAGTAGGAGTGGAAGTAGACATCTCGGTATCCTGAGCAGTCACAGTAGGGGCAATGTTTACCCACCACCATGACGCAATGTTTGATGGCCTCCCTCCAGACGTCGAATGCCTTTGACTCATCATTGAGTCATTCTCCTTCTGCAGCCGGACAAGCCGCTTGGACCCATTCCTCCTCTTCCTCGCCCACGGGCAAGTAGGATAGGAAGCTTACATCCCACTCAGGGTGAGCCTCTATCTCCTCATCCTTACAGCCGTCGTACCCAAAGGAAAACTTCTTGAACATGCCTCTTATACTCGCGTGACTCTTTGAAATCTCACATTCCCTGAGCATGAGGCCTCCGACCAACGGTGCGTCTTCTCCTTCAGAGTCACCTCTACAATGGCCAGTTACCTTAAAGCCTCCCTCTCAGACCCTCCGCCTGTGACTGAGAATTGATTTCCCAAGAGAGCTTCTTCTCCTGAAGTTGGCACTTCTCCTTCAGGATAATCTCCTAGCAATTTAAGTTCCCAATGACCTTGTCCCGCTTCGAAAGTCAGAGGTCCATCTCCTTATGGGCATCGTTGCTCCGACGGCGGTCATCCTTGGGTAGGGCCAACTGCTCTTGCATTTCGGTCGTCTTCCCTAGAGCAAGTGCTCGGTCTTCCTGACTACACTTTAGTAGGGTTTCCTCGACCAAGTTGGTATCCACCTCCTTAAGAGGATCCAAGTACAGCTAAGCTCTGAACAGGAAGTCTGGAGACATCAACAAGGAGTAATCCTGCCCCTTTTTAGCAAGTTCAACCAATCTAAGGATCTGAGCTTGAGGTGAGTAAGAAACTTCCACGGCTTATTTTTCCTTATTGCACAAGTCAAAGAGGTCATGTCACTAAAAATCAAGAGCAAATGATGGCACCCTATCTCTTCACACGAGTTTACCTGCCGTTCCGAACCCCATGGAACACGATACAGGAGCTCTTGATCCCCGGGGATACTCCAGGTCAGGGTGGCTTGATCACTAGACAATAGGACAACTCCTTCCTCCAACAAAGAAAGGTAAATTCACGGAATCCATACAAATACTTTATCAAATTCGCTAGGCACTTCTAATTTAAACATCGGAGGTCCTTAAACGAAATTTTTTTTCGGTGACCACTCGTCTTAAGGTTCTTTGCTCTCATATGTGTAGGGGTAACAACTCAACAACATAAAACACATGTGCTGTCGGATTTTGACAGCAACGTAATCATTGTTTTGAATTTCTCCAATCATCGGAGGAACACACATCCGCACGAAACTTAGGAAGTTTTTTGTTTGTTTTCTCAACTCATTCTGATGATATCAACTCATGATGTTAATGAGCATCATGATACTAACATCATCTTTCATCATACCTGGTTGAGGTGGGATAGGGGTTGTCTTTGTTGGAACATGAGATTCACCTATTCAATCTAGACCATTCATTCAAAAAACTATTGATCATGATTTGATTAAAAAGAATGTTGCATCAACTCCACCTTTTCAATAAATTTAGATTATTAAAATCTGGGTCAATAGCTCAAATCTTCTGAACATATCCGCTCGTGTTGAGAACAGACATTAGAAGAACTGTCACCCAAAATTGTGAAGTCATATGTCATGAGATTCACCGGCAGAAAAGCTCCAAATTGAGTAGACAATGAGTTAGCAGGACTGCTGGAAGACAACTATAAGTATAAGCTCAAGATTCCATTTAAACTCTGTTACCTCATCCGAGCCTCAGCTCAAGAAGAACTCGTGTGATCTTCTTGTCCATAACCGAAATGCCATCTGGGTTCTGTGAAGGTGAGCTCAAAATATAATGAAGTAACGGTATGGTGGCCTGATGACTACCTCTGTTTCGGCTTTACTTTTCAAAAGAGAAAAACAACAGAACTGGAATCACATTTGCAGCAATTTTCATATTGTTTCCGAAAAATTTCAGATACCCGTCTTGAGGGTAATGTACAACAGAAGGCCATGATTACCTTATTCAATACAATCTATCATATTTAGTAAGATTTACCCACCCTTTGGATTGTTCTCTGTTCCTCTTGAATGAAAAAAGAACAGAGGTTATCTAATCAATACAATCTACCATAACGCATTTGGCAATCAGTCTTTGGACTAATGTTGAAATTTTCCTATGCTTTCTCACAATCTAAATAGCATCCATGAGAATGTAACCACCTCTACAGATAAAATTGGTTTACTGTTGATTTCTGTTATATGCAACAAGAAAGGAACTACTCGGCGTCGTGAGAGTGAAAGCTTTCCTGGAAATAGTGGTCATCTGAGCTGTCATGTTCCTCAGTTTCATGAATAGCTTCACCATCCAAGTCACCAAAGGTCTCTCTATCATCGAGAAAACCAGTATCTAGGGGCTTATAATCATTCCCCCTCCATATCACAATTTGCTCTTTGTCAAATGTCACCAACACACAAGGCACCAGGTCCTATATATCAAGAATGAAAATGAATTACTAAGTGAAATACAAAAGCACCACGAGGGAGAGTGCGTGTCTGGGGAGTGAAAAGAAAAGATAAGACAATTGGAAGAGATGTTCAGGCTAAAGCAACCATACCACATCAGCTAATGTAATTGCAGACAGCAGAACTCAAGATCTAAAGAGCCGGATGTTTTCTTCGAACTGGAGTGTAATAGCTTATTGATGTACTTATCAATTGATAAATATAGCAATAATTGTGAGAAGTGTGAAAAGAAAGATATTAACATCAGTTACTAGGATTGGTTTATGAAGAGCATGGGAAAACTGGAAAAACTACACTGACTAATCAAAAAAGAAAAGAAACGTAAAATCTATACATGAACATGCACTCCAATAGTAAGATAATCATAAAAAATTGATGAATAATCAATCATAAAAAAATTGACGAAGGGGAGAACAACTTTTCTTGTTCAACATTCTTTTCAAAATTTGCAAGAAGAATCATTTTTGGATAATTTCAAGTTTTGTTTTCTGGTCAAGGTCTATTTAGTTTTAGTAAACAGGCTGACAATTTTAGCAACATGGTCCTCAAGCCCATACTTCAAAAACAATGATTTTATTTCTTCTTTTAACAACCACAAGGTCGACAGCAGAATTCCTTAGAGGGAAAAACAACAACAAACTTAGTTGCCGAAGAAGTCAAACCAAATAGATAATATTAACTATATTAGAACATATGCAAAACTGATGTAAAGGATTCTAGAGAGTAGTTTTTACCCGCAGTTTGCACCCTATTTTCTTGTAATCGCTCCTTTCAAGACCCTGGCAGTCAATCCTAATTAGCTCACAGGAGAGAAATGCATCTCTGGCCATGGGTACAAGACTACCGTAATAACCATTCTTTGCTGCAGGTGAAACGTATTTGTGAATCAGTTACCCCAGAAAAAAAATGTAGCAATGTACGAATAAGTATTTACCAAGTTTTGTTAAAGCAGGCACAGCTAGTCCGCACTTTCTCATTTCCTTTGTTTCCTCAATGCTTAGACCATCAATAGTAGTTTTAATCAGCCTCGGATATACGGGCTCATGAGGTCTCCATAACATCAAAGGAATAAAAGGCCTTCTTTTGGGATTATAGTTCCTGCCTCTATATAACACTAGAAGACCGCCGTGCCTATGAATGATTTTTCCAAATGTCTTGTCCTGAAACCCATATGAAAATGCATTAAAGCAATTAAAAATGGTCTATGATCAAAATTCACAATTTCAAACAATATCATTGTATTATCCATTTTCATTACTAGGCAGGCGTCTTAAGTGAAGCAGAATCTCCAGAGTATTTAAAACTAAGTTGATAAAAGGAACTTCTACTCAGAGCAAAATGCCAGCTAAATTAGGGAATAGAAGATACCTCAAGCTGGCTGCAAACATTTTTCATGTCAACAGTGGGAACACCTAGGCATTTTATCCTCACTGCTTCAGCATGTTTCCAGTTATTATGAATATCATTCAGCATATTATGAGTCAAACCATCTCGCCCTGCGAACATAACATAACTCAGAGATAAGGCAGTTAACACTCAAAAAGAAACAATGTGCTAAAAGGGAAAGAGGGGGCATTCCATTGCAAAATGCCTTTCTAAACTAGAGACCAAGTCGCGAGCTGAAGAGCTATCATCATTTCACAAAGATTCATTTTTCAACAGGTTTGTTTGGGAAGAAACACATGGCAATCATAGTATAACAGGAAGAAGTTAACTTGGCCCTACATCACATACCCAAATTGAAAGTGTCTCCAAAATTATACCTCTGACACTTCAAATTCCATAAAACTTGGATCAAAAACCAAATTCGGAAATCATCAAAGCCTTGCACAGCCTCAAAAGTCACGTACCCAAATTAACTTGCCTCTTGGTTTTCTTCCTCTGTGATTTATCTATCAATATCTTCCTCTCAGCTCCAGTCAATGGCTCCCCTTGAATCCTCTCCCTCATCAGCCTTCTTTTCTCCTCCAATTTCGGATCTTCCACGCCCTCGATAGTCATTACCTTCGGGTTCACCGCCGGAGCACAAACCCCAGTCCATTCCCGGTCAAGCCGCTTAGGCCCAAATGGCGAGTATTTCGGCTCTCGAAGACCAATTGGCCTCGCTATCGAGCTGCTCTCCGTGTAACTGTACCGGAAATCGAACGGCAACTCGGAATGTCTCGGCTTCTTTCCCTCAAGGTCCAACGACGATGGCGGACGGTACCTGGGTTTTGTGTTTTTCTTGGCGTCGGAACCAGGCTTGTGGTTTTGGGGCTCTGGGGAGAGGGTAGCTGGGGGTTCAAAGTCGTAGAGGTCGCGGAGTTTAGAGTTGCAAAGGTGGCGCGTGGGAGGCGTAAGGTAGGGGCTGAGTGTGGAGAGTTTTTGGCGGGAGAGTCTGGTGAGGAACATTAGAGCTGGTTAGTGTAGAACGTAAGTTTGGGTTTTTCTAGGGTTTATAAGCTTGCACCCATTTAATTTTGCTATTGGGTTGGTAATAAAAAGATTACCAAAATATTGAGGCTTTTATGACAACGT
Source organism: Datisca glomerata (assembly GCA_003255025.1). NCBI lineage: Eukaryota > Viridiplantae > Streptophyta > Magnoliopsida > Cucurbitales > Datiscaceae > Datisca > Datisca glomerata. The sequence goes on from QANY01000527.1 coordinate 474,231, forward strand.
TCAAAACATTTGGGTGCTTAGTCTTCTAATTATTTCCTTTCATCTATATCAATAATAATAATAATAATAATAATAATATATTAAAAGTCGGCAGGAGATTAGAATTACTTTTAATAATTTTACTCACTTATTATTAATTGTTATCCAAAATAACATTTTAATTTACGTGTGACATTTAATAGTTTATATTTTTAAAATTATGATAAATTGATTAAAGTTGACATTAATTTTTAAAGTTATTCACCTCTTTAATCGAAAGAAGAAAGTAATTAATAAATAATTTAATTCTTTATATTCAAAAAGTATTGCATGACCTAATAATTCAAAGAGACCCCAAGTCCTAACAAGAAACACAGTCATCTAGTCCAAGGAACATCCAACACCCATAACCACATTTATATAAGCATGGGTACAAATAAAGAAATAAGACATGTAGTTGATCGACCACTAAAATGTGTGAGATTAATCAGGTACAAACTCGAATAACTACATTAGAGATTTGGAGAGAATTTGTAAAAGTGAATCTAGTTATCTTCCCACAAAAATGTAAATAAATAAATAGTGGCACTTTCCATCATCAAAGCGAAAAGAAAAATCGAAATATTCACATTATCTTTTGTTTTGGTGCAAAGGTAAAAGATTTTCTAAGATAAGCAAAGTGATTTGAGTAATTAAGGAAATATCATTAAGAAGTCATCGGCACTGGTCAGTGTCGCTAACAAACACATTGATTTACTTGAATTGGAATTCAAGAGAATGGGCACTCATACTTTGTTTTCAAGACAAATTTATCCTTTTAATCTTGAAAGAAATCATTTAAAATTGTTCTAACATCTTCATCTTGTTAACTTTCTGATTTATATACTAAATATAGTGATAAGGAGTAGTTAATATACTATTCCTATCAACATATTTTTCTCAAATAAGAAATTAATTCACATAAAATAAAATCATTAATTAAAGAACATAAGTAATGTCGTGTCAAAGATTTTTACTTATCTTGACATGATGGACGAAAGGATTCGAAATCGGGACTCTTTTTTAAGAAAAGATGTGACTACCAGTTAGGCACTTCATAAGTTACGACCTGAAAGAATTTTGAGAATAGATAGAACAAGGTGGCAAAAAAAGAGAGAGAAATGTAGAGGTTCAAACAAGTTCATCAAAAAATAAGCAATCCTAGGCAACATGATGTTGACCATAACAAAAATAAGAGGCAGAAAGCTATGTTATTTTTCTTCTAAGATTTCCAACCAAATAGCAGCTATCAGGGCTCAGAAGAAGTCATGTTCAAGTCACTTCCTCTTATCCTTCTGTTAAATTTAGTATTTACTATTTTCTTCTTTCTTTTCCCCGGAAAAACCATCTTTCAAAACTACTCTATAAATACTTAGTAAACCTTGTATAAGGTTAAGACTACTTAATATAACCTGTAAGAATGTTAAGAGAGAAATCAACTGATTATCTTCTTCATCAGCTCCTTCTTCTCCTTCTTTTTCTTCTCGCCTTGACAGGCTTTGTTTCTGCAAATGAATATGAGCAAAAGGTGATTATGTTTTTTTTTTTTTTACCTATTCATGATATTCCAATCGGTTCATGACAAAATAAAATGACCATAATTTTAAAACCTTACAGAAATATTACATTGTTTATATGGGTGATAAACCGGCAAATGCTGACTCTGCGGCCAAAACACACGTCAATGTCCTCGCTTCCGTGAAAGAAAGGTTCGCCATTTTCACATTATGGCAGAAAAAGGCGTTAGTACACAGCACGATAACATTATGAAAATGTGACCCTTTTGTGAAAATTATTCTTCTAACCAGCTAATTTGTGTAATGTTCATGTTGAGCAGCTATCTTGATGCTAAGGAGTCCATGGTCTACAGCTATACAAAAAGCTTCAATGCTTTTTCTGCAAAGCTTACTGAAGATGAAGCTCAAAAGTTATCTCGTATGTTTTATAAGTCATCCCTCTCAGTTCATGCGCTTCCTTTCTTGGTTTGGTCTTGCGCTTCTTTTTTACTAATCTCTCTGTTTCTCTCTAATTGATATAGGCATGGAAGAAGTAATCACTGTGATCCCAAACCAGTACCGGAAGCTGCACACTACGAAATCATGGGACTTCATTGGGTTACCTCTGACCGCTAGAAGAAACATTAAAGGGGAGAGTAACACTATTGTGGCTCTATTTGATACAGGTTTCTACAATTCTTCTTGTTCTTTGTAAATTTTGATTCACTCTCTTGTCTCCTTTGGCCTGAAAACAATGCGGGACAGGAATTACTCCGCAGGCTGAGAGCTTTAAGGATGATGGCTTTGGTCCTCCCCCAGCAAAATGGAAAGGCACTTGTGGGCGTTTTGCTAATTTCTCCGGCTGCAACAAGTAAATTTCAGTCTGATCGATAAGTCATCAGCTCCTTTTCTTCTTCATTTTTGTCTAGTATCAAACAATGACAGGAGTTTCATGACCTGTAGTCTCGAAACTAGCTCAATATACCTGTTTTTGAATTACATTGTCGAAGTTTCATGATCTAAAGGTGTTCTTTTGTTCCTTTTTTTCTGGCAAACCATTTTGGATATATATCTGAAGCAAGATCATAGGAGCATCTTACTTCAAGCTCGATCGCAACCCTGACCCTGCCGATATCTTATCTCCAATTGACATAGATGGTCATGGGACACACACATCGTCAACCTTAGCAGGCAATGAAGTTACAGATGCCAGTCTCTTTGGCCTTGCCAAAGGAACCGCTCGGGGCGCAGTCCCCTCTGCTAGGGTGGCCATGTACAAAGTATGTTGGACAAGTTCCGGGTGCTCAGACATGGATTTGCTTGCTGCATTTGATGCTGCTATACAAGATGGCGTTGATGTTATATCAATTTCCATTGGCGGTGGTTCCTTTAACTACTCAGAGGACTCTATTTCAATAGGTGCATTTCATGCATTGAAGAAGGGTATTATCACCTTGGCATCAGCTGGGAATGATGGACCTAGTCTGGCTTCTGTTGCAAATCATGCACCATGGTTAGTGACAGTGGGAGCTAGTGGCACTAACAGGCAGTTCAGAAGCAAAGTAGAACTGGGAAATGGAAAGAATGTCTCAGTAAGTTCCAAACTGGATTTAACAATTTCTGAATGATTAACCAATAAAATATTTGTTAGTTACATAACATTTTGAATGGTTTTATTTCCCTACCGAAGTAAGAAACAGTTCTCGATTATCAGACTGTTTTGAAAAATGATTATCTGAGAACAGTTCTTGAAACATGCTTTTTTTATGAGTTTTTAAAGATATTACTGAAAGTGATCATGGGCACAACCCAGTGGTAACCACATCTCTCCTTTAAAGATGTCTTAAGTTCAAATCCCCTATCCCCAACTTTCTAACAAGAAGAAGAAGACACCCAAAAGGTCAATAACATGAAAGAAACTCGGTCTTTTCTACATATTTTGATTTTGCTCATTTTCAGTTAAATGGTGAAATATCATAGACACTTGTATATTCTGCAGGGGGTTGGAGTTAGCACCTTCGAGCCGAAGCTGAGATTATACCCTCTTGTTAGTGGTGCTGATGTAGCCAGGAGTTCTGCAAGCAAGGAAAATGCAAGGTACTCAATTTGTTGATCAAACAGTCAAGAAACAGAAAAATCTTAAAAAGTTTGAAAGGGANAGAGAGAGAGAGAGAGAGAGAGAGAGAGAGAGATTTAACATGTTCAAACCATTAAATGCAAACAGGTTCTGCATTGCGGACTCACTAGACCCAACTAAGGTTAAGGGCAAGCTTGTTTTCTGTAAGCTGTCAACATGGGGTACTGATTCTGTAATCAAAGGAATTGGAGGGACTGGTATTATAGCTGAAAGTGAGCAGTTTCTTGACAATGCTCAAATCTTCATGGCACCAGGAACTGTTATCAATGATACTATTGGCGATATCATCGGAAACTACATACAGTCCACGAGGTAAAAGAAAACACACACACGTGGAGATATACATATACATGCTGCTGTACGTTTATGTGTGGGGATAATTATCGATCTTCCTTTATTAAAAAACAGAACACCAAGAGCAGTGGTATACAAGTCACATGAAGAAAATGTCCCTGCTCCATTTATAGCTTCATTTTCATCTAGGGGTCCAAATCCAGGAACAAAACGCATTCTAAAGGTATATTTAAGAGATCCATGGATATTATTCTTCTTATTTGAATTTGCCAATGGAGCACAACTGAATAAACCTTCTTCATGAAACAGCCTGACATTGCAGCACCAGGAATCAACATCTTGGCAGCCTACACTCCTTTGAAGTCACTAACTGGGTTGAAAGGTGACACCCAGTTCTCAAAATTTACACTCATGTCTGGGACTTCCATGTCATGCCCACATGCAGCTGGAGTAGCTGCATATGTCAAGTCATTTCACCCAACTTGGTCTCCAGCTGCTATCAAATCTGCTCTGATTACCACAGGTAAATCATGCATCTTGTCTAAAGGATTTTGTGCGAGGTTCAGGCGTGTTTGCAAGTGCTTTTAGAATTACCTAAATAAGTTTAAATGCTAAAACTACTCGTACAAACTTTCACTATGTGGTATAAACGAAAACGTGTATTCTCATTTGGAACCATATATATACGTAGCACCTCTAAAAATATTATACCAAAATAGTTCTTAAATAGTACTACAGACATGTTTTCGAAGTTTTTTTACATCATTTTTTCCTTGCACTTTTTATTAAAACTCGTTTGAATTGGGGCCATTACAAATTAATATTCAGCAGCTAGATTTCCAAAGGAATTGATAATGAGCTGTGAGGTGGAGAGACCCAATTATGTACGTGAATCGATATTGAAGATAACAATTATTGGAAGAGCGAATTTTTATGCTTATATCACTCTCACTTTGTTCATGTTTTTACATTTCCATGCATTTCTAATTAAGCAAAACCAATGAGCCGGAGGGCAAACAGCGAAGGAGAATTTGCATATGGTGCTGGACAAGTGAACCCAACAAGAGCTATAAATCCAGGCTTAATCTACGATATGGATGAGATGTCTTACATTCAATTCCTCTGCAGTGAAGGCTACAGTGGATCCTCAATGGCAGTCTTAGTAGGTTCAAAATCAATAAACTGTTCATCTTTAATTCCTGGACTTGGCTATGATTCTCTCAACTATCCAACAATGCAATTAAGCTTGAAAAGCACTGGAAGACCGACGATGAGTGGGTTTAGGAGAAGAGTCACCAATGTCGGTCCTGCTCTGTCCGTCTACAACGTCACCATTAGAGCTCCGAAAGGGGTTGAAATCACCGTTACTCCTATGACTCTTTCATTCTCTCGCGCATTGCAGAAGAGAAGCTTCAAGGTTATGGTGAAGGCAAGTCCAATGGCTTCTCAGCAAATGGTGTCTGGTTCGATTGCTTGGAAGAGCACTCGCCATGTTGTGAGGAGCCCTGTTGTTATTTATAGCCCCATAAGGCCATGAGGAGAATATCCATAGAAAAGATATTTGAAGTATAGGAAAACTCTACGGTTCCGGTAGCATACCGCCCACCGGTACGGATATCATCATTAGATCATTCCATGTAGTTCTCGGGTGAAATAATCTAATGGTGAGATCACCTCTTGTGTTAGTACCGACTGATACTGTAGAAGTTCATGTGAATTGTATCACCAAACAGACCCAAGAATAAAGGAATTATATGTTTGGTTGATGTCATTTATGCATTGTTTGTTCTATTTATGTGTTTAGCTTCCAAATTATAGTTACTATTGTTGACTTTTTTTTACACAAATAGTAGTGGTTATTTAACATATTCGGATGTTCCGTATTAAATAAATCGAACAAGAGATCATGTATGATCTATGGAGTTGATTCAAAATTCAACGACTTGGATCATTTTAATTATTTTAAAAAGATTATTTTTTATTTTTATCTTGACATCAAATCAATCTTGATCTTTTGTTTTATTTTCAACCATGTAGATTGATCTAAAATTACCTTCTCATGGTTCAAATAATATATCCATCACAAAATACTAAAATTCATTAATATGATACAATCATGTACTAAAAATTAAAAAGGTTAATGTTTTTACCAAACAATATACTAATCATTTATCGACATTATCATAAAAAGTGTTGAAATATCAATTAATAAATTATTGACACATCACTTGTCAAATAAAACTTGATCAATCTAGAATTATTCTATTTAAAGAGTCATGCGACTGAGTCATTTTAAATGTTAAATTCAAACCATACCCATAAACTTTTATATATTAGCGATTTATACATGTTAACTTTCAAATGAATAATTTTGCTTCATGAACTTTTGAAATATATACCATTACTTATTTTTGTCAAAATTTGAATGCCTTATAAAACATTTGTTAGGACATTGAAGGGCACATGTCTACTACTACTAATCAATCTTTCCAATTTCTCATAACTTTGATTGGATTAACCTATGAGAATTTTTACTCAGTTTGATTCAGCAAAACTCATCTTAATTTGTCACATGTTCTACTCTTTAATGTGTTACGCATCTCAATTATCAACTAAAAAATAAGAAGGAATGTAAGACTCAACCTTCGTGACTCACTTCTATTATTTAGACTGAACATAATTCCGCTGCTCCCACTTTGGGACTGTAAAGAATTTTTACAATATAATAAGAAAGTAAAAGTATGATTGATTTAAGAACTCAAGAAAAGTACTCTGATTGTATTGTATTCAGTGTGTTCTTCGAGATTACATGATCTCTTATTTATACATGAAAATAAGTTACAATGAATTCTAGAATATTCCAATGATGTTGTCACATTTTAGAAAAAGCGAGGATGTTCTGTGCCCTGGAATATTCTTTGATTCTGTTGATTTTATTTCTTACAATCCGCTTAATCTTATCCGTCGAGTTACATTTGTCGATCATCTTTTATCTGACTTGCTGGGGATCCATTTCCTATTTGTTGATTGGTGAGGGGCTGGTGACATGGCGGCCACATGGCTTAAGAACTGCACAAGGGCATTTATGTTTTTATGGTAAAGTGAGCCACTTTGCTTATCACAATGAATTTGATTTTCCTTGATGTCATCACATTCAATTTTCACAACATCTAGTTCATTTATTATATCATTCAGTTCAAAGAGTCATTCTGGCATATGTTTTTAATATTTAGTTGTAAACAGTGATTGTCTCTTTGAAACCCTCTTGCCTTTACATACAACGTATTTGAGTGCTTATTAGTAATATGGTACGTTGTGAAGAGTTGATTCAACACGAGGAATTAGACTCCATCTGCTCAATTGCAATTACTTATGGAACAGTAAGAGAGTAGACTCCAATCTTCTAAAATCCCCACTCATTCTTCATGACTTCTGCTGGTAACCCTTTTATGGTTTGAAGCTTACAGATTAATATATGGCAATTATTTTATAATGTTGCAGGAACTTACAGACTTTGACGTCACTTTATCTTATTCTCGTTTACTTTTACCTGTGTATCCAAAAATATCATTACATAGCTTTTTTTGTAATTACATTGTTAGCTAGCTTTTTAGGACTTGGTTTTCTCTTATCTCAGATTTTAAAATTTAATACTATATTGAGAAACCGCCAGATTTGTCATAGTGGTAGATCTCATTTATTTCGCATGATTATTTGCAACCTCCAGGCTCCAGCTGCTTCTTCTAATGGTAGCCTATAATTGTTATTTTTATGAATCATTTTATATTGTGATTTCCATTTTTGTTCCGTTTTCTTCTTTTCAAGTATCTATCTCTATCAAAATCGGAAGAATTATAATTGAAAATTTATGTGCTCGGTGATGGACAGATGATGGCTCCGTGCTTGACAATGGACCTAAGTCGACGAGGGACCATCGTGGCTTCATGCTTGATGATTGACAGAACATGGATGGCGATGGTTTCGTGTTCGATGATGGACTACCGTGACTTTATACTCAATGATGGCTTCATGCTTAATGATGGACTGGCGCAGTTTCATTTGCAACGATAGACTAATGATGGCTTCATGCTCGACGATTGGCCACCATGACTTCGTTTTCAATGATAGCTTTGTGCTCGATGATTGGATGGCTTCATGCTCGACAATTGACATCAGTTGACGACGGACCACCATGACTTCATACTCGACGATGGACTGATGATGGCATTCGTGCTCGATGATGGAAAAATCAATGATGGGTTGCCATGGTTTTTTGTATTCTAGGTCTTTTTAACATTTTAGATCATGAATTTTTTTTAACTATTTTAAATGGTAGATCAGAAAATCATTACTGATAAGCTTAAAATTTCAATTAATGATGATAAAGATGTAGTTTTTCTTGACATTTTGTTGGAGGTTAAGATTTTGTATTAAAATTGATGTTATGTATTTCATTTAAATTATGTTTTTGATTTATACAAAAATAAAGTTATTATGGCCACTCAAATTTTTAAGTTTTGAAAAGTTGACAAATTCCTGATATGTTACAAAAATTGACATTTATCTAAGTACACATGTATTTTCTATCTATACGTGTAAATTTTCTTAATTAGAGGTGCTAATGGACAGGTTTGGTCTAATCCAACGAGCTGATATATGGTCGTTCCAAATCCAATATTTTGTGCCCGTGAACCGGTCTATTCTGGACCGCATAAAGTGGCCGGTCCAGTTTTGAAACGTTGACAAATTCTTAAAATGTTGCAAAAAATGACATTCATTTAAGTACACATGTATTTTCTATCAATAGATGTAAATTTTCTTAACTAAAGGTGCTAAATGGATAGCTAGGTCCAATCCAACGAGTTGATATATGGTCGTTCCAAATCCAATATTTTGTGTCCAATGAGCTGATATATGGTCGTTCCAGATTCAATATTTTGTGCTCGTGAACCAGTCTATCCCGAACCGCATAAAGTGGCACGGCATGGACCGGCCTGTGGGTTGAGACGTGCCCGGACCGTTTAGTGTATGCTCACACAAATATAAGACATACACAAGCATGAAGCGTTGAACGTTCGTCCAAGATATGAAACTACCCCCACATTATCACTCAGCCAAATTATTTTTTGTGTCTTGAAATGGCATTATTTCAGTTTTATTGTCTTCAAAACCGTTTTGTCTAACTTTTTTGTGTGAAATATAATGGAAAAAATAAATACATAAAAAAACCAGTTAATAAATCGAGGATCCAACGTCTATTTATTAATTTTCATCATATTATTAGATTCAAAATCTTTTTCGGTAGAAATCGTATCTCAATAAATCTCAATAACTCATGTTGAACATATTAAGAATTAATTAACTGTAAAGCGAAAGTGTACCTGAATTTGTAACAGTAAATCACAATAAAGAGCCGAACGGATGGCCTTCAATATCTTCACGATTCTCTATCAAAAAATCATCTTTGATTTAAGTCTTTCTATTTTCTCTCTAACGATGGGATATTAGGGAGAGTATAATGATTTTCTTTCATCGTGTGACCTGAAAACCATAACCACTTACAGATAACTTATCCATTATCTTTGGTATTTGTATTTTAACATATCATAAAAATAGAAATTACCCTAAAATCTCTACACATCAAAAGATCCACAACTTATCAGATACATTAAAACTCAAATCACTAAAACCTTAGTTGATCACTTTTAATTGGGTTTAACCTTATTTGACAGTCTGCAACACAAGTCCAATATTGAATTAAGGATCCAACAATTTTCTTACTTGGACTATATGTGTAACCTTATAATTATGCTTTGCAAAAATAACTAAACGAGCTCAACTTTGTTGTCATTATCGAAATGTAACTAAAATCAACCCTGTCCAGTAATCATACCAACATAAGATCAAAGCGGCCTTCGCTACATTAATCGTAACTCAACCCATCAATGGTCACGTATCTCAGTACAATTGAATGACATAGATTATGATGTGGATGTGTAGCATAGAAAATTTTATGTAATGTAATCTTAACATGCCAATTTCTAACTGGTCCACTGAAAATCTTAGTGAGATCAAACCATACCAGAGTAAGAGTGTGAATTAATCAAAACTTTATTCCTGCAGAAATTATCTAAAAAAATATCCATAAACCGAAATAACTAAAAGCATGTCTATAAAGAAGAGCATCCAAAAGCACAAACTCCCACTAAAATCGAATATCATCAACCGATATGACACTCATAAGAGCAATGTGCTCATGAAACTGTTTGGGTGGCAATCCTTTAATAAGCGGATCCGCAATCATGAAGTTTGTTCCGACGTGCTCTATAGACAACTGTCCACTCTAAACTTATCATGAACTTGATGTCTATGTACCTCGACTTTGTCGAGCTCCTGTTGGTATTAGAATAAGGACTACTGACTTTTTATCACAAAATAACTTGAGTGGTCTCTCAATACCGTCCGTTATCCGTAACCCTGAGACAAAATTCTCCAGTCTTATTCTGTGATTGGATGCCTCATAACATGCTATAAATATATGTACCATGGTAGAAGAGGCTATAAGTAACTTTTTAGCACTCTTCCAGGAGACAACATCTCCATCTAGCACAAAATATAGCCCGACGTAGATTTCATAGTATCTTGGCATTCAGCAAAATCAGAGTCAGTATATCTAAAGACCTCAATCTGATCTAACCTCCGATACGTGAGCATGTAGTCTTTTGTTCTCTATAAATACCGTAAGACCCGTTTAGCTACTTTCCAATGGCCTATGCATGTATTGCTTAAATATCTGCCCAGCATCCCAATCACGTATATAATATTCGGACGTGTACAAATCTAAGCATGCATCAGACTCCCTACTAATCAGGCATTGGGAATCTTCTACATTTTTTCCTCAAAATCATTCTTAGGGCACTAATTGATACGAAACCTGTCTTCCTTAGTCACAGGGGTATCGCCTAGTTTACAATCTTGCATGCCATATCTTTTAAGGATATTTTCAATATAGCTCTTTTGAGATAATCCAAGAATACCCTGAGAACGATCTCGGTGTATTTAAATCCCTAATATAGAAGTGGCATCACAAAGATCTTGCATCTCAAAATTCTTAGCTAGAAATTTTTTCGTCTCGTGCAATAAGCCTATATCGTTGTTGGCAAGCAAAATGTCATCCATGTGTAAAATCAAAAAAATATGTTTGCTCCCACATAACTTATGGTATATACAATCATCGATTAAATTCATCTCAAAACCGAATGAGATGATCACCTGATGAAACTTAAAATATCATTGTCGAGATGTATGTTTGAGTCCATAGATAAATTTCTTAAGTTTGCAAACTATATTCTTTAGGTCTCTTTACACAAAGTTTTCTGGTTGTACCATATAAAACTTCTCTTCAATGTTACTATTGAGAAACATTGTCTTTACATCCATATGATGCAGCTCAAGATTGAAATGCGCAACAAATGCCATTATAATCCTGAAAGAGTCTTTTGTATAAACTGGAGAGAAAGTCTCTTTATAATCAATGTCTTCCTTCTATGTAAATCCATTTACGACAAGACGAGCCTTGTATCTTTCCACGTTATCTTTTGAATCCCACTTGGTCTTAAAAATCTATTTACAACTAATGGGTTTCACACCTTCTGGTAATATGGGAAAAATCCTACACGTCATTTCCCTTCATGGACTTTATCTCCTCATTCATGGAATCAATCCACTTTAAAGAGTTAGAACATAGCTTGACAAAAGTTGATCGAGTCATCTTCCATCACTCAGATGTCTACCTCAAGCTTTTGAAGAAATACAATGTAATTATCTGGCAGTACACTTCTCTTCTCTCTAGTGGATCTCCTTAATGACATAGGTTCTTGATGTGCTAGAGTTTATTCTTTTGGAAAAATCTCTTGATGAGAGGTTTTGTGATATTGTCTTGATGTGTTATGTCATGAGTAATGTCAGCGATGCAGTCCTAATCAATACTAATAACACATGTAGGAATATCAACATATTCTTCCTAAAAGACAAAATCTCTAACCATATATCTCCCCGCAAACTTCGCACCCTCAAAGAATCGGGCATTTACTGTCTCAAAGATCGACCTAGTTGTGGGGGCATAAAACTTGTACCCCCTGAATCTTTCAAACTATCCAACAAAATAACAACTGATGTCCTTAAGTCCAGTTTCTTTTCAGTAGGCCTATAAGGCATTGCCTCAACTAGACATCCCCAAACATCCAAATGCTTTAGACTAGATTTCTTGTCAGTCCAAACCTCATAAGGGGTTTTGGCAGTCGTTTAGTTAGAACTCTGTTAAAGATATATGTTGTAGCCCTAAGTGCTTTATCCCAGAGTGATTCTGCTAAGGTAGAATGATTAATTATACTTCTCACTATGTCCTTAAGCATTCTATATCATTTTTGGCAACACCATTCATAGTAAGCGAACCTGGCATAATGTACTATGAGACGATACCATATTCCTCTAGAAATTTAGCAAACGGTCCTAGACGTTGTTCACCTGAACAGTCATATCTGCCAAAGTATTCACCACCACGGTAAGATCTGACGCTTTTGATCCTTTTGTTGAGTCGAGTCTCAACTCTAGCCTTAAATTTTTTGAACACATCCAATGACTGTGATTTTTCATGAGTGAGATATATGAAGCCATATCTAGAATAACCATCTATGAATGTTATAAAGTATTGTTGACCATTCCAATCAATCGAAGGAAATGACCAATAAATATCTGTATGAATAAGTTCTAAGACTTCACGAGTCCTGTTAGCTTCAAATCTCCTTTTATCGTTTTATTTACCCTTTATGCAATTAACATAAACATCAAAATCTGTGAAATCTAAGGGACCAAGAATTTCATCTGACACAAGTCTCTCTATTCTTTGACTCTTGATATGACATAATCTCTTGTCTCATAACGCAACCAAATTCTCACTGGTTAATTTTCTTTTAGTACCTCGTGTACTTACTTGTAGAAAATCTTTAATCGAAGCAATTGTATCAAGTAAATAAATATTATCGTAATATGACAAATAATTGGAACCAACTGGATCTGAATCATGAAACAAACCATAGTTTTCATCTCCAAATGAACAAACATAACCAACTTTGTCCAAAACAGAGACAAAAATCAAATTCCATCTAAAAGACGGTACAATAAATGTTTCATTATGATTCAAATAAAATTTAGTCTATAACAACAATCTAAATTTATTTATTGCCTCAATTTCAACCGTCTTGCCATTGCCCACATAGATGTACTTTCAACATCACTTGGCCTTCGCAAGTAAAGCAACCATGTATAGACACACTGATGTGAGTTATTGCACAAAAATCTATCAACCACGTGTGCCTAGCAACTGAACTTAAATTAACCTCAAAACAAACAAAATTAAGAAGCACCCATTTATTAGCACGCCAAGCATGATAATTGGTGTATTGCTTCTTGTTATGCCCTTCATCTCCATGGAAGTAAAAACTATTACCTTCCGAGTCAATCAATTTCTTTTGTGTTTCTTGTGTGGTGCTGTGTCTGCAGCTACCTTATCCTTTTTTCTTTTCTTTCCATTGCCCTTATCCTTAGAGGTAGAGGGGTAAACACATTCGATCTTTTAATTTTTCACTCTTTCCTTTTCCTAAACACATTGTGAGATGAGATCATTCAGAGACCAAGTCTCTTTCTAACAATTATAGCTCACATTAAACTGACAGAACTGTGCAGAAAAGGATATCAATGCCAGATATACCAGTAGATCCTCATAGAGTTCAAGCCTATGTGTTTTCAATTTTAAAACAATGAGAGACATTCATAATGTACTCACTGATATTGCATTTATCTTTATATCTCATTGAAATGAGGTCTGACAAGAGCGTACCAATTTTTACTTTTTCGTTCTTGACAAAACTCTTTTCAAGATCTGCAAGGAAAACACAAACCGTTGTAATCTTTTCAGATATAGTGCCCATGAATGCTTCTGGAATGAAATTCTTCATGATCAGCATACACATGCGATTTGATTTCTCCCACATTTCCAACCCCTCTATTCGCCAGAGGTACTCTTATCCGTAAGAGGTGACGGAGAATCAATCCTTGATGCAATATTAAGATCCATAACTCCAAGAACTATAAAGAGATTATCTTTCTAGGACTTAAAGTTTGAGCCATTTAATACTTCATTTCCTTGATGCTGGCAGTAACTTGAGTAATAATTAATACAGAATAATTAACCAACCTACAAGCTCACATAAATCTCAAATAACAATAATAAATTCAAACAAAAGTAAAGCGAAAGCGTACTTGAATCTCAGTAGATCGCAATATAGAGCCGAACGAATTCCTTCCAGATCTACACGATTCTCTAAAAAAAGTTTCATTTGATTAAGTCTCTTTATTTTCTCTCTAACCATGTGATATTAATGAGAATAGAATGATTTTATTTCATCGTATGACTTGAGAATCATAACCACTTATAGATAACTTATCCTTTATCTTTTGATATTTCTATAACTCAAATCACTAAAACCTTAGTTGATCACTTTTAATTGGGTTTAACTTTATTTGATAGTCTGCAACACATAATTATTCACATATAAGTTCAACGTTGGATTAAGGATCCAACACAGGTGACCACTCAAGCAAATGACCTTAACTTAATCTTAAATGAGGTTTATTTGGTTTTATTACCTTTCAACCCATTTTGTGAAATTATTAGTAAATGCAATGTAAAAAATTAGTATACCTAAATCAATTAATAAATGAGAAGAAATGTATATATTTATTAATTTTCAACAAATTAAAACATTACATAAAATGAATTTACTAAATTTAAAAAAGAATTATTTGACTTTTGTTGCCTTCAATAACATTTTGATAAATTATTTGTCAAATATAGTGTAAAATAATTGTGACTAAATACTTTCAGTTATCATAAAAATCTACTTAAAGACTCTTTGGAGTAAAAATATCTAATTATTACATTTAAATATTGTTGAAAATGATACAAATTAGTTATATTTATTTCTTGTCACCATACATTTTTATGTATATTGAACTACCTAATATAGACTTCAAGTAGTAATAAATGTCTATTTGAAGAATAGTTCAAATAGAAACTTGAATGGTTCAAGTTTTCATAAGTATATAATTGAAAACTTTAAGTAGTCAAATATGTATGCTTGAAAATTTCAAGTTGATAGAAATAATTCCTAGAAGACTTCAAGTAGTAAGAATAACTACTCGAGGATCCGAATTCTCTAGTCCATTCAGTGAGATCTGGATGTACCAGATCTGTTAAGAAAAAGGTAAAAAAAATTAAATTTAAAAATTAATATTTTAATACAAAATTAGTTGGGCCAGATCTGGTCTGTTCAGATCTGGTCTAACTGTCACCTAGCAACGGCAGAGAAACTCATTCCATCTACTTGAAGACTCCAAGTTACGTTGAATATGTACTTGAATATAAGTATTTAAACATAACTATTTGAAGACTTTAAATAACAATAAAATATATATTTGAAGAGTCAAACAATCGTAAATATCTACTTGAAGTGTTCCAATTGTCAGAAATACATACAAGAAGACTTTACATAGTCAAACATGTCTACTTGAACACTTCAAGTTGATAGAATTAGTTACTTGAAGGAATGCAAGAATATCTACTTAACGACTTCAAATATTTGGGGATTGAATACTTCAATGTAAAAAATATATTATTAATTAAGATGTGGTCAAACATGTAACTAGGCCGCGACAACTTAATTGTGATATGTCTAATTATAAATTAGTAGTGAATCTTTTAGAATAAATAAGTTTATATATAATTTTTAAAACAGTTTCAAGTGATTCATATATAGTGAGTGTCAATAGTTGAGATTAACTTATAGTGATGTAGCTTTAAAAAATATTTACTTATAAATTTATATAATTATTTAATGAAAAAATATTTTCCTTCTTATTTAATCTACAACATATTTTTTATTTAAGCTTTAATCTTTAAAATAAAGTAGAAAAATTAATAGTAATTAGTTAGTCGCCCTAGTGGTAATGTGATTGGAAGTAAACCCTTATGTGAAAGGGTCGGCTTCCTCCTTCTCCACATATTCTATTCTTTTCAAACTGCCACCCTAATGTAGATGAACAAAGCTGGTCTAGTTGTAAAAGTCTAAACCGACCCATATGAAGCTCGTTATGACTCAGATCCTAATTCCAAGGACCGGTTTGATGAGGTGGGCGGGCTGAGTTTTCTCCGAGCTAGCCTGAGACCAAACTGTTCAGCCATGCCTCAAAAGGCTCAGGATCGGTCACTATCCTGTTCATGCTTGTTTTTTGCTGGTCCAGACTGCACATTAAGCACCTCTTTAGCAAAAAAAAAAAAGCCAATTCCACATAAATATTGCATCCACGAGTTTCACAACATATGTTCGAAAATTATGCAACTTGGTCCTTGGTGTTTTCACAAGCCACTCCCACCTAATTGCAGACATTTTTGTTATGAAAACTTAATCCTCAGAGAATTCACACAATCCAATTAGCTCAAGTTAGGTCCTCGACATCTTTGACTCCAAGTTAAAACTAAAATCAAACCAAAACCTAAAATCCAAGACATGACCTATAAAACCTATATAAACCAAAACTAAAACCAAAACTTGTGAAAACCAACCGTGTAGAACCTAAATGAAAATTCAAAAACTTGACTAAAACGGACATTCCAAACCCAAAGTCGCAAACCCAAACTATCCTAAAAATATAAGCAAATGAAAAATTAGATAGATCTCCTCTTTAGGTAGGGGGCTAACCCCTCATCAGGCTAACTTAAAAATAAAAGACCCCCTACGTCGGGGCCAGTAGTCGTAGGGTTTCCAAAGCTTTCTTGAACTCTTTTACAGGTCTTGAGAGCTCTGATCACTTTTCAGCCAAGAATTCAGGATCACAACCACTTGGTCTGGCGCCCACACCAAGTCAAGCCAAAAGGGAACTCAACCTACATGCAACATGCTATTTCTGAGTTGAGGACGAAAATGGCCTCAACCTCTTCCATAAGGTGAGCAATGAAGGAAGCTGACACTCTTGGGTTCGAGACGATCCCGAACGATACAAGTGGAAGGGCTACTTCACCCACTCCTGAGGTATGTTGAAGCAAGTTGATGAAAGATCAAAATGATAGAATTCGTGAAAGAAGGGAATGGAGCGCGAAAGGAAATAGATAGATTATGGCTGGTAAATGTGCTCCATTGTAGATCAAAGGTCAAGGTTACCGGCTGGGTTACAAGACTTTTTTAAGGATAAAGTTTCGTGATAGAGGGGCTTTGCAATTATAAGTCGGTAACCAACGCATACAAACGGTCACTACACAAGCTTATCGACGGTAAGAAATCACCATGAATGGAACATCAGCAACTTTGAGACACGACATATAAAATATGACAGAAAGGGAAATGACAACCATGGAAAGGAAAGCCAAGAGGATACCGAGAGGAAGCCCTCCAACGGAAGAGGCCCTAGAAGGGGAAGGATCACTATTCTTCCAAGGAAGACAGAAGAAATGGAGGCAAGAATAAAAGTTTCGATTTTGTAAGGAAGGCAAAGATGATGGAAATGAGAAGGAAACTCACTTGTTTATAAGCCTAGAAGAAGGAAACCCTTCCTTTAACGGGCATTAAATGTTGAAAACTTGGTGCTCGCGCGACAGAAGCGTGAGGCTGTTAAAAATTTATAAAAATGAATCTTTTCGATAAAAAAATAAACGCGACGCAACGGTTTCTAAAATAAAAACTTTTATTGAAAACTCTCGGATCCATTATTACTTTTAAATTTAAATTGAATACATCATGGATATAAAATATATACCTCTTGTAGTCTAATCAAGCGTCCTCGTAAACCAATGATCTTTTTTTCCCACGAATAACGATCTTCTAGACCCACACCAAGATTTTTCAAGTCCATCCTCAAATATACTAGAACGTGTGTGGACACGTAGAATATAACAAGAACAATTTTCTGTCTCTAGATATACTAAACACATGAAATCTAGAGATTTTTGAAGAATGAATAATTTTGTGAGACTAATCTCTGAGAGAATACAATGATTATTCTCTCAAAACTTTTTGATTAACTTATTAATCTTTGAGAGTTTCACCCCGATAACAACTGTGTTGCTAGCATAAAAAATTCAGCACTGAGGCCAATACAATAGAATAATATCTATATATATTTTCTAGGCACCCTAAATTTTTAGGGATATACACAGAAAAATAATTAATGATAAAGTTAAAATTTTATTGGGACCAACTACAACTGTGCACAACTGCAGTGGCACACGACACTGCAGTGTGCCGTGAGGTATCACAGTGTCTCATGGCACTGTCATTCATGATACAACTATAGTGTCGTGTGGTACTACAGTATTACATGTCTAACTGTAGTTCCCCGTGGCACTACAATATACTATGTCAATATCTGATTCTCAATCAGTGATTGACATGTGGCAACCCAACATGCCATGTGAGAATTTCTACAAATTAATTAATTATTTTAATTAGATAAATATCTAGATATCAATTATTTTAAAATTAACTTATCTGATCATCTTTATCAACTAGTTTATCTGTTAGTTCACAAATAATAAATTTAGTTGATTCAAAATTTAAATTATTATTTCAAATTAATTTAACATTATCTATTTTCGCAAATTAGATATATTGTCTCACTTATCGAGAACTTCCTAATGCAGAAAAATTGTGTGCCAAACATCAATATAATCAAAATAAATGTATTATTTTTTATTTAAAAGATTTTTGAGACTCGAAGAATGGGCTTTCCATTCTTCCATGGTTATAATTTTAAGAATGTAGAATGAATTATAAATGATCTTTCCTTCTGTATTTTTTTATTGAGTTGATGTTAATGTATTTGGTTTCTAAGAGAATATCTTTATAGAAACTAAGATTTTTGTCTCTGTGGCCAGGAACAAAGTGAAATTTGGGAAGGAAATGAGCCCTTACTATTTCAGCAGGTTCTTTTAAATGAGCGTATGAAGACTCAATATAAAAGAGATTTTTACTAGGTGATTTGTGAATGTAGTGGGATGATTTCTTATCTTTTGTGATTGCTTGATTGACCAACTGGGCATTAAAAGGCTGTGTAATTAAAAATGGGTTAAATTGGTTGACCATAGCTGTTTGGTAGTCGGGTATGATGGATCCAAGAATTGTTAATTGTTTAAAAGTGGAAGACTCCTCTTTGCTTTTAGTCTTGAAGGATAGATTTTCCATTCTTCTAAGGTGACAATTTTGAGAATGTAGAAATAATGATAAATGATGATTCCTTCAGAATTCTTTGTGGGGCTAATATTTATCGATTTTGTTTATAAGAGAATAACTCTATAGAAACTGAGATTTTTGTCTGTGTGGCTAGGGACGAAGTGGAAATTTGGAAGGAAAAAAGATTTTACTATTTCAACAGGTTCTATCAAATGAGTCAATGAAGGCTCAATATGAAAAAGATTCTCATTGAGGGTTTTTCTAAAATATTGGGATGATTTTTTATATTTTGCGATTGGGTGATTAAATGATTTGGCATCAAAAGGTAGAGTAATTAGGTCAAACTGGTTGACGAGGGTTGATTGGTGATTAAGTCTGATGGATCAAAGTATTGTTGATTAGGCTTGGTTAGGAGTAGAAAACTTCTCGTTGATTTGGGCCTTAAGGGCCAATTACTGAGTCAAAGTCTTTTATATTATTGAACCATTCATCATTCTTACATGATTTCTGAAAGTGATACTGATTCTTTCAGTTAAGGACTCAACTGCATGCCTATGATCTTTTTGAAATCCGTTAGGCATGACAAAAAAAGTTCCTTCCAGTGTTAAAATTTTTTTAATTGTTTTATTTGGAAATTTAATTTTAAAAATTGCTTGTCCGAGAAGGTTTACAGTTAAAATTTTACTGTTATCATAATAGATTTCATCATCCCTGTGAAAAAATATTTTTCCACCATTTTCATACCATTGAATTAATGCTGCATTGAAGTCATGCTTCAACCCAACAACTTCCAAGATTTCATCCAATTCATTAATCTAGTCATTTCTTAGATATTCAAATTCATTATGACCATAATCAATGAATGAGAGTTTTGACCAAAAAAAGTGGTTGTCATGCCATTGAGTTTCTTGATTTTAAAAGAATTTTTGTTGATTAATCTAGGTTTTACCTTTTCGTACCTCTAATAGACCAGAATTCTCAGATTCTTCCATTGCAGAATCTTGAAATAGTTTTCTGTCAAAGATTATAAGTAAGGAAGTTAAGAATTAATTTAGTAATATATAAAATAAATTAAATATAAAATTGCTAAATATAGATTGTTCATGGTAAAACTCTGTTTGAAATTAATTTCAAAACATGTTTTGCAGACTTGTAATTAATCAAAATAAATTTTTGACTTAATAAAACAAATTATATGATCTGATTAACGGAATACATTATGAAATTCTCAATCCTAAGAATAATTTAGTTATTTGAGCCATGAGTAGATTGTTTACAAGTAATTCTTCTAGTAGTAATAGATCTACAATAACCTCAATACCTGGCATAATAAATGAAGAACTGTATTAGGGTGAAAGATTAAAAACTTACACAAACAATAAAGTTTATTGGCAACAATTAAATAGTAAAATTGTTATTCAAGAGTAAGATTAAAATTTACAAGTATTGAGAAAATTAATTGGCAACGATTAATTAGTGCTCCCACACACTAATTAATGTTGAACAAAAAGCAGAAGAGTTTACAAAAAAAAAGGAGGGAGAAAGTTTTGTTCTCAAAACCAGTTTTTCTCTCAAATAGTTTAAGAGTTGAAAATGAGTTCTGAGAAACAAATGGGAGAGGGCTACCTATTTATAGTCAGGTAAAGTGGAGTTCACCGGGAACCCATCACTTATATTTCTACATTTGTTTACTTTTGACTACAAATGTACTATTTTTTGACAACTTGTACAATTATTATAAAAAATGACAAATTACAAAGATTCCTTGATAATTGTAATCTTGGATTCTTGTGTCTTCATCATTGTGTCTGAAGAGAGTCATTGAGACTATTGTTGCTTTATTTTGGTGAAACCACTGTTATTGTTCCTTGATTTTAGTGTCTTCATTACTGTTATTTTGAATGTCATTGTGACTTCTGCAAAGTCATTGTTGCCATTGATTGTCGGGTATCATTATAGCCGTTGTATTGGAGGACTATTATGATATTTTTCTGATTCTTGATATTGGCATTTTGCCAATGGAAAATATTTATTTTTTCAATTTATTCATCGTCACTTAAATCGACATTATCAAATGGATCTTGTGAATCTTGGAATGCGTCATAGGTCCATTGAGGTAAGACACGACTTTTCAAATCCTTTTTATCCGTCAATTGTTGAGGAAAGAGTTTAGATGAGTGGCCTCTCTGGAATTTTGGTTTGATTGGGTTATTTGAATCAAATAATGATTCAGAGTCAGAATCGTCATTGTCTTCCAAGAGGAGGAGTAATTTTTGGATTAACTCCTAGTTTGATTTAGGTTTTGGCTTTATGGCCTTGGATTTTTCCTTTGAAGAGGGTTTGGATTTGGGTTTAGATTCTATTGATGAATTGGATGATTTGGATTCTGGTTCTTGGTTAATGGGCTCATTAATTTTTAATGGAGCCTGAGAAATAGGGTTGGCCAATTTTAGACTAGGATGGCCTTTTGCAAATTCTTGGTTGATGAATGTAAGTATTTTTTTGGTATTTAACTTGTCCCACCATTTCACATAATATTGTTTGGTGAAAATTCCATCCTCGATTGAGTATTGTCATTTTGGTATCCATGCTATTTTATACTTATTTAGGAACAGAGAATTTGGGGAAAGGAAACCTCAATTAGTGATGGCTTATGAACATTTAAAAATAAATTGAAGCTACGTTGCAAATCAATTGGGAAAAGTTCTAAGACAAGACCATGAATGGACCACCATTTTAAGAACCATTTTGAAAAATTAATTTTAAAATTCTTATCAAAATTTAAAAACTAAAAGTGAGAAAAGTTACTATTCTGATGCAGAAAAATTGTGTGTCAAGCATCAATATAGTCAAAATAGTTTTATTGTTTTTTATTTAAAAGATTTTGAGACCCGAAGGATGGAATTTCCATTCTTCCATGGTTATAATTTTGAGAATGTAGAAGGAATGATAGAGGATCCTTCATTCTATATATTTTATTGGACTGATGTTAATGGATTTGGTTTATAGGAGAATATCTCTATAGAAACTAAGATTTTTGTCTCTGTGGACAGGGACAGGTGAAATTTGGGAAGAAAATGAGTCCTTACTATTCCAACAGGTTCTTTTAAATGAGTGTATGAAGACTCAATATAAAAGATATTTTTACTAGGTGTTTCGTGAATGTAGGGGGATGATTTCTTATATTCTGTGATTGGTTGATTGATCAGTTGGGCATTAAAAGGCTGGGTAATTGCAAATGAGGCAAATTGGTTGACCATGACTGTTTGGTAATTGGGCTTGATGGACCAAAGAATTGTTATTTATTTAGGAGTGGAAGACTCCTATTTGTTTTGGGACTCGAGGGCCAATTGCAGAACCAATGACTCTTCTTTGGTTCCATGCTTTGAGGCCTGGGACCTAGACCCATCTTCTTTACCCTGCAAGAATTCACAGGTAAAGAAGTCAGGAACTTAATTATTAATACCTTGAATAAATTTAATATTAAAATCAAATATATTGAGAATGGATTGCCATTGAGCAAAAATTTGTTTGGAAGCAATATTCTTAACATCCTTTTCCAAAATATATTTTGGAGAGTTACAAGTAATTCTTAATATGAATTTTTGATTTAATAAGTTATCTTGAAATTTTTGTATGCATAGAACAACTGTGAACCTAACAATTTTTTCAGGTGATTCTGGAAAAACTTTTTGTAATAAGATACATCTTTATCCAAGTCCAAAGGCATCAGTTTGGGCAATTTTAAAAGAATGATTAGTAGGGATGCCAAGACAATGACATGTCTTAGTCTGGGTCTTAATTATTTTGACCAAATCAGTATGGATGTTTGTCCAAGGGGGAGGTTTCTTTTTTAGCCTGTCAAAGAGAAGATTACAGTCAATTCTCAGTTTATTGCAAAAGTCATATATATAATTTAATAATCCTAGAAATCTTTGCAACTGTGTTTTATCTAGGATTTCATTGGGGAATTTATCAACAAATTGTATTACTCTATCAATTGGCTTAATTATCGAATGGTGTATTTCAAATCCTAAGAATCTAATCTTAGATTGAAATAACCTAATCTTACTTGCAGAGATAACTAAACCATTTTGTTTTATTATCCTAGTAAATATTTCAAGATGTCTCCAATATGTTTCTATTGACTTAGAGAAAATGAGCACATCATCGATGTAAATAATTGAAAAATTCGTAAATTGATTAATGATTTCATTCATTATATTCTGAAATTCACTGGGAGCATTCTTAAGATCAAAAGGCATTACATTCCACCCATAATGGCCAAATGTAGTTATAAATACAATTTTATATTTATCATTTTCTTTTATCTGGATTTGGCAAAATCCAGATTTCATGTCAAATTTAGAGAATATTACTGCATCTTCGAGCCTATTTATCAAATCCATTTTGTTTGGTATTGCATATTTTATCCATTCCAAAACATTGTTGAGGGACTTATAATTGATTACTAAACGAGGAACTCCTCGTTCAATTTCACTATCTTTTTTAACATAAAAGGTCGAGTAGGACCAATGAGACTTGCTCCTTCTAATAATATTTTTATTGAGTAGTTTTGCAATTTCCTCTTTACAGAACTTAAGCATTTCAAAATTTATCTAAATTGGCCTTGCCTTTGTTGGGATATTCTTCTCATCAAATTCCTTAATGTAATGCAAACTAAAAGTATGTTGCTTCTTGTGCCAGGAAGCATTAAGAATATCAAAAACATAATTCTTTACAAATTTTTTGTTCAAATATTTTAATTTTATTTTGAAGAGCAGGACTTTGAAATTTTTCTTCAATTCTTTTGAATTTTAATTCATCTGGTAAAAAAAACAATTATTTTTCCTTACAAGATATAAGATTTATGGAATATTTTTCTTTTAAGGTTTTTAACTTTTCATTGTGAAAAAAAGAAAGAATTTTGAATTTTATAGGTTTATTCATGATATTGATATTTATCCTATCATACTCTGTTGTGAATTGATATAACAGAGAGATAAATGATAAATCTAAAATAATTTTGTGAGTCGTATTTTTTACTATGACAAATAATGTTTTGAAATACATATTGTCTTGACAAATATGGACCGTGGGTATTTCATAATTGATATGCATCTGAGTTTCATTTGTAAAGGACAAGGATTCTCTTATCTTTTTAAAGTACTTGGTTGGAACTAGTCCTTCTTGCTTACAATTTACATCTGCTCTTGAATCAAATAGAGCCATTGTTGTGAAATCAAAATCTTGAATAATTATTTTGACCATTATGTGTCATTTTTTTTATTTTCACCTGATTGAGAATTTGGATAAGGTTATCATTATCTTGATTGATAATAGGTTCTTCATCCTTATTATCAAGAATTGGGAAATTACTAAGTTCTCCTAGTTTACTAGATTCATGATTCTTAATTAAACTCTCTATTTTCAAAAGGTTTAATTCTTCTTTTATTTCTGTATTTGAATTTTTTAATTCTTTTATTTTAATTTTAATATTTTTAATTTCTTTCTCAAGTTCCTGTAAAGTAACTTCCTTTTCTTTTCCCTTAACTTTATTGAAATTTTTTAAGGTTTATGAAAGACTTGTAGTATTATTATTATTAGATTTAAAATTTTCTTTCTTCTCGATTACTTTCTTAGGTCTTTCTAGACATTCTTGTTTTAATTTTAGATTTTTAATTTTGGTAATTAAGTATAACAGAGATTTTCTTGTTCCTCATTTTTGTTTAAGACATTAATTTTTTGGCAACAACTATCCCTACACCCCATAGTGATTTTGGGAGAATTATTGTTAGAATTTAAGGATTCAGGGGTTTCAAATTCTCCTAAACCTTCACTATCACTATAATAATCTATTGTTTATAAGATTCTAAAGAATTCTTGTTTATCTTCTTCAGAAATTTTTAACTGATTAATTTTATTTTAACTTGACAAGTGTAGGACAAATAACCATTCTAGCTACATTTAAAACACTTAGTTTTAGTTTTGTCAAATTCTTTATAGGGTTTTCTTCTAGAATAATTTTTATTTTTAGAGAAGCGTTTATCAAAATTTTTATTTTTAGAAAAGTATTGGTCAAAGTTTTTATTTTTATGGTAATCTCTCCTATAAGGCTTGTGGGATCTTTTAGGGCTTAAATGAGAATTTTTCCTATTTCTTTGAGAAGGAGTAATAGCCGGTACACCATATTGCTCACAAAAATGGCCTAATTCATATTTGGCGGTTTTATTTTCTTTTTTGATTTTTTTATTGATTTTCATATCAATACATATTTTTAAACTTTCTTTTTGTATTGTAGTAATAATCGTACCATAAGTAAGACTATTATAGTCTACATTTCATTGGTCATTACTAATGGTTGTTCTAATTTTACGTGCAAACAAATGGGGTAATCCATTAATGAATTTTTCTTTCCAAAAGGGTTGATTGCTATTAACCCTTGTCATTACTATAGACAAAAATATATTTTTGTACCAACCAAAATCACTTAAGGTTGGACACCTAAGATTGGTTAATTGATCATGGATACACATATATTACTTGGCATTCCCATGAAATGTTCAATTATTGTGTAAAGAAGTATATTGATGGCATCATGCATTAATTCCCGATCTTCACTAATAATAAGGGTTCTTTCAGCATCAGTCTTAACTACTGAAAGGATGGAATTTTTGGATTCTTCAATGATATATTTTTCACACAAGAATGAAGTATTTGTGTGAATCCTGTGACTAAGAGTTTGATCACCTCAGTATGAGATAGATTGTGGGTGGTGATGTAGCTGTTTTCTACTGTTGCCATGTGTTGCAATTTATTGAGAACTTCATGCTCAAAAAGTCCATCAATAGTTCATTCGTATATTCTCTACAGATAGAGAAAATTGATTAACGGAATAAGATTCAGTAATTTGTATATCTGGTGGCATAGGCTTCTTATGTCATTTTCTTTCTAATTTATTAATTTCTAAATTTTTAAATGTATCTTTAGTATTGTTAATTTTTGAAGATTAATGGATTGTGAATGACTTATAGGAGGATTCTGTCCTATGGCTATCTGACTCATAACTACTGTCTTGGTTAATAACTTTAATAGTAAAAGATGGTTCTACCGATTTATTCTTCAATTCTTGAAGCATTTTGTCAATCTATTTATTAATGGGAACAATATTCAAAGTATTTTTATCTGAAAGATTTATTAAAGGCTTTTCTTTCATAGTTTCATTAGTTTTAGGTTCATGAAGATCATCAACCTTATTCTCATTTTTAACCTATTACAATTAGACTCTGATTGGTGTAATTAAATTGTTCAACTACTTTTTTATTTGGTTCTTTTTCCTTTGTAACCTTGAAAGGAGTAGCAGTGATTAAAGATTTTTTTGATTAATCATAATTTTCTTAGGAGGAGCATGATTGACAAACACTACGTTGGAGTCTCCCTTGACCCATTTATATTTTGAAATTACTTTGATATTTTTATTATAAATGTCCTTGATATAATCAAGAAAAAACATATCAATTCTAAATTCTTGCATGAATGTCTTCCATTCAGCAAGTATGATTCTTCTTTGATCCATATTATATTTTTCTCTGAACTTATTGCGTCTATCAAGATTGGTTGGGTCATCATTATGTTAGGTTATCCTTTCCCAATCTAGTTTATATTCTTGATTCAGGGTTCTTATATTCAGGACTAGGACTTAAGGATTAACAGGATGAAGGTTTCCTTGGAAATCCAATTCAGTGGGTGCTTCAACTTTGTCAGATTATTCAGACTTATTATCAAATATTGGTTGACTAACTTGAAATCTTGTGGTCATGCCTTTAAATTTTAAATTTTTAAACTTTTTAATTCTTGTTCTAATTGTTGAATCCTAAGATCTTGATCATTATTAATGGATGATCCAGAAAAAGAATTCCTAGGGATACTAGACATGCTATACTCCCTAATTTAAGGATTAGAACTGGAAGATGATTGACAGTTAATTTTAATAGTACCATCCTAGTATTGCTGGATGTAATCTACATCTTCAATTAGTTCTTTGAATTGGAGTAGCTTGACTTTCATTAGTTAAAAGCCAATTTGAAGGCAAAGTAATATCAGACCGCCTAATTATTTTAGGAACTCTAATATTGACATTACTTTGGCTAGATTGGATCAATAGGGTTTGATTTTTTGGACTCCTATTGATGGCTTGAAAATTCATATTTGTTTTAGTGACTTTGTATTCTAAAAATTGAAGTTAGGGGTTGGGTATCTTCTAGGACTTGATAACCATTAGTTTTGATATTCAGAGTTAGAGATTTTAGAATATGAGGGTCTGCTAGACTAACAGACAAATCTAAAAAACAATCAAAATGGATCGGACCATTACAAAGTGAGGATTTAATTAATCCTAATATACTATCATTAAAATTTATAAATCATGCATCTCGTAAGGCTAGCAAGACAGAGGTATTTAGCCTCTCATTGTGAGTTAAATCCAATCTAGACTAAATCAAAATGAAAGAAATTATATACTTTCTCAATGTGATGTTCAATTGCATTGGGTCAAAGTAATTGACAAGTTTCATGCTCTTTCCCAAGAGCATGTATTTTTTCTATTGTTTTTACATTATGTTGAGGCGTGAAAGAAGCAGCATACCATGTTGATTTGTAAATATTTTTATTAGAGACTTTGGTTATATTTCTTACCCTATGATCTACTTGATCATCTGCTAATTCAAAATGTTCTTCATTTATTATGTCAGGTATTGAAGTTATTGTAGACCTATTACTACTAGAAGAATTCGTTCCAAAATAATCTACTCATGGATCAAATAACTAAATTATTCTTAGGATTGAGAATTTCATATTGTATTTTGGTTACTAATCTGTTGTGACTTCTACAATCTCTTACCAGTTTTGTCTTCGCCACTTTACCCCTACAACCACCATACACTTAGGATTTATGTCTCTAAGAGGTCTTATTGTGGTGCCTGAAGCTAACCAATTAGATGTTGATACGTCAGCCTCTGTCAAAGTAGATTCACAGATTAGATAAACAAATAAATAATCAATTATAAGAAAAACCAGCCACTTAGGCGGAGAGTAAGATTATGCAAAATTGATTATTCATGTAAGCAATTGAGCAACAATAATAACATTAACCAGCCATAATAGGTGGTGGATAATTCAATTATGCAGATAATTGTAGAAAACAATAATTATCCCCACCAGGTTTGAACTGTTCACCACCTATTACGATTGGTTATTGAACTATTCACTGCCAATTATGGCACGTTATTGAACTGTCCACCACCTATTATGACTGGTTATTGTTATTATTGTTGCTCAGTTGCTTACATGAATAATTACTTTTACATAATCTTACTCTCCGCCCAAGTGGTTGATTATTCTTATAATTGATTATTTCAACTGGTACAAAAATATATTTTTGTCCATAGTAACGACAATGGATGATAGCAATCAACCATTTTGGAAAGAAAATTTCATTAGTGGATTACCCGAAAAAGGTGGAAAAATCAGTTTTCATAAGGATAATGAAATCTGTTATGATAACAGTAAAATTTTAACTGTAAACTTATTAGGACATGCAATTTTCAAAATTGAATTTTCAGAGAAAAGTATAAAAGAATTTATGATGCTGGAAGGAACTTTCTTCGTCATGCCTGATGGATTTTAAAAAGGTCATAGGCATGCTGTAGAATCCTTAACCAGAAGAATCAGCATCACTTTCAGAAATCATGTGAGAATGATGAATGGTTCAATAATAGAAAAGTCTTTGACTCAACAATTGGTCCTTATGGCCCAAATCAAACATGAGTTTTCTACTCCTAACCAGGCTCAATCAACAATACTCGGGTCCGTCAGACCCAATCACCAATCAACCCTGGACAACCAATTTGACCCATTCTCAATATCCTTTGATGCCCAATCACTTTCAAAATACAAGAAATCATCATTTGATTTTCAAATAATGCACAACGATAATCTCTTTCACATTGAGCCTCCATTTGCTCATTCGAAGGATCCTGCTCAAATTGTCAAAGCTCATTTTTCATTCCTAAATTCTATTATGTCCCTAGAAATAATAACAAAAATCTCAGTTTCTACAAAAACATTCTCTTAGAAACAATATCTATAAAAATTAGCCCAGTCAAAAATTCTGAGGAAAGAATCCTTTACCATTCTTTCTCTATCCTCATGATCATAACTATGAAGAATTGAAAAATTCATCCTTCACGTTTCAAAGTACTTTTGAATAGAAAAGAATACAATTATTTTGATTATATTGATGCATGATACAATAATTTCTTACATCAAAATAGTAATTTTTCTCACTTTTGATTTTTAAATTTTGATAACAATTTTAAAATTGATTTTTCAAATTGGTTCTTAAAATGGTGGTCCATTCATGGTCTTACCTTAGAACCTTTCCGAATTGATTTACAACAATACTTTATTTTTTTTAAAGTTTACAAGCCCTCACCAATTGAGGTTTCATTTCCCAAAATACTTTATTTTTCAATAAAATACAAAGTACCTTGGATTCTGAAATGGAAATACTCGGTTGAAAATGGAATCTTCACGAGAGAATATTATGTTAAATGAATGGATGAGTTGAATACCTAAAAAATAATTGCATCTGTCAATTATGAATTTGTGAGTATCCATCTCATTATGAGACTAGCAAATCCTTTTATCCAAGATCTATTAAGAATTAATGAGCCATATCCATAGATCAAACCATCCAGTCTAAATCAATCCAAATCTAAATCCATAACCAAATCGAACCCTTTTTAAAGGGTTAATCAAAGGCCACGAGGCCAAAATCCAAATTGGGGAAAAATTAATCTGAAAAATGCTTCTCGTTTTAGAAGACGATGATAAATCTGACTCTGAATCAGCTGCAGAGTCAAGTCATCAAATTAAATAAAAAAGATCAATCACTCCTCAGTAATTGAAGGACCCATTCAATAATATTGATCATGAACAAATTCAGACCAATCAGTAAATGAACAAAAGAATTTGTCCTTGGCAAAATGCCAAAAAAAACAAGAAGTTCAGTAATAT
This sequence comes from Datisca glomerata, assembly GCA_003255025.1. Lineage (NCBI taxonomy): Eukaryota > Viridiplantae > Streptophyta > Magnoliopsida > Cucurbitales > Datiscaceae > Datisca > Datisca glomerata. The sequence goes on from QANY01000527.1 coordinate 504,533, forward strand.
ATCGTAATATTCCTCCAATGCAACGATTATAATGATATCCAGCAATCAATTATCAATAGCAACAATGACTTCCAAGATATTATCAAAGAATAACAACAGTGGGTCCACTGAAATAAACAACAGTCACAATTACTCTTTTCAAGACACAATGATGAAGACACAAGAATTCAAGATTATAATTATCAAGGAATCTTTGTAATTTGTTATTTTCTGTATTAATTATACTAGTTGTCAAATAAGTAAGCAACTATTTATGCTTTTTACTGTTATTAGTCAAAAGTAGACACAAGTAGAAATGTGAAATGCTTTTACTTTTGTAGAATAGAATAGTTCAGGTAAGTTATGAATTCCCGGTGAACTCCATTTTCCTTGGTTACAAATAAATAGCCATTTTCCCATTTGTTCCTCAAAACTCATTTTCAACTCTTAAGCTATTTGAGAGTGAAGCTGGTTTTGAGAGCAAAGCTCTCTTCTTCTTCCTCCCTCTTTTGTAAATCTTTCTTCTTCTTTTTCTTCAACGTTAAATAGTGAGCGAAAGCACTATTTAATTGTTGGCAATAAATTTATTAATGTAAGTTTTGAATCTTGCACTTTAATACAGTACTTTTACTGTTTAATTCTTGCATTTCATCATATTTATACTTAATGGAATTGAGTATAATTTAAAGAGTTTATATAGAGGTTATTAAGATGCAAGAATTAAGTACAAAAATATAAGAGTTGTATTATGGTGTAAGATTAAAAACTTACACAAACAGTTTTTACTATCAACAATTAAATAGTTCTCCCACTCACTATTTAATGTTGAAGAAAAACAAGAAGAAAGATTTACAAAAGAGGGAGGAAGAAGAATAGAGCTTTGCTCTCAAAACCAGTTTTTCTCTCAAAATGTTTAAGAGATGAAAATAAGTTCTGAGGAATAAATGGGCAAAGACTATCTATTTATAGCCAAGAAAAATGGAGTTCAACGGGAACTCATCACTTACATGAACTATTCTATTCTTAAAAAGTAAAAACATTTCACATTTATACTTTTGTCTACTTTTGACTAATAACAGTAAAAACATAAATAATTGCCTAATTATTTGACAATTAGTACAATTATTACAGAAGACGACAAATTGCAAAGATTCTTGATAATTTCTACCTGGATCTTCGTGTCTTCGTAATTGCTCTGACATAATTTTCGTTGAAAAAGTCATTGTAACTGTATACTGGGGTCCTTGATAATTGCTACCTTGGACATTTGTGATTATGTCTTGAAAAGTCATCCTTTGATTATTTGGATTTTGGATGTTAATTGCTTGGAGAAATCATCATAGCCATTGATCTTTGATAATTGTTATCTGAATTATTATTTTTAAATTCCTTTGATTGATTCCGTCAATGGAATTTTGCCAATGGAGAATTATTTTTATTTGTCATTACTGAGGTTGATGCCATTAATTGAGTTCTTCAATTGCCGAGGGAAAGTCTTGGATGATTGTCCTTTTTGTTGTTTCATTTTAATCAGGCGATCTGACCCTTCTGATGATTCAGAGTCAGAATCAATTTTGTCTTCCAGGAGGAGATACATCTTTTTCATTAACTCCTGTTTTAATTTGAACTTTGGTTTTGTGGCATTTGATTTACTCTTCAGAGAGGGTTTGGATTTAGGTTTTGATTTGGGTATGGAAAAATTTGAACTGAATGGTTTTATTTGTGGAGCTAGGTAAATGAGTTCATTAATTTTTAATGGAGCTTGGGTAAAGGGGTTTTCTAGTCTCATAATGAGATGGACACTTGCAAATTCATAAATGATGGATGCAATAATTTTCTGGGTATTCAACTTATCTCATCATTTAACATAATATTCTTTGGTGAGGATTCTATTTTCAACTGAGTATTTCCATTTCAAAATCCATGGTATTTTAAATTTATTTAAGAATCAAAGGATTTAAGGGAAATAAACCTCAATGAGGGATCGTGTTTTTCCAGAAATAAATTAAAAGCTTTTGAAAATCAATTGGAAACAATTCTAAGATGGGGCCATGGACTGACCACCAGCTTAAGAACCAATTTGAAAAATTAGTTTTGAAATTCTTGTCGAAATTCAAAAATCACGAATGGGTAAAATCACTATTTTGATGCAGGAAAACCATGTGCCAAACATCAATATAGTCAAAATAATTGTATTATTTTTTATTCAAAATATTTTTTAGTCTTGAAGGATGGATTTTTCATTCTTCCAAGGTGACAATTTTGAGAATGTTGAAGGAATGATAAATGATCTTTCCTTCAGAATTATTTATGGGGATAATATTTATGGATTTTGTTTCTAAGAGAATGTCCCTATAGAAACTAAGATTTTTGTCTCTATGACCAGGGACGAAGTGGAAATTTGGAACGAAATAAGATTTTGCTATTTCAGCAGGTTCTATCAAATGAGTCAATGAAGGCTCAATATGAAAGAGATTCTTGCTTGGGGTTTTTCTGAAATATTGGGATGGGTTTTTATATTTTGCGATTGGGTGATTAAATGATTTGGCATCAAAAGGTAGATCAATTGAGTCAAATTGGTTGACCATGGTTGATTGGTGATTAAGTCTGATAGACCTAAGTATTGTCGATTGGGCTTGGTTAGGAGTAGAAGACTCCTTATTGATTTGGGCTTTATGGGCCAATTGGTGAGTCAAAGACTCTTCTATTATTGAACCATTCATCATTCTTACAAGATTTCTGAAAGTGATACTGATTCTTTCAGTTAAGGACTCCACTACATGCCTATGATCTTTTTGAAATCCGTCAGGCATGGCAAAGAAAGTTTCTTCCAGTATCAAACATTCTTTAAGTATTAAAAATTCTTTAATTTTTTTGTTTGGAAATTAAATAATTATTCTGTTTTAAAAATTGCTTGTCCTAGAAGGTTCACAGTAAATTTTATTGTTATCATAAGATATTTCATCATCCCTATGAAAACCTATTTTTCCACTCTTTTCATACCATTGAATTAATGCTATATTGAAGTCATGATTCAACCAAACATCTTCCAAGATTTCATCCAATTCATTAACTAGTCAGTTTTTGGATATTCAAATCCATTATGACCATAATCAATGAATGAGAGTTTTGAGCAAAAGACGGTTGCTCTGCCATTGACTTTCTTGATTTTAAAAGAACTTTTGTTGAGTAATCTAGGTTTTACCTTTTCGTACTCTAATAGAGTAGAATTCTCAGATTCTTCCATTGCGGAATCTTGAAATGGTTTCCTGTCAAAGATTATAAGTAAGGATGTTAAGAATTGAATTAGTAATATCTCAAATAAATTAAATATAAAATTGTTAAATATAGATTGGTACGTGGCAAAATTCTGTTTGGAATTAATTTCAAAATATGTTTTGCAGACTTGTAATTAATCAAAAGAAAATTTTGACTTAGTAAAACAAATTGTATGATCTGATTAACGGAATAATAAAATTTAAATCCTGAAAATCTAATTGATTGAAACAATTTGATTCTTCTTGCAGAGACAATTAAACTATTTTGTTTTATTATCTTAACAAACAAATTAAAGCGTTTCCAATATTGTTTAATACAATCACTAATGCAAACAATCAAGAAATCTAACCAGTATTGTTTAATGAGAATATTATTTTAGACAGTTAAGAAATTAGTGAATTGGTTGAAAGTTCGATTTATTGTACCTGAAGTATTTCTAAAATTGTTGATTAAGTCCCTTTTGTTTGATATTGGATATTTTATCCATTCCATAACTTTGTTAAGGGTCTTGTAATCAATTATAAAATAAGGAACTCCTCGTTCAATTTCACTAGCTTTTTGGACATAAAAGCCCGAGCAAGACCAAGGAGATTTGCTCCTTCTAATGATATTTTTATTGAGTAGTTCTGCAATTTCCTTTTTACAGAACTCAAGCATTTCAGAATTCATTTGAATCGGCCTTGCTTTTGTTGGGTTATTCTTCTCATCAAATCCCTTAATGTAAGGCAGACTGACAGTATGTTGCTTCTTGTGCCAGAAAGCATTAGGAATGTCAGAACATAATTCTTTACAGATTTTTTGTTCTAAAATTTTAATTTTGCTTTGAAGAGCAGGACTTTGAAGTTGTTCTTCAATTCTCTTGAATTTTAATTCATCCTGTAAAAAACACAATTGTTTTTCCTTACAAGAAATTAGATTTATGGAATTGTAAATATATTTTTCTTTTAAGGTTTTTAACTTTTCATTGTAAGGAAAAGAAAAAAATTTGAATTTTATAAATTTTTTCATGACATAGGTAATTATTACATCATACTCCGTTGAAAATAGATATAACAGAGCAATAAATGGTAAAATCTAAAATAATTTTGTCAATCATTTTTTTACTAAGACAAACGATGTTTTAAAACATACATCGTGATGGCAAATATGAACTTTGGACATTTCATAATGATATGTATACGAGTGCCATTGGCAAAGGACAAAGATTTTTTTATCTTCTTGAAGAGCTTGGTTGGAACTAGTCCTTCCTGCATACAATTTAAATATGCTTCTGAATCAACAAGAGTCATTGTGAAATCAAAATCTTGAATAATTATTTTGACCATTATGTGCCATTTTTTCATTTTGACCTGATTGAGAATTTGGATAAGGTTATCATCATCTCGATTGATAATAGGTTCTCCATCCTCATTATCAGGAATTGTAAAATTACTAGGTTCTCCTAGTTCACTAGATTCCTGATTCTGAATTAAACTCTTTATTTCAAAAGGTTTAATTCTTCTTATATTTTTGTGTTTGAATTTTTTAATTATTTTATTTCAATTTTAATATTTTTAATTTCTTTCTAAAATTCATGTAAGGTACCTTCCTTTTATTTTCATTTAACCTTATTGAATTGTTCTCAGGTTTGTGAAAAGCTTGCAGTGTTATTATTATTAGATTTAGATTTTTTTCTTCTGAATTATTTTCTTAAGTCTTTTCAGATATTCTTGTTTTAATTTTAGATTTTTAATTTTACTAATTAAATCTAACAAGAGATTTTCTTGTTCTTCATTTTTATTTAAAATATTTTTTTTACAACAACTATCCCTACACCCCATAAAAATGTTAGGAGAATCACTATCAAAACTCGAAGAGTTAGATTCTGAGGATTTAGGGTATTGAAATTCTCCTAAATCACCGCTTGACTCTCATAATGTTCTATTGAATCTATAATTTTAAACAATTTTTGTTTATCTTCATCGGAGATTTTTAATTGATTAATTATATTTTTAACTTGACAAGTATTTGTAAAATGACAATTCTGGCCATATTTAAAACACTTAAATTTATTAATAAATTTTTTATTGAGTTTTCTTCTAGAATAATTTGTATTCTTAGAGAAACGTTTGTCAAAATTTTTATTCTTGGAGAAGTATAGGTTAAATTTTTTATACTTGTTTTTGTGGTATTGTATCCTATAAGGCTTATGATTCCTTTTAGGGTTTAAATGAGAATTTTTCTATTTTTCTTGGAAGGAGCAATAATTGATAAACCATAATGTTCATAAAAATTTCCTAATTTATATTTTACAGTTTTGTTTCTTTTTTAATTTGTTTACTGATTTTTATGCCAATACACATTTTTAGACTTCCTTGTGTGTTATTGTACTATAGGTGAGACTATTATAGTCTATATTATCTAGGTTATTATTAATGCCTGTTCTAATTTCATGTGTGAACAAATTGGGTAATTTATTAATGAATCTTTCTTTCCAAAAGAGTTGATTACTATCATCCATTGGCATTACTCCCGATAAAAATATATTTTTATACCAGTGGAAATCACTAAGGGTTGGACACCTAAGATTAGTGAATTGATCATGGATACATGAAGTAATATTTCTTGGCGTTCTAATGAGTGTTCAATTATTGTGTAGAGAAGTGTATTAATAGTATCATGCATTGTTTCTTGATCTTTTCTAATAATCGGGGTTTCTTCAGCATCAATCTTCACTGCTGAAAGTATGATATTTTTAGATTCTTTTGTGATATTTTTCCCACCACGAATGAAGTATTCATGTGAGTCATGTGACTAAAAGATTGATTATCACATTGTGAGGCGAAATGTGTGTGGTGATATGTTGTAATTTGTTGTGAACTTCCTGCTCAAAAAGTCCATTAATACAATTTCTCTACAGACAAAAAAAATTTATTAACTAAAATTTTTTCAGAAATTTGAATATCAGGAGGAATAGACTTTTTAGGTCATTTCCTTTCTATTTATTAATTTCTAAGTGATTCTTCAATATTATTAATATTTAAAGATTCACTTATCGTGGATGATTCATAGGTGGAATCTGACCTATAGTCTTGTGAATCTGACCTATAGTCTTGTGAATCTGAAATATTGTGTTGGTAAATTACCTTCAATTCTCGAGGTATATCATCAATCACCATTCAGATTTAATTTCAGATGATTCTAAATTTTTAAATGATTTTCAATATTATCAATGTTTAAAGATTCACTTATTGTAGACGACTCATAAGTAGACTTTGATCTATGACTTTCTGAATCTGAACTATTGCCTTAATTGATTACTTTTAATTCCTGAAGTATTTCATCAATCTGTTTATTAAGGAGAATAATATTTAGAGTGGTTTTGCTTGAAAGATTTATTAAAGATTTTTCCTCCAGAGTTTTACTAAAATCATGTTGATGAAGATTATCAACCTTATTCTCAATTTTGTCTAATTGCTTTCCTATTCGAATTAGACTTTGATTGGTGTAATTGAGTTGTTCAACTACCTTTTTATTTGGTTCTCTTCCTTTGAAATCTTAAAAGGAGAAGCAATGATTAAAGAATTTTTACTAGTTTCTAAATTTTATAATTTTTCTTCAACTTTGTTAACATTTGAAGATTCATCAATTGTGAAAGATTCATAGGTTGATTCTAATGTATGCCTTTCTGAATTTGAACTATTGTCCTTCAATTCTTGAAATTTATCATTAGTAAGTTTTTCAAATTATGAACAATTATTTTAGTTATCAATCCTACCAGAATAAGATGAGTAATTAATTTTTAAATTCTTTAATGTTTCTTCAATATTTGAAGATTTATTAATTGTGGAGGATTCATAGGTAAATTCTAACCTATGAATATCTAATTCAGAGATATTATTTTCGTCAATAAACTTAATAGATGATTTAATTTCTAAATCTTTGGATGGTTATTCAGCATTTATTGAAGATTCATAAATTGTAGATGGCTCATAGGTAGATTCTAACATATGTCTATCTGATTTTGAGATATTGTCTCTCAAAATTTCTAATTTTTAAATATTTGTTCATCATGAGTTTTCTCATGATGAATTTGAAAGGTTCAATAAATTCTTTTTTAGGTTTAGAATTTTTTTGATTAATTAGGATTTTTTCAGATGGTGGATGATTAGCAGTTACCATACTAAAGTCTTTCTCGACCCATTTATAGTTTGAAATTATTTTGATATTTTTCTCATAAATATTCTCGATATAATTAAGCAAAAGCATATCAACTCTAAATTCTTACATGAATGTCTTTCATTCAACAAGTATAATTCTTCTTTGGTCCATATTATATTTTTCTGTGAACCTATTACGTCTATCAAGATTGACTGGGTCATCATTGTGTTGGATTGTTCTTTTCTAATCTGGTTTATATTCTTGGTTCAGGGTATCTAGATTCAAATTTTTAGAATTTCTTAATTCTTGTTCTAATTTTTTAGTCCTAAAATCTTGATTATTAATAGATGATTTAGAAAAGGAACTCCTAGGGGTAATAAACTGGCTATACTCCCTGATTTGAGAATTAAAAGATTGGTAATTAATTTTATTAGACTGTTTATTATTAAGGTTTGTCTGACTTCCTGAGGAACTTATTCCTTTAGGTTCTAGACTTTTAATTTTTAATTTTTTAAATTTTTACTCTATTTTAATCCTAATATCTTGATCATTATTAATGGATGATCCAGAAGAGGATTTAAAGTTAATATTTTTATTGAAGATTTTGGGTATATTCCAAAATATTTATGATCTACTTGATCATATAATTCAAAATGTTCTTCATTCATTATGTCGAATATTGAGAACATTGTAGATCCAATGCTGCTAGAAGAATGACTTCTAAATAATCTACTCATGGTTTAAATAACTAAATTATTCTTATGATTGAAAATTTCATATTGTATTTTGATGACTAATATATTGTGACTTCCAACCTCCTACTAGGTTCTCTCTTCACCACTTTACCCCTACAACCACCATACCCTCGATATTTATATATCTAAAAGATCTTATTGTGGTACCTGAAGCTAACCAAATAGTAGCTGTTACGTCAGCCTCTGTCAGAATAGATTCACAGATTAGATAAACAAATAATACAGAAAATCAATTATAAGAATAACCAGTCACTTAAGCGGAGAGTAAAATTATGCAAAAGTAATTATTCATGTAAGCAATTGAGCAACAATAATAACAATAACCAGCAATAATAGGCGGTGAACAGTTCAATTATGCAGATAATTGTAGAAAACAATAATTATCCCCACCAGATTTAGCTTTGATAGGCGGTGAACAATTTTCTACAATTATCTACATCTTTTGGGAAATGATAACCCAACAGATAACCAACCATAATAGGCATTGAATACTTTAAACAATATAATTATGCAGATAATTGTAGAAAACAGTAATTATCCCCACCAGGTTTGGCTTTGATACCAAAAGATGCATAATTATGACGAAATTAAAGAGGGGGTATTAAAATGCAAGAATTATTCACAAAAACGGAAGAAATTGTATTACGGTGTAAGATTAAAAACTTACACAAATAATTTTTATTGACAACAATTAATTAGTGGTTGCGCTCACTAATTAATGTTAGAAGAAAAAAAGAAGAAAGTTTACAGAAGAGGGAGGAAGAAGAAGAGAGTTTTGCTCTCAAAACCAGTTTTTCTCTTAAACAGTTTAAGAGTTGAAAACGAGTTCTGAGGAACAAATGGGAGAGGGCTACCTATTTATAGCCAAGAAAAGTGGAGTTCACCGCGAACCCATAACTTACCTGAACTATTTTATTCTACAAAAATAAATTTTACATTTCTAGTTTTGTTTACTTTTGACTACAAATAGTAAAAAGCATAAATAGTTGCCTATTTTTTGATAACTAGTAGAATTATTCAAAAAAATGACAAATTACAAAGATTTTTTGATAATTGTAATCTTGGATTATTGCATCTTCATCATTTTGTCTAGTCATTGAGACTATTGTTGCTTAATTTTGGGGGAGCCACTACTGTTGTTCTTTGACTTTAGTGTCTTCATTAGTGTTATTTTGAAAGTCATTGATTGTTGGGTATCATTTAGCCGTTGCATTAGAGGACTATTATGATATATTTTCTGAACTTTTTTATATTGGCATTTTGCCAATGGAAAATATTTTTTTTTTCAATTTATTCATCGTCGCTTAAATTGACATTGTCAAATGGATCATGTGAATCCTGGAATGCGTCATAGGCCCATTGAGGTAAGATGACACCTTTCAAATCCTTTTTATCTGTCAATTGTTGAGGAAAGGGTTAAAATGATTGGCCTCTCTAGAATTTTGGTTTGATTGGGTTATTTGACTCAGTTAATGATTTAAAGTCAGAATCGTCATTGTCTTCCAGGAGGAGGAGTAATTTTTGGATTAACTCCAGGTTTGATTTGGGTTTTGGCTTTATGTCATTGGATTTTCCCTTTGAAGAGGGTTTGGATTCTCTGGATGAATTGGATGATTTGGATTGTGATTCTAGGTTAATGGGCTCATTAATTTTTAATGGAACCTGAAAAAAATGGTTGGCCAATTTTAGACTAGGATGGCATTTTGCAAATTCTTGGTTAATGGATGTGATTATTTTTTGAGTAATTAACTTGTCCTTCCATTTCACATAATATTGTGTGGTGAGGATTTCATCCTCGATTGAATATTGCCATTTTAGTATCCATGGTATTTTATACTTATTTAGAAAATAGAGTATTTGGGGAAATGAAGCATCAATTAGTGAGGGCTTATGAACCTTTGAAAATAAATTGAAGCTGTGTTGCAAATCAATTGAGAAAAGTTCTAAGACAGGACCATGAATGGACCACCATCTGAAGAACCATTTTGGAAAATTAATTTTATAATTCTTATCGAAATTTAAAAACCAAGAGTGAGAAAAGTCAATATTCTGATGCAGGAAAATTGAGTGTCAAGCATCAATATAATTAAAATAGTTGTATTATTTTTTATTTAAAAGATTTTTGAGACTCGAAGGATGGAATTTCCATTCTTCCAAGGTTATAATTTTGAGAATGTAGAAGGAATGATAGAGGATCCTCCATTCTATATTTTTTATTGGGTTGATGTTAATGCATTTGGTTTCTAAGAGAATATCTCTATAGAAATTAAGATTTTTGTCTACCAGGGACAAAGTGAAATTCGGGAAGGAAATGAGCCCTTACTATTTCACCAGGTTCTTTTAAATGAGTATATGAAGACTCAATATAAAAGAGATTTTTACTAGGTATTTTGTGAATATAGGGAGATGATTTCTTATATTTTGTGATTGATTGTTTGACCAGATGGGATTTAAAAGGCTGGGTAATTGCAAATGAGTCAAATTAGTTGACCATGACTGTTTGATAATTGGGCCCGATGGACCTAAGAATTGTTAATTCTTTAGAAGTGAAAGGCTCCTCTTTGCTTTGGGCCTTGAGGGGCAATTGCGGAACCAATGACTCTTCTCTGGTTCCATGCTTTGAGACCTAAGGCCTAAACCCCATCTTGTCTACCGTACAAGAATTCAGGGGTAAGAAAGTCAGAAACTGAATTATTAATGCCTTTAATAAATTCAATATCAAAATAAAAAATACTAAGAATAGACTGCTATCTAGAAAAAATCTGTTTGGAATTTTCTTTCTTCTGGATTACTTTCTTAAGTCTTTTCAGATATTCTTGTTTTAATTCTGGATTTTCAATTTTGCTAATTAAATCTAACAAGAGGTCTTCTTGCTCCTCATTTTTGTTTAAGACATTAATTTTTAGCAACAACTATCTCTATACCCCATAGTGATGTTGGAAGAATTACTGTCAGAATTCTAGGATTCAGAATCAGAGGATTCAGAGGATTCAAATTCTCCTAATTCTTCACTATCACTATAATAATCTATTGTTTCTAAGATTCAAAATAATTCTTATTTATCTTCTTTAGAAATTTTTAACCGATTAATTTTATTTTTAACTTGACAAGTGTTAATTAAATGACTATTCTGGCCACATTTAAAACACTTAATTTTAGTTTTGTCAAATCCTTTATAGGGTTTTCTCCTAGAATAATTTTTATTTTTAAAGAAGCATTTATCAAAATTTTTATTTTTAGAAAAGTATTGATCATCATTTTTATTTTTATATTTATGGTAATTTCTCCTATAGGGCTTGTGAGACCTGCCAAGGCTTAAGTGGATTTTTTTCCTATTTTTCTGGAAATGGACAATAGAGGGTAAACCATATTGCTCACAGAAATTGCCTAATTCATATTTGAAAAGTTTACATTTTTAATTTGTTTATTGATTTTCATGTCAACGCACATTTTTAAACCTTCTTTTTGTATTATAGTAATTATTGTCTCATAAGTTAGACTATCATAGTCTATATTGCCAAGGTCATTACAATAGACTGTTCTTATCTTGTGTGCGAACAGATTGGATAATAATAAGACTTGCAGTATTATTATTATTAGTTTTAGAATTTTCTTTCTTCTGGATTACTTCTTAAGTCTTTCCAGATATTCCTGTTTTAATTTTAGATTTTCAATTTTTCTAATTAAGTCTAACAAGAGGTCTTCTTGTTCCTCATTTTTGTTTAAGACATTAATTTTTTGGCAACAACTATCCCCATACCCCATAGTCATGTTGGAAGAATTACTGTCGAAATTCTAGGATTCAGAATCAGAGGATTCAGGGGATTCAAATTCTTCTAAATCTTCACTATCACTATTATAATCTATTGTTTCTACGATTCAAAATAATTCTTATTTATCTTCTTCAAAAATTTTTAACTGATTAATTTTATTTTTAACTTGACAAGTGTTAGATAAATGACCATTCTGGCCACATTTAAAACACTTAATTTTAGTTTTGTCAAATCCTTTAGAGGGTTTTCTCCTAGAATAATTTTTATTTTTAGAGAATCATTTATCAAAATTTTTATTTTTAGAAAAGTATTGGTCATAATTTTTATTTTTATATTTATGGTAATTTCTCCTATAGGGCTTGTGAGACCTTTCAAGGCTTAAGTGGATTTTTTTTCTTATTTTTCTGGGAATGGGCAATAGTGGGTAAACCATATTGCTCACAGAAATTGCCTAATTCATATTTGAAAGTTTTACATTTTTAATTTGTTTATTGATTTTCATGTCAACGCACATTTTTAAACCTTCTTTTTGTATTATAGTAATTATTGTCTCATAAGTTAGACTATCATAGACGATATTACCTAGGTCATTACAATAGACTGTTCTTATCTTGTGTGCGAACGAATTGGGTAATCCATTAATAATTTTTTCTTTCCAAAAGGGTTGAATACTATCATCCCTTGACAAAACTCTGGATAAGAATATATTTTTATACCAATTGAAATCACTTAGGGTCAGACACCTAAGATTAGTTAACTCATCATGAATAAGTGAAGTAATATTACTTGGCGTACCAATAAAATGTACAATTATTGTGTAAAGAAGTGTATTGAAGGCATTATGCATTGATCTTCACCAAGAATTGGGGTTCCTTCAGCATCAATCTTAAATGCTGAAATGATAGAATTTGTAGATTCTTCTGTGAGATTTTTTTCCCACCAGGAATGAAGCATTCATGTGAATCATGTGACTAAGAGTTTGATTACCTCAGTATGAGGCAGATTGTGAGTGGTGATGTAGCCGCTAGCTACCATTGCCATGTGTTGCAATTTATTGAGAACTTCCTGCTCAGAAAATCCATCAATATTCCATTCGTATAATTTCTTTGCAGATACAGAAAATTGATTAACGAAAGAGGTTTAGTAATTTATATATCTAGTGGCATAGGCTTCTTATGCAATTTTTTTTCTAATTTATTAATTTCCAAATTTTTAAATGTATCTTCAATATTGTTAATTTTTGAAGATTCATGGACTGTGGATGACTCATAGAAGGATTCTATCCTATGGCTATCTGACTCAGAACTATTGTCTTGATTAATAACTTAAATAGTAGAAGATGGTTCTACCGATTTATTCTTCAATTCTTGAAGTATTTTATCAATCTGTTTATTAATGGGAACAATATTAAAAGTAATTTTATCTGAAATATCTATTAAAAGCTTTTCTTTCAGAGTTTCATTACTTTTAGGTTCATGAAGACGATCAACTTTATTCTCAATTTTGTCTAATTGTTTACCTATTGTAATTAGACTCTGATTAGTGTAATTAAGTTGTTCAACTATTGTTTAACCTTGAAAGGAGAAACAATGATTAAAGAAAATTTTTGATTAATCATAATTTTCTCACAAGGAGGATGATTGGCGGACACTACACTAGATTCTTCCTTGACCCATTTAATTTTAAAATTACTTTGATATTTTTCTCAAAAATATCCTCGATATGATCAACGAAAAACACATCAACTCTAAATTCTTGTATGAATGCCTTCCATTCAGCAAATATGATTCTTCTTTGGTCCATATTATTTTTTCTCTGAACCTATTGCGTCTATCAAGATTGGCTGAGCCATTATTATGTTGGGTTATCCTTCCCCAATCTGGTTTATATTCTTGAATCAGGGTTCCTATATTCAGGACTATGAAGGTTTCCTTTGAAATCCGATTTAGTGGGTGCTTCAACTTCGTCAGATTGTTCAGACCTATTATCAAAGGCTGACTGACTAACTTGAAAACTTGTGACTATGTCTTGATGTCTTGAATTTTTAATTTTTAAACTTTTTAATTCTTGTTCTAATTGTTGTAATGTATGATCTAGAAAAAGAATTTCTAGGGGTACTAGACTGATTATACTCCCTAATTTGAGAATCACAACTAGAAGATGATAGAAAGTTAATTTTAACAGTACCATCCATGTACTGCTGGATGTAACTACATCTTCAATTGGCCTTTGAATTGGAGTAGGTTGATTTTCATTGGATAAAAGTCAATTTGAAGGCAAGGTAATATCAGACCACCTAATTATTTTATGAACTCTAATATTGACATTACTTTGGCTAGATTGGATCAATAGTGTTTGATTCTTTGGACTCCTATTGATGGATTGGAAATTCATATTTGTTTGGGTAACTTTGTAATGAATTCTAAAGATTAATACTAGATGTTGAGTGCCTTCTAGGACTTGGTAACCACTAATTTTAATATTTAAAGTTAATAATTTTAAAATATGGAGATCTGCTAAACTAACAGACAAATCAGGAAGATAATTTTATATGGATTGGATCATTACAGAGTGAGAATTCAATTAATCCTAAAATACTATCATTAAAATTTGTAAATCTTGCATCTCCCAAGACTAACAAGACAGAGGTATTTAGGTCTCTCCTTGTGAGTGGTGTAACTCCAATCTAGACTAAACCAAAATGGACGAAATTATATCATTCTTCAATGTGATGTTTAATCGCATTGGGAAAAAGTAATTGACAATTTCATGCTCTTTCCCAAGAGCATATATTTTTTCAATTGTTTTTACATGAAGTTGAGGCTTGAAGGAAGCAACAAACCATGTTGATTTGTAAATATTTTAATTAGGGACTATGGGCATATTCCATACCCTATGATTTACTTGATCATCTGCTAATTCAAAATGTTCTTCATTTATTATGTCATGTATTGAGGTTATTGTAATCCTAAAATACTATCATTAAAATTTGTAAATCTTGCATCTCACAAGGCTAACAAGACAAAGGTATTTAGGCCTCTCCTTGTGAGTCGTGTAACTCCAATATAGACTAAACCAAAATGAAGGAAACTATATCATTATTCAATGTGGTGTTTAATCGCATTAGGAGAAAGTAATTGACAAGTTTAAGGCTCTTTCCCAAGAGCATATATTTTTTCAATTGTTTTTACATGATGTTGAGGCTTGAAGGAAGTAACAGACCATGTTGATTTGTAAATATTTTTATTAGGGACCATGGGCATATTCCATACCCTATGATTTACTTGATCATCTGCTAATTCAAAATGTTCTTCATTTATTATGTCAGGTATTGAGGTTATTGTAATCCTAAAATACTATCATTAAAATTTGTAAATCTTACATCTCGCAAGGTTAACAAGACAAAGGTATTTAGGCCTCTCCTTGTGAGTCGTGTAACTCCAATATAGACTAAACCAAAATGAAGGAAACTATATCATTATTCAATGTGGTGTTTAATCGCATTAGGAGAAAGTAATTGACAAGTTTAAGGCTCTTTCCCAAAAGCATATATTTTTTCGATTATTTTTATATGATGTTGAGGCATGAAGGAAGCAATATACCTTGTTAATTTGTAAATATTTTTATTAGGGACCATGGGCATATTCCATACCCTATGATTTACTTGATCATCTGCTAATTCAAAATGTTCTTCATTTATTATGTCAGATTGTAATCCTAAAATACTATCATTAAAATTTATAAATCTTGCATCTCGCAAGACTAACAAGACAGAGGTATTTAGGCCTCTCCTTGTGAGTGGTGTAACTCCAATCTAGACTAAACCAAAATGAAGGAAATTATATCATTCTCTAATGTGATGTTTAATCGCATTGGGAGAAAGTAATTGACAAGTTTCATGCTCTTTCCCAAGAGCATATATTTTTTCAATTGTTTTTACATGATGTTGAGGCTTGAAGGAAGTAATAGACCATGTTGATTTGTAAATATTTTTATTAGGGACCATGGGCATATTCCATATCCTATGATTTACTTGATCATCTGCTAATTCAAAATGTTCTTCATTTATTATGTCGTGTATTGAGGTTATTGTAATCCTAAAATACTATCATTAAAATTTATAAATCTTGCATCTCGCAAGGCTAACAAGACAGAGGTATTTAGGCCTCTCCTTGTGAGTCGTGTAACTCCAATCTAGATTAAACTAAAATGAAGGAAATTATATCATTATTCAATGTGGTGTTTAATCGCATTAGGAGAAAGTAATTGACAAGTTTCATGCTCTTTCCCAAGAGCATATATTTTTTCAATTGTTTTTACATGATGTTGAGGCTTGAAGGAAGCAACAGACCATGTTGATTTGTAAATATTTTTATTAGGGACCATGGGCATATTCCATACCCTATGATTTACTTGATCATCTGATAATTCAAAATGTTCTTCATTTATTATGTCGGGTATTGAGGTTATTGTAATCCTAAAATACTATCATTAAAATTTATAAATCTTGCATCTCGCAAGGCTAATAAGACAGAGGTATTTAGGCCTCTCCTTGTTAGTGGTGTAACTCTAATCTAGACTAAACCAAAATGAAAAAAATTATATCATTATTCAATGTGGTGTTTAATCGCATTAGAAGAAAGTAATTGACATGTTTCATGCTTTTTTCCAAGAACATATATTTTTTCAATTATTTTTACATGATATTGAGTCTTGAAGGAAGCAACAGACCATGTTGATTTGTAAATATTTTTATTTAGGACATTGGGCATATTCCATACCCTATGATTTACTTGATCATCTGCTAATTCAAAATGTTCTTCATTTATTATGTCAGGTATTGAGGTTATTGTAATCCTAAAATACTATCATTAAAATTTGTATATCTTGCATCTCGTAAGGCTAATAAGACAGAGGTATTTAGGCCTCTCCTTGTGAGTGGTGTAACTCCAATCTAGACTAAACCAAAGTGAAGGAAATTATATCATTCTCCAATGTGATGTTTAATCACATTGGGAGAAAGTAATTGACAAGTTTCATGCTCTTTCCCAAGAGCATATATTGTTTTCAATTGTTTTTACATGATGTTGAGGCTTGAAGGAAGCAACAGACCATGTTGATTTATAAATATTTTTATTAGGGACCATGGGCATTCCATACCCTATGATTTACTTGATCATCTGCTAATTCAAAATGTTTTTCATTTATTATGTCGGGTATTAAGGTTATTGTAATCCTAAAATATTATCATTAAAATTTATAAATCTTGCATATCGCAAAACTAACAAGACAGAGGTATTTAGGCCTCTCCTTGTGAGTGGTGTTAGGCCTCTCCTTGTGAGTGGTGTAACTCCAATCTAGACTAAACCAAAATGAAGGAAATTATATCATTATTCAATGTGGTGTTTAATCGCATTAGGAGAAAGTAATTGACAAGTTTCATGCTCTTTACCAAGAGCATATATTTTTTCAATTATTTTTACATGATGTTGAGGCTTGAAGGAAGCAACAGACCATGTTGATTTGTAAATATTTTTATTAGGAACCATGGGCATATTCCATACCCTATGATTTACTTGATCATCTGCTAATTCAAAATATTTTTCATTTATTATGTCAGGTATTGAGGTTATTGTAGACTCATTATTACTAGAAGAATTACTTCTAAATAATCTACTCATGGCTCAAATAACTAAATTATTCTTATGATTGAGAATTCCATAATGTATTTTGGTTATTAATCTGTTGTGACTTCCACAACCTCCTACAAAGCTCTCTCTTCGTCACTTTGCCCCTACAACTACCATACCCCCGGAATTTATGTATCTAAAAGGTCTTGTTGTGGTACATGAAGCAAACCAAATAGAAGCTGGTACGTTAGCCTCTCTCAAAGCAGATTCACAGATTAGATAAACAAATAATACAAAAAAATAATCTATTATAAGAATAGTCAACAACTTGGGCGAAGAGTAAGATTATGCAAAAGCAATTATTCATGTAAGCAATTGAGGAACAATAATAACAATAACCAGCCGTAATAGACACTGAACAGTTTAAACAGTTTAATTATGCAGATAATTGTAGAGAACAGTAATTATCGCCACTAGGTTTGGCTCTGATACCAAAAGATATGAAATTGAGTATAATTATGATTGTTCATAAGAAAGAGGTATTTAGGCATCTCCTTATGAGTGGTTTAACTCCAATCTATACTAAACCAAAATAAAAAAAAATTATATCATTCTTCAGTGTGATATTTAATCGCATTGGGAGAAAGTAATTGACAAATTTCATGCTCTTTCCCAAGAACATATATTTTTCAATTATTTTTACCCGATGCTGAGGTTTGAAGGAAGAAACAAATCATATTGATTTATAAATATTTTTATTTTAATCAGATAAATATTTAGATAACAATTAATTACAAATTAACTTATCTGATCATCCTTATCAGCTAGTTTATCTGTTAGTTCACAAATAGCAGATTTAGTTGATTCAAATTTTAAATTATTATCTAATAATAATTTAACATTATCTATTTTCACAAATTAGATATACTGTCTCACTCATCGATAATTAAAAAATTAATAGATATAATTATGTATATAATTTCCAAAAATTAATATAAATAATTTAATTAATTAATCACACGTAATTATCTCATAATTATGTATTTGCGCCAGTTTATAATTCATTTTGCAAGTTAGTCATTTTCTCATGTCATGAAGTATTCACACCCTAGACTGTGTAGTAAAGAGGTGATTTATGGACCATTGACCTATAATCCTAAACTCCAATAAACCACATTATTAATTAAATAATCTTATTTATTAGTTCTATTATTACTCCACTATAAATATAGAATTGCACTCTTAGATACTATAGAATGTATTTACAGAGTATTCTCATGTAGTCCATTGATATAATCATTTCATATAGTTATGTCCACCAATTATTGGTTCATAAATTAGAGCTGGTCAAAATTATCATTTTACCTTTCTAATTACCTCTTGATCCTTAAGTACCATTAATTCACTAGTAAATGGCTAATTCATAATCGTATTATAAATTTGAGCTCAATAACCATTCAGTTCTAGAATTAACACTTAAGGAAACCAATATACGATCTGTTATGAAAGCTTGAATTCCAAATCTTGTAAGATCATGTTCCCGGCTATCCATATCACTGAATCTCCAAAACAAAAGTTACTAGCTTATTTTATAAACAAACTTTAACGAGTGAATCAAAAGATCCAATAGACATATATAGGAGTTCATGACTACTCTGTATTCAAACTGATCTACATATGATCATCAGATTGATGTGTATTAAATCTTTATGATATACGGCAAGTTAATAAAGATATTAATTCATATCAGTCCCTGACATATACAATTTTTTTATATAAAGTACATTCACTAAGTTGTCTATCCACAACAATGATCCAGATCTAGATCATATGCATTCATAATTCTTAGTGAACCGTACTAGCAACCATTCATTAAAGATTTCATACTTTAATATGTTGCTGACAAATTTATTCATTATCTATGATCTTAATCATATCGTACTTATGCAAGATCATAGTCTCATTAATGAATATGAAATTTTCAGATATTTATATAAATTATTCAACAATAATTTAAAAGAATAATTATAAGAAAAATGTAATTCCATTAAATTTCATATTAAAATGTCAAAACACATGCTTTGAGGGCATTACGCCCAACAATCTCCTACTTATCCTAAAGCAAATGTGGCATCTCTCTCAACCCTATGTTACGCACATGACCCTCAAATGATTTCGTAGGAAGTGTCTTGGTACAAAGATCATCTAGGTTCTGACCTAACTTTATCTCTATAACAGTTAGATCACCTCGGTATACCATCCAGACGTCGACTTTCGACTATCCTCATCTGATTTCTAATCAGTATATCCATTGCGATTCAGGTCTCCACCTGAACAAACATGCATATAGTTTCTCGTTCTCCAAAGATAATTGAGAATGTACTTTATTGCAATCTAATATTCTAATGACTAACAATTACCATTGCATAACAGATGTCTGGTCTCATACACAACATGACTTACATGAGACTACCAACAACTGAAATATAAGGATCATTTGTCATATTCTCTTCCTCCGTAGGTGTCTTAGGACATTGCTCCTTAGAGAGGACAATTCCTTGTCTGGTCGGTAGTTGACATTTTTTGAAATTCTCCATAGAGAATCTATCCAGCACCATATCAATATAAATGTCTGAGAAAGTGCAAGAGCTTATTTTTTCTATCTCTTAGGATTTGGATACCCAGAACATAGCTCGCCTCTCCCAAACTTTCATTTGAAATTTCTCAACTAGTCACTTTTTTTACCTTTGACAGAGTTTTTACATCATTCTCAATGAGTAAAATATCGTCAACATAAATAACTAAGAAAACCACTTCTTGTCTTTGATTTATTTATAAACGCAAGGTTCATCAACATTTTGTGCAAAGCCATATGATTTAATAATCTCATCAAAGGTAAGATTTTTAAATCTAGATGCTTACTTTAATCCATAAATGGATTTAAGTAAGTTGCATACTTTCTGGTCTTGTCCATTTTGCATGAACCCTTCTAGTTGCATCATATAGATACTTTCTTCATGAGAACCATTAAGAAAAGCTGTCTTGGCATCCATTTGTCATATTTCATAGTCTAAACAAGTAGCTATGAATAAATGGATGCGAATGGATTTTAGCATGGCTACGAGAGAAAATGTCTCTTCATAATAGACTTTTTTTCTTTGTGTATAGCCATTGGCTACTAGCCTTTCCTTGAAAGTCTCTATTTTTCCATTTGCACCTCTTTTCTTCTTGAATATCCATTTACATCCAATAGGCCTGACATTTTCAAGTTGATCTACAAGTTACCATACGGAATTGGAATACATCGATTCCATTTCCTAATTCACGGCAACTTGATGTTTCTCATTTTCAGGATCATCCATCACATATTTAAAGGTTAATGGATTGTCCTTATCAGTGTCAGACAATAGGACATGTGCCTCTAATGTTGCACTAGGGTTTCCTAAATAGGAGCTGTGTTTTTTGTGTTTTGTCGTTTATCAGTTGATGATGAAGGTTGTCTGATCTCATCAAACGCTAATTCTTCGAGAACTACTTTGCTTCGAGGTTTGTAGTTTTCCATATAGTCGTGTTCAAGGAATGTGACATTTGTCGATACAAGCACGTTTGGATCCTTGTAACTATAAAAGTACTCACCTCTAGTCTCTAGAGCATAGCCAACAAATATACACACTTCAGACCTTGAGTCTAGCTTTCCAATCTTGAGTCTAAGAACGTGAGTTTGACACAACCACATACGAAAATGACGAAAACTGGGTTTGGAGCCATTCTATAACTTTAAAAGTATCTTGCTTATAGACTTAGAAGGCACTACATTCAAAATGTAAGTTGCTGTTTCAAGTGCATATCCCCAAAAAGTGAGTGGTAGTGATAAGTAGCTTAACATCGATCTTACCATATCCAATAAGGTTCGATTTCTCCTTTCCGAAACACCATTTTGTTATGGTGTTCCTGGTGCTGTGAGTTTGAATAGGATGGTATACTCGAGCAGGTAATCCTTGAATTCAAAATCCAAGTATCCACCACCTCGATCTGATCGAAGTATTTTCAATGATTTATTTAATTGCTTTTCAGTTTCAAGTATGAAGTCCTTAATCTTTCCAAAAGTTTCAGACTTTCTATGCATTAGGTAAGTATAACCATGATGAAATACTCATACCCACCTCTAGCTTGAACATTGATTGGTTCATAGACATCACTATCTACTAGCTCAAGTAGTTCATTGGCTCTTTGGCCCTTTTCCTATGAAATGTCTCTTGGTCATTTTTCCCTCTAGACAAGATTCACAAACAAGAAGTGTCTCAACTGTTAGTTCTCTCAAAGCACCATGCTTTGTTAACTTATTTAATCTATCTAGATTAATATGTCCTAACCTAAGATGGCATAGATACACGTTATCGTCATCATGACAAATTATTTTTCATTTGTTACTTTAAATAATTCATAATTATTTAACGTGTGTTTAGTCGGTTTAAGCATATACAATCCGTTCGATACTTTTGCAATTGAATCCATTCTTAGAAATAATTAACTCATTATTAATTAAAGAAAACTCAAAAAATTGTTCATGTAGTAATGAAAAAGAAATCAAATTTCTCAAAAAAATTCCTCTTCTTCTTTTTGTTACTGCTAACAACAGAGGGAGACGGGTTTTGCTCGATAACATTTACATCACCCCCAATGGTAGCCCCTATGCCAATAATCCAAGTATTGACTGCAGGCCTTTCAGGACTTTCTTCAGCAAGAATAAATTCATTATGCTAAAAAACTAGCAACATGTTCAAGTTGGATTTCCTTCTTATGGAGATATAATAGAGTTGCCCATGGTAGACATAATAATAACTGAAAATAAAACATACATTATTCAATATAATTGAAATAAATATCCAGAATTCAGAAAAGATAACGTGATGAATGAATGCAACATAATAAACACATAAATTTTACTAATCCACGATAAGACAACCTAATAATTAATGTGTTTCCTTAAAGTCAATTAGATTAATCTTAGACTGTCTATAAAACTTAAAATATATCATATTTTCTTTTTTAACAATGAGGTATCGCTAATTCAGTCAAGTCAAAATTATATACTCAAAGCTTAATTGTGACTTTGTGAGTGTAACCCATTATTTCAGATTCCATGACTTGATTTAAAATATGCCGCCTTAAGGTCAGTCAAAACTAAACTACACCACTTAGTTCTATCTTATTAAGAAATCCAACTTTGGTATTGATATAACTCAAAACCTTCCTTAGGGGGATGAAAACAAAACCATCTCGAGACTCTCACTGTACCTCACGGTGTTGTACCAATAATAAAAACCATAGGTTACATTGACATGTCAACCTTTTCTCACTCACTATTTTAGGATAATGTATTTTTATTTTGACTAATCAATTAATTCTAAATTAATTACTAGTTAAAACAATAACTTTATGAATGTGACATTGACAGTTAATCCAATCTTATTGGTCTAAGTTCGTTTAACCTTCTAAATAGCATAAGTCATAATTAGTGAACTTAGAATAACAAATTAATTACATTCATCAAACTTTAATAAAACTCTTTTAATAAATTCGGTGATCCTAAAGGTTACATATCCTTAAAAGTAGTGTGATTACCAAGTTTTAACTAATTATAACCTAACAGTTTACATACAATTGATTTCACAAAGCAATCTATATAAACATATTAGGACAATCCCAATCAATTATGTATCTACTAATGAGATGTATGATCAAATAAAACTATGTGGAGTTTCATGTATAGCATGTGATTGACTAATGCATTGTCATGTTATCGATCATATCAATAAATATTTATATAACAATTAAATAAACTAATGATGAACTAGGTGACTATAAGGTATTCCAAAATTACAACCATTGAAAATAAGAAATAAAATTACAAAGAGGACTTCATGAGTACATATTTCCAAAATAGTTCATTCTCCCCCAGAGGTTCATCTTCATAATCTTCAAACTTTGAACAAAACTCATTTAATTAGAATAAACTATTTTTCCAAATTAAATAATCTCTATAATTGTCTTTTAAAAATATTGAATTTGATTGGTCAAAAACTCATTTAATGACTTATCAAACTTGGGTCAAATTCAATCAGTCAATTAATTTTAATTTTCATAAAATTAATAATTAATAATTAATTTTAAAATTTAAAAGATAAAAGATAGAGATAGGGTTTTCGTAAAACTCTGCAGGGATATGGTAACTTGGTATCAGAGTTTCTGTAAAACTTCCCTAGCAGTGACAACAATTGTCACCGACGATATGGCTCTCCCACCGCCGCACATATCCATCGCCGACAACTTTCACGGCAGCGGCGGTGCATGAAACACTGTCGGCGATGTTGCAGTCGACAATTTTCTAGCGGTATAGCCGCCGTTGGACCACCACCAGCGCCAGAAATCCAATTTCCACTGCCGGCACCAGAATTCCCTAGGAATTCTAATTTTTATGTTTTCTTCCTCGTTCATTGCGTGCGTGCTTCATCTTCTCGCGATCAGAATTTTCGCAACATAATATTCAAAATATAAATTACAAAAATTCCTATGCCCTAAAACAGCTTACACAAGGTCTAAAGAAAACTAAAGAACAAAGTCTAACCTCATAGTCACCATACAATTAACGATCCATCAATAACCATACATTAAAAAATAAACCATCCATTCATTCATACATATCAAAACATATTATGAACAATGCAAGAACACCCATACAATATTTCATATACAAATATATAATGACTGCTCTGATACTAATTGTTGGAAACTCGGCGCTCGCACGACGGAAGTGGGGGTCTTTTAAAAATTTATAAAAATGAAATTTTTTCGATAAAAGAAAATAAATTAGACGCAACGGTTTCCAAAATAAAAGTTTTCATTGAAAACTCGTTTCAATCGAATTCATTATATATTTATATATTAAATCGAAGACATACATGGATGTAGAATATATGTCTCTTGTAGTCTAATCAAGCACCCTCACAAACGAACGATCTTCCGTTCCGACGAACAACGAACTTCGAGATATATACCAAGATCTTTCAAGTCAATCCCCAAACACACTAGGACGTGTGTGAGCACGTTGAATATAGCAAAGACACTTTTATGTCTCTTGATGTACTTAACATATGATATCTAGAGATTTTCAGAGAAGGAATAATTTTATAAGACTAATCTTTGAGAGAATCCAATGACCATTCTCACAGATTTTTTTAATTAATTTTTTAATCTCAGAGAGTTTCACCATGATAGCAATTATGTTGTTAGCATAAGAAATCTAACATTGAGGCCAATAGAATAATATATATATATATATATATATATATATATATTTCTAGGCACCATAAATTTTTAGGAATATACACAAATTTACAGTGGGACCTACTGTAATTATGCACAACTGCAGTGACACACGACATTGTAGTGTGTCGTGAGGTATCGCAGTGCCCCGTGACACTACTATAGTGTTGTGTGACACTATAACATTGCACGTCTGACTGTAGTGTCACGTGGCACTACAGTAGTCCATGTCAATTTTTGATTCTCAACCAGTGATTGACATGTGACAGTCCAACATGCCACGTGGTAATTTCTGTAAATTAATTATTTATTTTAATCAAATAAATATTTAGATATCACTTAATTCAAAATTAATTTATTTGATCATCCCTATCAACTAGTTTATTTGTTAGCTCACAAATAACAGATTTGGTTTATTCAAATTTAGAATTATTATCTAATAATTATTACAATAAATCTCTTATCGATAATTAGAAAATTAATCGATATAATTATCTTTATATCGTTTCCAAAAATTAATATAAATAATTTAATTAATTCTTAATTAAATAATCACATATAATTATCTCATAATTACTTGCCCCAAAAATATAATTCCTTTTGCAAATTAGTCATTTTCTAATATCTTGAAATATTCACACCTTAGAGTGTGTAATATAGTGGTGACTTGGGGACCATGAACCTATAATCCTAAGCTCTAATAAACTATATTATTAATTAAACTCTTTAATTAAATAATCTTATTTATTAATTTTATTATTACTCCATTATAAATATGGAATTATACTTTTAGAGATTACAAAATATATTTACAGAGTATTCTCGTATAGTCCATTGATATAATCATTTCATGTAGCTCTGTCATCCAATTATTGGTTCGTACATTATAGCTGATCAAAATTACCGTTTTATCTTTCTAATTACCTATAAATCCTTAAGTACAATTAATTCACTAGTGAATGACTAATTTATAACATATTATAAATTTGAGCTCAATAACCATTCAGTTCTAAAATTAACACATCGGGGAATCAATATACGATATGTTACAAAAACTTGGATTCTAAATCTTGTAAGATCATGTTCTCAGTCATCCATATCACTGAATCTCCAAAACAAAAGTCAATAGTCTGTTTTACAAACAAACATTAACGAGTTAATCAAAAGATCCATTACACATGTATAAGAGTTTATAACCACTCAAGATTCAGACTGATCTATATATGATCATCATATTGATGTGTATTAAATATTTAAGATAAATGGTAAGTTAATAAATATATTAATTCACATCGGTCTTGTCATATATAATCTTATTATATAGAGTACATTTACTAAGATGTCTATCCACATCAATGATCCAGATCTAGATCACATGAATTCATAATGTTTAGTGAGTAGTACTAGCAATTATTCATTAAAGATTTCATACTTTAATATGTTGCTAACAATTTTATTCATTATCTATGATCTTAATCATCTCGTACTTATACAAGATCATAGTTTCATTAATGAATATAAATTTTTTTAGATATTTATATAAATTATTCAACAATAATTTAAAACAACAATTATAAGAAAAATGTAATTTCATTAAATTTAATATTAAAATATCAAAACACATGCTTTGAGGTTAGTACACCCAACATTAAAGAGGGCCATGATGGTTATCATTGAGGCTATCCTATGCCCCAATAAGCGATCGTTTCGCAGACCAATAGGAAAGATTTCAGAATATCAAATGTCGTTCAAACGACACGTCAGGAATGAAGCGACACATCGAGGAAACAAGCTCATTCACGCGCACCCACGTGCCATTAATGCTTTCATGTTACGATTTTTCATAGTGTAAGTGTACACTATCGTCGTCAAGTAATATAAAAATAGAGTATCGTCCACATGATTGACTGATATTAATTATTAAAATTAATAAGACCTTAATTCTAATTGAGAATGACGAAAAATTGGAAGTTTTAATTAAACTAAAATTCTAATTAAACTAAAACGATAAAGATTTGATAAAGGTAAATAATTCAAATTTGAATAAATTAAAGATTTAGGGTTTTCGATTTCACCAAACCAAACATGCTCAAAATTCTAAAACTCAATCAATCAATATTTATCAAATTATTGATAACGAATTTCTCTAAAGTAATTATCAATCTTTTTCAAGCATAGATAACCATGAATCAAAAATACTAATCCCACATCTTTATCAAGATTAAATAAATTGAAACTCATTAAACATAAAAAATTATAATTACTATACTAGATCCATAATTATCTCTAACTTATGAAATTCTAATAGTGTTATAAACACAGATCAAATTTAATCATCACTTCTCAGCCTCAGAATTAAATCTAAAATCATGCAATGCTTGGCCAGACGATCACAAGCATGAAGAACGGATTATAACACTCAATAATACTGAATAAATATCGATTGAATTGAAAATCAGAGTTTATGGACAATCATGATTTGGCTACGTTGTAGCCTTAGATAAGAAATTTAGAACATATTAGCATAGAAAAACATCCTAATAATATTCATGAACATAGAGGAAAAAAGAAGAAAAAACTAGATTTGCGAATGAATTGAAGTTGGGATCCGTCTCCCGATTGGTTTTGTCTTCGTTTCCTTTCCAAAAAGCTTTCTCCTTTGCCTCCCACGTCCAAAAGTCCTCCAAGAATCCTAAGATATTATATTCATATACTAGGGTTAGTCAAGGATTGGATTGGAGCGAGAAAAAAAATCTAAAATCGCTCCAGCGTCCCAACACTGGGAAGCCAGTGTCGGCTCTGGCCTCCTGCTTCATGTGGTTGCTACCAGCGTCGCGGCGGTGGAAGCCAGCGCTGCGACGCTGGCCATTCTGCCCATATCCGTCTTTTTCTCATTTTAACCAGAATTTTCCTTCCAAATCTTTCAAAATCAACCCAAATGCATTTGAATATCTAACCTACAAGATAAAAACAAAAACAAACATAAATCAAAAGATAAAACTCAAAAAACTAATAAAATCAAAGTCAGGATGATCTAAAATATGAGTCTGAAACACACTCGCCAATAAGCTCCTTTCGCACCTACGCCCCAATAAGTGATCGTTTTGAAGACCAATAAGAAAGATTTCAGAAGACCAAACATCGTTCAAACGACGCGTCAGGAATGAAGCGACACATCGAGGAAACAAGCTCCTCTACGCGCACCTACACGCCATTAATGCTTTCACTCCCAAGGAGATTAATGGCCTTAAATTGTGGAAGAGGTGAAATGACGCGCGTGCGAGTCACGACAAAAATGAACAGGGGTAGCTCGGACGAGAAGCTTGGATAAAGAAGTCTTGAGACTTGGGCGAGTAAAGCCACCCAAGTCCTCGAATGAGAGCAGCTGCTATAGGTGTTTTATGACCACCAGTAACACAGTGACACATGTCATACTGCTCTGAGAATGTCACTCTATGAGAGGGTTCCAAAGCCCGACCACCCAGAAGGAGAAGGCTGACCTTGCCTGGTCGGTCTGGAAGAGGTCTGGGATGCACCAGCCTTAGCACATGAAGGACGACAAGAGTAAATCCCATGAAAGGAGCTTGGATAACCCCAAGCACCAGTGTTATCCGCCGAGACTAACATCTCAGGTGACACTTTCCCATAGGCCCGAACGCCCAACAGGTCCAATCGTCGCTACAGAATGTCAGAATAGCCCCCTCTCTTGTCACTTCGAATACATGTCAACATTTAATACACATCATTTATTTCAAATGTCGCCTCCCTCATGTCCAATCAAGAACAGTCGGACATACCTCGTGTCCCAGGAAACTTTCTCAGCACGCTTCAAAGGCTTCCTCGACACGTATCCTCCAACAAGGCCTGAGGTACAAATACCCCGTCTACTCGAGGAAAAGGTAGGTCATTTCTCTCCTAAGGAAACTCTGTCAAAATAATATCAGGAAATTGACTTAGGCATCAGAGACCCTTAGGTGAGGCAACCACCCCCGATTCTCCTCGTCTTTGAGTTGTTTGTTTGTGTTTTGCAGATCCCCAACCAAAAGGACGATCATATTTAGCAAAGAAGACAAGTATAAAACTGCTGAGATTTTCGATTTCAACATTACCTTTTTTTAGTCCATATAATAAAGTTAATCATTAAAGATCATGAAGATAAAGAACGGTCCATGAAAGTATAGAGTATGATTTGAATTTAACTTTTATTGTAATATATATTCATAATGGACTAAGTAGTAAGTGCCTGCATACTTAGCGCAACCAGGCTTTTGCGATACTACTTCCCAGTAATTTCAAGACCACTACAGTTGTGGGTACTTCTCCGCAAGCCCATGCGGGATTGTCCCGGAAAGAAGGGGAGAGAAGATGGTTTAATGGGTTTATGAAACCTGCAGACCACTTTCTTGGGAAGAATAAACCACGTCCGACCAAATTGCGTAACATTGCTGCTAATCGAGACTGTGTTTGAGCAAACTATCCAATGATTATTTTCCGCACAGTAACGCGGTTATGCTGATCCTCAGTCATGCGACAAGATATTTTCGCGCTAGCAATTATAGGTTGCTTACGTGGTGTATTAGGAACTGTGCTTCAGCTGCTGCATGCCCAGTGTTTGAAGAAATTCCTAATAGAGGTGAGCTTCCACTGTCTGATACCGATCCGTATCCTGGACCTTCCTCGGTTAGTGTTTGGGATCATAAGTTCCATTATCAGGGATACCATGATGTTGTTCTGGATGGAAAATCGCGTGACCGTGCCAGTGTTTATGAAGCATTGCAGCTTTTCTGCAGAGCGACGAGCTCAGGAGCAAAACCCACAAAGTTTGTTCTTTGCTCTGCTCTTAATTCTTGTGCTAAAACTCAGAACTGGCATTTGGGTTTGCAAATTCATGCCCAGAATGTTAAATTTGGATTTGAAGATAATATATACTTGAACAGTTCACTTGTTGATTTGTATGCGAAGTGTTATGCCGTTGTAGATGCAAAAAAGGTGTTTTCTGCAATGAGGACCCATGATCTTGTCTCTTGGACCTCGATTATATCTGCCCTCTCTCAAAATGGGTGTACAAGAGAAGCGATTTTAATGTTCAAAGATATGTTAAGTACCCCAATGAAACCCAATTGTTTTACATATGTTAGTGTTGTTAGTTCATGTACAGGGCTCAAAGAGGAGCTTCAATTAGGTTCTTTGCTTCATGCTCATGTTATTCACCTTGGTTTCAATTCCAACACTTTTGTTGTCAGTTCCATAATAGATTACTATTCGAAATCGGGAAGAATTAATGAGGCAAAATTGCTATTTCATGAGGCAACAGAAAGGGATAGTATTCTTTTCAATTCTATGATATCAGGGTATTCTCAGAACCTATACGGTGAAGAGGCATTAAAGCTGTTCATGAATATGAGGTATAACGGTTTGAGCCCAACTGATCATACAATAAGTAGCATTTTAAATGCTTGTGGTAGTCTAACTTTACTTGAGCAAGGAAAACAGGTACACTCTCTGGTAACTAAATCTGGGTCAGAATGCAATGTGTTTGTCGTTAGTGCTTTGGTTGATATGTATTCAAAATGCGGAAGCGTTGAGGATGCGCGGTCCATATTTGATCAGACGGTTCAAAAGAATAGTGTTTTATGGACTTCAATGATCACAGGCTACGCTCAGAACGGTAAAGGGTTAAATGCATTGGAGCTCTTTGATATATTTGTTGCTAAAGAAGGGTTTTTACCTGACCATATCTGCTTCACTGCTGTGTTGACTGCCTGCAACCATTCAGGATTCCTTGATAGAGGGATCAAATACTTCACCAGAATGGAACAAGATTATGGACTGCATCCCGAGGTTGATCAATATGCTTGCTTGGTGGACCTCTATGCTAGAAATGGACAATTAGGAAAGGCAAGGGAGTTAATGGAGCAAATGCCTTATGAACCTAATTATGTCATGTGGTCTTCCTTCTTAAGTTCTTGCAAGGTTCATGGCGAAGTAGAGCTCGGGCAGGAGGCTGCTTATTGGCTCATCGAAATGGAACCATATAATGCTGCACATTATGTAACACTTGCGCATATTTTTGCTAAAGCTGGTTTATGGGGTGAGGTAGCAGAGGTTAGGAATTTGATGCAACAAAAAGGAGTAAGAAAAAGTGCAGGATGGAGTTGGATAGAAATAGATAAGAAAGCTCATGTGTTCTCAGTTGGTGATGCAACTCACCCTCAATCCCAAGAGATATATTCAGAATTAGAGCAGCTGAACTTGGATATGAAAGAAGCCGGGAATGCACCCAGAAAACTCGAGTAAATTGAGAATGAATAACATTGGACAGAGAATTGACCAAGGATCAATATGTGTTGGAGTCTGCAAAGAAGAGCAAGAAGAGATCTCCTGATTTAAATAAGGTAAGCTTGTTCCATTTGAACTGACTCGATGCATTTCACGTGTGTTGCACGTGATAAAAAATCCTAATTAATCTTAATTTTACCAGCCTAAGATAGTTAGATACAGCATGTGCATAAATATCTTAAATTTTCAAAACAGTAATTACTAACAAACAAAACTACATAATCATGCTTTATTATCAAGTTGAATATGTGCAAATTAGGAAGGTAAAAACATTAAATCTTGTTAACATTAAGAAAAAAAGAAATAATCACATCTAGATGTTGATAATAGCACTCTCCTAATACTTAAAAACAAACAAAAAATAAATAAATAAACAACTCTAAATCGAACAAAAACTTACTAAAGTAGAAGTCTAATAAATAAACAACCCAACTTGTCATCCATGTCAAATTGCGTAGCTCTCTACATTCTCTATATCTCTAAATCTAAATGTCATATCGTACTAATTGACGGTTGAATGATTTTGGTACTTCAAGATGTAAATTGAAGAGAAGAAATGGAGTAAAACAAATGAGATAGAAATACTCATGCTTTTACTACTTTGGAATAACTTTGAAAAAGGTTGCAAAGCCTGATTTCTTTGGAAGTCATCATCTATCAAATTACATCTTTTATACTATGTTTGTCATGTACATAATTGTTTAACATTTATATTTAAGTACATCAACCTCACAACTTTGCTAACTTATTTTCTTCCATTAATTTGATCATAATGTCTCTATTGTCTACAATTTTTTGGTATTTTATCATTAAAGCATTTTTGTCCCTTGGTTTTTCTAAAATGTGGCAATTACATTGATAAGTTATAAATGACTTTACGACTTCTACGGTTTTTTAAGGTAGTGTAAACTTAGTATTTTAGTGAATTAAATTAATTGAAGAGTAGAAATGCGATCAGTTCTACACAATTTCTTGATACTATTTTTTAGTTGGACCATACACTTTTAATTTTGTAACCAACATAAACAAAAAAAATGTCCTAACAAATTGTTACGTAAGTTTAAATTTATACATATAATCGGTGTGTGTTACAAACTATAAAAATAATTAATGAAAATGATTAGTGATTTGCTGGTCATAAATTATTATACCATTAATTAATTCACTATATAATTCAACTGTTATTATTTATTTAATTTAAAATTATTAATATTTAAACGTAATATTTATGAAGGACACTTAAAGAATTCTATTAAAAAGTAAGGGTAATTTTAGTGCAAAAATGTTTCTCCCTCCTTAATCCCATTTATATAGTTTCTAGCAACTGAGTTTAGGCTGTACATCCCCTTCTCAAAGTCTTTTTTTGTGAATAATATACTTATTTTTATCGATAAAAGAAATGATAGATTATTGATTTATTACTGATATANTTTGTTGCCTTGGAGTGAAACAGTGAGTTAATTATCTCTTCATTTTGAATTTATTGTAGTATGCGCTATATGAATGAGAGAATTGATCATCTGTGATTGGAAGTCTGAAGACTGAAAGCACCATGTGCAGCCACAAATTAACAAATACTGTTTATTTTCTGATGGCTATTGAATGCAGGAGATTAGAATAGAATCCTTAGTCTGTGGACCCTCGGTTGTTAAGATTATTCTACTTGTCATCCTGTTACTTCTCACAGAGATCTCTGGCTATTGCCGAGAAGTGAAAAATTGAATATAGCTAGGGAATATGACAGATTGGGGATGTACCTAACATTTAATGGAACTTTTAAGATCCTCCCCCCCCCCCCCTTTTCTTCTTCTGGAAATGGCAATCAAGTCCTTCCCTTTCCAAGTTGAAAGATGGAGCAAGAGAAGCTGTTTTCTCCTCTTGTCACAACAGTTTTGGTTTCTTTATCAAAGACTAATGGAAGCTGTTGTTAGGATCTTTTTTCCATCCATTTCTATTATTTTTCTGACAAGAAAATTTACAAAGGAGGATAAGTAATCCTCATTGTAACTCAATTTACAATGCCTCTCCAATTCGAGAGACCAAAAAGATAGGAAATTCATTAAAAAGCTTGGAGGAACTTCAATTCTGAGCTGCTACCCCCCTCCCCCAACAATCAGTGATATGATAGTTTGATGATATAATCAGAAAATATCATGATCTAATGAAAAAAATCAGGTGTAAGCCTAGTGTTTTCAAGGGGCAGCCAGGCGCGGCGAGCAGCCATGGCATCGCCTCTACACCTGCTGAGGGGCGCGTATTCAAGCCGGCGGGCGCCTTACTCGCCATTTCCGATCCTTGCGCCGTGCTCCTATAAGCCCAGGCGAGCGCCTGGTTGAAGGCTTCATAACCGAATATCTTCTTGAAACAAAATAGGCAGCTGATGAGCAGATTTTGCATGCATCAAAAGAGGAAAGAAAATATATCTTTTGATTCTGTCTATTATGCCCTCCAGTATGCTATTAAAGTTCAGGTTTCTAAGCAATTTTAGGAGGGTAAAAGCAGATTTCCCTCCTTTCCTATTCCGTGCCACGTAAGGAGAGAAAATCAGATTTCATCTTTTTAGAAGACACAACAGAACCCCCCCCCCCCCNCCCCCCCCCCCCCCAATATAGAATCAGATTTCATATTCTGATATTTTCATTCATCTCCTCCCTCATTTCCACCTTCGTCTTCTTCGTCTCCATTTTTTTTCCTTTTCAGACCTCTCCTTCCATGGGGAAACTCTGTCCAAATGGACAGAAGATTGTTCAGTAACTCATTTTTAGAGTTTTCTTGGGAGAACACTGTCCAACTGTAACGCCCTGATCCCCGAGGGTTAAACATGCTTGAAATTTCACAATTCAAATATCATCAATTCAATTAAAACCCTAATTTGAGAAAATCCCCAAATTGAAAACCCTAATTTTAACATTAAATAGCGGAAGTATAAAACCATTTTAAGAGAAAACTAACTTATTAATTTGAATTAAATGATTCATTAAACCGTAATAATGTCGAATACGAAAATCCATAAAACATGAACGTCAAACATGAAAATTCATAAAATTAATGAAACAACAATAATTAAACTTGAAAATCTGTTTCTAACATCATATAATCATAAACTGTGAAAAATCTCATATCCTCGTTGTCTATGGCAGTTCCTCACTCTTACTGTTCGCCATCACCTACAACATATTCATCTATGGGGGAGAGTGGAGGGAGATGGTTGAGAGATAACACGTGGGTGTGAGGGAGACAAATGGGGTTGGCTTAATGTGTTTGTTGGTGTGTAGGTGTGAGTGGGGGTTTTGAATTACGAGAATAACCCTTAATAAATACTTGGGTATTACACCAACTGAACGAAGTTCCTGCTAGGGGAAAACTCAGTTCAACCGAATAGAGTTTTTCCCAATGGAAACTCTATTCTGAACACAATTTGGCCCAATCTTTTCTATCATTCTATCCAAAAGTTCATGTAGCTTCTCTCTTGTCTTGATGTATGATGAGGCGTCAATGGACTCCAAAAACATAGTTCCAGCAACGGAATGAACCAAGAAATTTATCAATGTCCTATCTCTCCTATCAGTCCACCCATCTGACGTAAGAGAGCATCCTGTTCGCTACTCAACTTCATGATTTTGCACGAGATTTTTCTTGTACTCCACGCCTTTCTTTAAGAAAGGAACTCTTGCCTCATGGTAGTTAGGAGGGATAAGACCGGAGCCACATTGTCCAACTGCTTCTTGTTTCACATGGAAACTTTTCAACCGAATAGTATTCAAAGGAATTCTAGATTGGTACACCCAACGAAGAATGAATTGCACAGTAGCATCTCTGGCCTCTTTGTTGTAAGTTTCTGAAATTGTTTGCCTCAATTCCTTCAATCTAGTCCTCTCTTCAACAACTTTCACGGGATTAGGAGTGACGAACTTATCCATAGGCCCGTTACGACAAGCTTGTGAATTTCCACTATCTGAAGCACCACCCCAACTTCCTCCCCTCTTTCTCATTAAGTTAGGAATCTCAACAGCATCATCCTCAGCATCCTCATCTTCACCTATATGTATATTATGATCTGGAACCAAAGTCCTCTCTTCTCTTTGAGCCTTAACTTTCAATTGATACTCCCTTAGTGTTTCACTAGCATGTGTTGGGTTTCTCAAGCACATTTTGGTATTTCGATGCCCACCAACTAAATGTTGGGTTGCTCGAGAAAAACCACATTTAGTTACTACACCACGAAACGTACATCTACAAGAATTTGTATCTTTTGGATTCTCTAAACACATATGCCCAACAGGGGTGTTTTCTTTTTGTTTGATGGCTTTCTTCCATTCCTACAAAAAATTACCCTAGATTATTTTACGAGCATGGCATTGAATGATTCACATTAGTAGGTACAGGAGACAACCGAGTTTGCCCCTGTTTTTACTCGACTGAACAGGCCCCTGTTTTTACTCGACTGAACAGAGCTCTGTTCAGTCGAGCAAAAACAGAGGCTAGCTTCCGTTACGAGCAAAAACAGAGGCTAGCTTCCGTTACGAGCAAAAACAGGGGCTAGCTTCTGTTATGTTGGATTTTGTCCCTGGAAAAATCTGTTCGACCGAACAAGTTTTCCTAAGGGAAACTCTGTTCGGTTGAACTGAGTTTTCCCCTAGCAGGAACTCTGTTCAGTTGGACAGAGTTTCCCCAAGAAAACTCTAAAAATGAGTTACTGAACAATCTTCTGTCCATTTGGACAGAGTTTCCCCATGGAAGGAGAGGTTTGAAAAGGAAAAAAAAATGGAGAAGACGAAGATGGAAATAAGAAAAAGCCCATACCTTTTGCTGCAACTCTCTTCACCGAATGAGGGAGGAGATGAATGAAAATATGAAATCTGATTCTCTATTTTTGAAATAGATGAATCTGTTTTTTCCTTCCTTATGATGCAGGTGCAAGAAATAGGAAAAGAGGGGGGGAAATCTGTCATCTTCTAAAAAGTTGAAATCTGGTTTTCTTTCCTTATGTTGCACGGAATAGGAAAGGAGGGAAATCTGCTTTTACCCTCCTAAAATTTCTTAGAAACCTGTACTTTAATGGCATATTGGAGGGCATGATAGACATAATCAAAAGATATATTTTCTTTCAACTTTTGGTGCATGCAAAATCTGCTCATCAGCTGCCTATTTTGTTGCAAGAAGATATTCGGTTATGAAGCCTTCAACCAGGCGCTCGCCTGGGCTTATAGGTGCACGGCGTGAAAATGGCGAGCAAGGAGCTCGCCTGCTTGAATACTCACACCTGGCTGCGCCTTGATAACAATGGTGTAGGGTTTACTTGCCTAGCCCATTCTCTCTTTATAGAGACTCCTTCAAATCAAAGACTTCATTCATTGGATTCATACATAACAGTAATTACATGACTTATGTTGCTAAAGTTTATTTTTTCATTAATTTGTTTTTCATCTATTTTCTGTTCGTATAATTGCTGACTAGTACTGAAACATGTGATGCTAAATTTCT
This sequence comes from Datisca glomerata, assembly GCA_003255025.1. Classification (NCBI taxonomy): domain Eukaryota; kingdom Viridiplantae; phylum Streptophyta; class Magnoliopsida; order Cucurbitales; family Datiscaceae; genus Datisca; species Datisca glomerata. The sequence goes on from QANY01000527.1 coordinate 541,238, forward strand.
TGGTGTTACAGTTGCAGGGGATATATAAATCCATCTACTTTCTTCGGAGTGTCCAGCAAACTTGGACTTTGATTACATACACTTTGCCATGTTTATTTGTTGGAGAAGTTATTTTTTTATTAGCACCGGATCTCTGCTTGCTTGTCTGGTTAATCTTGAAGGTGTACATGCCTTTAGTTAGGAGATTTCCGCAAGTATACCACAGGTAAAGCAGGGAATCACACATCGCCCAGGCCGATGACCACGAGAATCACACTCATGGTTTGACCCGCAACCTTTGTCGGAGAAGTTATGAGCGAACAAATGTGTTTCCAGATAACAAAACACTTGTTTAGCAGTCGCAGCCAATTATAAAGGTATCCCTCGGGCCCTTTATTTTCTTCTTACTATTAAAATATGTTGGGAATTTGCCTAAAGCTTCTTGTATTATTTCAATAATTTACAGACCATGTTGATGAGTTGTGGAAACACAGTTTGCCGTTGAATGAAGAACCTACATAATTCAGAATGCAAAGAAAGATGAGAAGGTGATTTGCATTTAGAGAAAGAGGAGCAGCAGAAAAAGCTATCGCTGAGATGGAAAAGCTATACTGCTAAAGTTGGCGTTTGTGTTACACTTCAATTGAATGATTGTACTGTTTTTATTTATTTTCATTGCAAAATGTGTTTCCATTGTACTACAAGTCTACAATTCCAATTGATCATATGTTTACGGGTCATGATCCTTCGATCTGTTCTTGCCTTTGGGAATCATTGAATCATTTTCTATCCTAAATTCTATCAGACGGTCCATTTGTACAGCAACCTTATGAAATAATCATATTTTAACAAAGTTATAACTTTTAAGGAAATTAAAAGATACTACGATTGAGTGTGGTGGCTTAACTAGTTAGCTATGTTAACCCATCTCGTAATATGAAATGAAAATTAGAGAGAAATACTTTATGTTTAAAATGAGATGGGGATTCCCTGCCTTTCTCAAAGATCTGCCTCTCAACATCAGAGGGTAGTTCTTCTCAACATCAGAGGGTAGTTCATCTAGATCGAGACGACTTAAATCTGATCGCAATGAATAGAGGAGAAAAAAGAAAACTCAATGAATATATGTGCTTGACTGCTTTTGCTTCACTCCTACTATTGGCTAATTGCAGGCTAGGAAAGCAGCAATACCTTGAAATGGACTCAAAGAGAAGACTTCCAATGGTAACAATACCGCATGCTCACTGCTAAAAAAAAACCTCATCAGTTGGTCCCTTTCTGCCAGCATGGGCCATTTTCCCTTTGAACAGAAGCTAAAGAGAACCAACCATTTAACACTGAGATTTTTAAGGTTTTTTCTTTTCTTTTCATTCTAATGCCAAACCATCTCGCACCATCCCTACTCACCTACTAGCAATTTTCCCATTTGGACCACATTTTTAATGCTTTTTTCACTTCAATAGATTCTCCTAAATTTCAGTGTGGTTTCTCTTTCACCCATATCTACGCTAATTCAACCCATAATTCTCAACCCATAAGATGAAAGAAAGTGTAAAGAAAGAAGGACAATACTTGTGTAGAAATGATGAACCTGTTTTGTTATGATCTTTGGGAAGTGATGAGCTTCAGAGATGATGAACCTGTTTGGTTCTGATCTGTTATTGAAGATAAATTATGTTTGTTTACAATGAGGGATGATGTATATATACAAGTGATTCTAACGGTTGCCTATGATCTCCTATGAATCCAACGGATGCCTACTTGTAGCCTGAAATCGTTTTTTACCAGAAATGGTTAGACATCTACTGTGTTTGGGAAAGTCTCTGTTCTGCTTCCCTCTTTTACCTATGATGAAGATTTTCTTCTGAGGCTGCAGCTTTTCCTTCTTCAACAACTTGTGTCCTGAACAGGTGAAAATGAGGTTATCTTCATCTCTGATGTATATTACTCAGCATATGTCATGTATTATAATTTTTATAATTAATTTAATTTATATTTACGTTTAGAAGCCCTATGTCCCATTGGTAACACTAAATATGATTATTCATACAAAGAAATATAACGGTTCTTACTATCATAATTTGCTTTTAATACAGTATGAGTTGATTAATCAATGATGAGAAGAAGCTCTTCCTGACATGATCGAAGAAAAATTAGACTAGTTGTTTCTTTATTTTGTCAAACAGGTTCTCCCTTTAAAATTTAAGTAATGCTATGGAAGATAGTGGATGTGGAAGCTTCATTTTCACTATAGTGCTTAGTTGACTTGAGTGTTTGAAGAGCATGAAAGCAATAGGTTTTTGTAGAATCTTAGCCAACTAAAACTGTTCACTCAACTATCCAATAATCTTTGTTGAAGTTACTCCAAATTTTGCACTATTCTCTCTCTCTCTCTCTCTGCCATCTCCCTCCCTCTCTCTCTCTCTCTCCCTCTCTCTCTCTCCCTCTCTCTCTCCCTCTCTCTCCCCCTCTCTCTCCCTCTCTCTCTCCCTCCCTCTCTCTCCCTCTCTCTCTCTCCCTCTCTCTATCTCTCTCTCTCTCCCTCTCTCTCTAGTTATGATTATCACAAAAAATCCACAAACATACATACACAATGAGTTTTATACAGCTATGTAAATGAGTTTATCCAGCTGAAAGGCGTGCACTAACCGGAACAAAAAGTGAGAAAAAGATACTTCAAATAATGATAGTGAGTTGTAATACTCACAATCTCAAGTTGTCAACTTTAAGTTACCAACTTATTTTTGCCTATATATACAGAACCTCCTCATCTTCATTCCTCATCCTGCAATCCACATTTTCATTTTTACTCTATTTATTGGGTTGTGGGATTAACTAATAATTTCTTTTGTACTTTGCAGTCATGATATTATTGAGAACAGACTTGCTGTTATTGGCCTTAATGCTAATAACAGCTTCAATTGCTTCAGAGGACAAAAGAACCTATATTATCCACATGGACAAGGCCAAAATCACATCTTTAGGCCACACTCTTCAAAACTCCAAGCAATGGTACACAAAGATGATTGATTCCATCTCAAGTCTCTCATCAGAAGAAATATCAGAACCAACCCAGATTCTTTATACCTATAAAACCGCCCTTTCTGGCTTTGCAGCAAAGCTCTCAACTGAACAACTCCAATCGATAACTAAACTTCCCGGATTTCTCTCCGCCATTCATGACGAAATGCTTCACCTCCATACAACACACTCCCCTCGCTTTCTCGGCCTACAGAATGGCAATGGCCTTTGGAACACTACAAGCTTGGCTTCGGATGTGATCATTGGCGTCCTTGACACGGGAATTTGGCCTGAGCATATAAGTTTTCAGGACAAGGGTATGCCCCAAGTGCCCACTAGGTGGAAAGGTATATGCGAGGAAGGGACAAAGTTCTCAAGTTCAAACTGTAACAAGAAACTCATTGGAGCGAGAGCCTTCTACAAAGGGTACGAGGCTGTTATCGGAAGAATAAATGAAACAGTTGATTATCGTTCGGCTCGTGACTCTGAAGGGCACGGGACACACACTGCCTCAACTGCTGCCGGAAACCCTGTGAACAAAGCAAGCTTCTATGGGTTGGCTAAAGGCTCAGCAAGTGGAATGAGGTTTACTTCAAGAATTGCAGCTTATAAAGTGTGTTGGCCATTAGGCTGTGCTAGTGCTGATATATTGGCAGCAATAGACCGAGCGGTTTCTGATGGAGTCGATGTTTTGTCGCTCTCCTTGGGCGGCATTCCAAGGCCTTATTATAGTGATAGTATTGCTATAGCTTCATATGGGGCAGTCCAAAATGGGGTGTTTGTCTCATGCTCGGCTGGTAACTCCGGTCCGTCTGGTTCAACTGTTGGTAATATTGCTCCATGGATCATGACAGTAGCCGCTAGCTACACCGATCGGAGTTTTCCAACCATAGTAAGACTTGGAAACGGAGAAAAATTCGAAGGATCATCTTTGTATTCCGGAAAGAAAACGAAACAATTGCCACTTGTTTATAACATGACTGCGGGGGGGCGAAGCGCGGAGTATTGCATCAACGGATCGCTTGTCCCGGAGCTTGTAAAAGGAAAAATTGTCATTTGCGAGCGAGGCGTGAATAGTAGAACCGAAAAGGGAGAGATGGTGAGGATGGCAGGGGGAGCTGGAATGCTACTAGTTAACACGGAAGATCAAGGTGATGAATTATTTGCTGATCCACACGTGTTACCAGCTACTTTGTTAGGAGCCTCAGCTGCTAAATCCATCAAAGCCTACATTGGCTCGGGAAAAAACCCAACGGCTTCGGTTGCATTCAAAGGAACAGTATACGGAAACCAAGCACCAAAGGTGGCAGCATTTTCTTCTCGAGGGCCGAGTTTGGTCGGACCTGACGTGATCAAGCCAGACGTGACTGCACCGGGTGTGAACATATTGGCTGCTTGGCCACCCTTGACTAGCCCAAGCCTGCTCAAGAGTGACAAAAGAAGTGTGCTATTTAATATAATCTCAGGCACTTCAATGTCATGTCCTCATGTGAGTGGCATTGCAGCTTTGATCAAATCCATACACAAAGATTGGTCACCTGCAGCCATTAAATCTGCCCTTATGACTACTTCTTACACATTAGACAACAAAAGGTCCCCCATTACCGATATTGGCTCAAACACTTCCCAGCCCGCAACCCCTTTTACTTTCGGCTCTGGCCATGTCGACCCCGAGAAAGCTTCCGATCCGGGGTTAGTTTATGATATTCAACACGAAGATTACTTAAACTATTTATGCAGCCTGAATTACAATTCTGCCCAAATAGCTTTACTGTCAAGAGGCAATTTCAGTTGTCCTAAGAATTCAGTTGTTCAGCCGAGTGACCTGAATTACCCTTCGTTTTCGGTTTTTTTGAAGAGAAAGGGTAAGGTTGGGAGTGTGACATACAAAAGAACAGTGACAAATGTTGGGAGTGGAAAGAGTGGCTATGAAGTGGAAATGCATAACCCAGAAGGAGTTTCTGTGACTGTTGAGCCTAAGAAGTTGGTTTTTGGGGAATTAGGTGAGAAGTTGAGTTACAGTGTTAGCTTTGTAGCATTGGGAAGAGGTGTTGTTCCTTTGTCTAATGTTACTTTTGGATCTTTGGTTTGGGTTTCTGGGAAGTATTCAGTTAGAAGTCCTATTGCAGTGACTTGGCAGTAGACTATAAAGGGGATACTATAAGCTTTTTATGATTGGAAGAATGTGAAAGACAAAGCAGTACTATTCAGTCAGGTTAAGGATTGCTAATTTCTTTAATAATCAGATATTCTAATTATGTTCAGATTCTATTGCTATAGCTATGAGATCAAACTTTTTTTATTCTTCTTTTTTTCTACTATGCTATAAGCCTCATAAAAAAATCACGGATCCAGAATCCGCCCGATCTCGTCGCGGTCCCACCGAGACTCATCTCCTTTCGTTCAGGCTCGCAATTCGTGTGTGGGCCCGTAGGTAGTCTCGCTAAAAGGTCTTCTTTAGTGTTGTAATGCAACACTGCACTATAGCGGTGCAAAATCAAGACAGCAGTGCACTGGCTACAGTCCCGTCCGAAGACCTATCTTGAGGGCCCATCCTAAGGTTCATCCCAAGTCCTGATCCTGCGGGGCGAGACTTTGATGAAATTTTTATTTCAAGATGGGACGATCATGTCCCGTTGACTAGTCAACGTTCCGTTGGTTGGAATAGGAAGAGACCCATGCGGGCCTGAAAAAATTCAGGCTGGGATAGGATGCTTACTCTGCTATGAGCCATGGCATCCCTCGCTTTTTCTTAATGCAAGAATACCCTCAAACTTCATAACATTTGCTCCTTTAGAAAACAACACTTCTTTTCTTGGATTTTCTAAATATTACTTTAATATTCATTTTCGGGATTGATATATTGGTTGTTCTATACTTTAAAATCTAGACTTTTGTATTGAAATTTAATATTACTCTTGCCAAATTGGGGTGCCAAAATTTCATTTTTATCAAGCCAATTATTTATTTATTTCAACTAATTATATAATAGTAAATTAAACCCTTCAACTTTAGGCCATTGAGTTCAACCCTTATATATTGAACATAATTTTACAAAAAAAAACCCACTTATTTCTCCCAATGTAAACCAGCAACAAAACTTAAAATAAACTATCATGGATAGCACAATTGGTCACAGTAAATTTTAGGGGTTTGTTCTCCTCAGGTTTATGTGTTCGAACCATGAGCTTGATCTTCGTGGTCATCGACCTGAGATGTATGGTCCATTACTTTATTGGGATGGGACGAAACAAGTTTTGAGATTTTATTTTTTTCAGTCTCGTCTTGTCTCGTGTGAGGAGAAAAACCGTGTGAGACGGGTATTTGGGTAAAAAACTTTAAGAGTTAAAAATTAAAAATAGTTTAAAGTTCAAAATATTAAAAATTAAAAAATTAAGGTTAGAATTGAAAAATTAAGAGTTAATATTGAAAAAATTAAGGGTCAAGTTTTAAAAATAATTTTTTTAAGTTATTTGTAGGGGTGTTCACGGTTCGGTTTACTCGGGTTTTTAGTGAAAACCGAACCGTGAATAATAAAAGAGTCGGACCGAAACGTGAGTTTTGGTTTGGTTCGGTTCGGTTCTTCGGTTTGATATTATTAATTACAAATACTTTTTTAAATAATTTTTAAATGATATTATTGAAAAAACAAATATAGAATTAAAGTTTTGTTTCAGTTCGGTTCGGTTTGATTTTATCAGAGATTATATATAAATAATAATAATAATAATAATATAAATTTAAAGTTTCGGTTCGGTTCGGTTCAAAAATTTGGTTCGACGATTTTTTCGAACCGAACCGAACCGAACATACACAAAGAACTGACCGAACTGACTATTTTTTATTCGGTTCGATTTAGTTTGATTTTGAACATCCTTAATTATTTATAACTAAATTAGGACGAGACATGACAAGTCGAGACAAAAAATTTTATCTCATGTCCTGTCTCATCCCGATCAGTTCGGAACGAGTATTTCTGTACAATTACACACCGTTGCAAGAGACTGTACACTTTCACTATGCTCAAAAGACGCTATATCTATCAAGAAAAGTCCATTTTCTGGTTCTTCTGGAAGGACTGAAGTTTTTGCCCAATGTTACGTTGCCGGCATTAAAAAATTCTTGAAAACTCATTAACTTTGTCTCCCCATTTCTGGGTCACAGTTGAACAACCAATCAAGTTCCCCTTTATCTGAATCGATTTGATTCTTTACGAAGTGGACATCAATTATTGCTATTATTTTTAATGAACGAATTCTGAAAAAAATATATATGAAAGAGTAAGAACGTGTTTTTTCAATTACCAAAATTACAATTTTATGAAATGACTGCATGACTTTACTACTGCTTAATGCTTATCTCAGAAGTAAAGAGCTAAATAGAAATCTAAACGTGGAAGAAATATCAAAGGCAGCCGTCTCAACCATCCATCTATCATGGATGAAGTTTATAGGAATTGTCAAAGATGAATCGGACTCTGCCTGGAAATGCAGTAGCACGTTGTCAACTGGGGGAAGATGATTGTCAAAGAGAGAAAATACTGACTCTCTCTCTCCGGTAAAGTTCCAAACTCTTTTTGTTCTTTCCTCTCCATTTTCTTCTTCATTGTAAGTTCCATCAACATATTTTCCCTTTTTCTTTTCTCTTAATTTCACTGAATCACTTGGATGTTTTTCACTTAATTGAACATTTCTCTGAAGATCCAACTTTGCCCTCTTCTTCTTCTTCTTCGTCTTGTTCTTTTCCACCTTTTTCTCTGAAAAATTACCCAGGAATTAGATTTCTTCTACAAAGCTTCTTGCTTTCAAAGTTAGTCTTACAGAAGCCAAATGCATATATCTGCTGCAGCGTACTACTTGACCATAAGCTATTTAATTGAGTTACTTGCTTATACTAAAAGACTCTCTTAGATTTGTGAATAATCTTCAATTTCATTTTACTGAGAGGAAGATCAAACTTTACATTTTATCAATGGAGGATTATGGGTCTTCACCTTCAAACTTTTACCGTAGTCCATATCCATACCCTAATCCACCTCCCCCTCAATACCCACCTCAAAATACTAACACATATCCACCCTCTCCTTACCCATATCCATACCAATCCTCATATTCTTTCTCAAATCCATACCCACCCCCACCTCCTCCCTCTTCTACCTCTCATTCAGGCCCATTAGACTATTCACATTCACTTTCTGGTCCTATCCCTTATCCATATCCATACATACATTCTCCAATATCCCATACTTCTCCTCTGCCAACCCTAGATCATCACCATAGCAGTTTCCATTATGATTCATCTCATTACAGCTATCAACAATCCGGTTCCGGTCTATACCCATCTCTTGAAAGTCAACCCCAGGTCCCTTCTCATACCAGTAGCTTCTCTAGTCACCACAGGCAGTATAGTAATGACTCCTCCTCCACTTCCAAACTTTCAGCTTATCCACCTTTGGATGACGCTTTCAGTGATGTGAATTTGTATGATAATCGCCCTACTGCCTCTGCGAGCCCGAGTGTAAGATATGAAAAGCAGGGGGAGTATTATGCATACCAAAGCTCATCTTTTTCAAGCTTTGAAACGAACCATTCTCCATATACTACACATTTGAGCTCCCTTATTGGGTCTCCAGATAGTCAGGGTTTGCAGATTGTGCCTGCTCGGAAAGAGGGGGGATCCTTGGAGGTGTTGCTTTTACATGGGAATTTGGAGATATGGGTTAATGAAGCACATAACCTTCCAAATATGGACATGTTCCACAAAACTTTGGGGGATATTTTAACAATAATACCAGGGACTTGGAACAACAGAGTTGAAGGGCATACGCCAAGGAAGATCACTAGTGACCCTTATGTTTCTATATCTATAGCTGATGCTGTAATTGGGAGGACATATGTGATTAGCAATAGTGAAGATCCTATATGGAGGCAACATTTCTCTGTCCCGGTTGCACATTATGCAGCCGAATTGCAGTTTATTGTTAAGGACAGTGATGTTGTGGGATCACAGCTTATAGGAGTTGTAGTAATTCCTGTAGAACAAATATACTCAGGGGAAAAACTTGAAGGAACCTTCCCTATCCTGAATAGCAATGGCAAACCATGTAAGCCTGGAGCTGTCCTGAATATATCAATACAGTATAACCCGATGAAGAAATTGAGTTTTTATCATCATGGAGTAGGGGCGGGTCCTGATTATAAGGGGGTTATTGGTACTTACTTTCCTCTTAGAAAGGGCGGAACGGTCACACTTTATCAAGATGCTCATGTTCCAGATGGGTGCCTTCCAAGCGTGAAGCTCGATGGAGGGATGTATTATGTGAATGGAAAATGTTGGCATGATATTTTTGATGCCATGCGTCATGCTCAGCGTTTGATTTACATTACTGGATGGTCAGTGTGGCATCAAGTTAGACTAGTTCGTGACATCGGTTATGTATCAGATTGTCTTGGGGATCTTCTTAAGTCTAAGTCCCGGGAAGGAGTAAGAGTATTGCTTCTTGTTTGGGATGATCCCACGTCAAGGAGTATTTTGGGGTATAAAACAGTGAGTATTAATTGTGGTTTATTTTATCTAGTTGCAATAATAATATTTAGCATGAGATACTAATATATGATCCATCCTCATGCTGCTTTTGATTTTGGCATGTTTATGTTACTTTCTGGACAAATGGACTTATCTTCCTTGAAATATGATCGAATTATTGTAAGCTTATATTATGTATGTGTCATTTTCGTGGAGGAAAGATTGGAGCGGAGGAAGAACTGGATGTTTTTCTTGTGTCTATCTGACTCTTCTGGTTAGAAGAATCCTCTTTGATGAAGTTTTTTATTCACGTTATATCACTCATCATCCAGATTTGTGCGAGATGAAGTTTAACAAAGGTATTTTACATACAAATTAGCTAATAAAATTCATGAATGATGTGTGCAGGATGGTATTATGCAAACCCACGATGAAGAAACTCGTAGTTTTTTCAAGCATTCTTCTGTTCAAGTTCTGCTTTGTCCTCGCATTGCTGGAAAACGACGTGGTTGGGTCAAACAAAGGGTCAGAAACATTATTGAGCATTTGTCTTAGTTAGTAAAACTCTAATTACCCTTTTTTAAGCTGTATGATTGGTGTGGAAACCTTGCATTAAAACTTGGTCCTTCTCGGCTATCAGGAAGTTGAGACGATTTACACTCACCATCAAAAGACTGTTATTGTTGATGCTGATGCTGGCAATAATAGAAGAAAGATCATAGCTTTTGTTGGAGGACTTGATCTATGTGATGGAAGATATGATACGCCGCAACATCCTCTATTCAAGACGCTACGCACCGTTCACAAGGATGACTACCACAACCCTACATTCACAGTAAGTTGATCGTTCTTGTTGGAATGTTGTCCCATATCACCTTTTGGATATGCCCTTTCTATGCTAGTTATAAGGCCCTAATAGTTATCTATTTTACAACACCTAGGTCTTAACGAGTGATTGGACTGTGCTTTTGAAATGTTCTTTGAATCACCTTATCGATTTGTTAATTGATATTTATTGGTTATGATTATGACACAGCAGGGTGATGTTGCGGGTTGTCCAAGAGAACCGTGGCATGATTTGCACAGTAAAATTGATGGTCCGGCAGCCTACGATGTTTTGACTAACTTTGAGGAGCGATGGTTGGAGGCATCGAGACCCCACGGGATTAAAAAGTTGAAAATGTCATCTGATGATGCTTTGCTGAGAATAGAGAGAATACCTGAAATCATTGGTGTGTCCGAGGCATACTGTAGTGATGAAAATAATCCAGAAGCTTGGCATGTGCAGGTAATAAAGTCTTGATCCATTTCCTTTAATTCAATGGAAATGCATGTTTTTCACTTTTTGGAGCTGTGATTCGCAGATATTCCGGTCAATTGACTCAAGCTCTGTTAGTGGTTTCCCAAATGATCCGAAATATGCAACAAGCAAGGTGAAATTCTCTCTCTCTGTCTAACTTCTTCATGAGTTCCTGTGTGTATTGATGATCGTAAAATTACAGAACTTAGTGTGTGGTAAGAACGTGCTGATTGACATGAGCATACACACAGCATACGTAAAGGCCATTCGTGCTGCCCAGCATTTTATTTACATTGAGAACCAGTATTTCATTGGCTCCTCCTTCAATTGGAGTTCACATAAGAACATAGGTAAGGATTTTCATTTTTGACATGGACTGTGATAACAGCCATGATCATTGTTTGTTCGAAATTCGTTTAAATGTTTTATATACAGGATATATGTTATTGCAGGAGCTAATAATTTGATTCCGATGGAGATTGCGCTGAAAATTGCCAATAAAATCAGAGCGAATGAGAGATTTGCTGCATACATAGTTATCCCAATGTGGCCAGAAGGTGTTCCAACTGGTTCTGCTACTCAGAGGATCTTATTTTGGCAGGTATATTTCGGGTATTTTGTACCCAAAAAATCATATTCTTTCACATTATATTTCTTCAAACTTGCATGATGCTTCTTTTTAAACTACAATGTCGTTACGTATTCGATTTCAGAGAATCAACTTACGTCCGATTCATTATACTGACATCTTAGGCAATGTAATAAACTAAAATCGCTTAAATAACACATCAATTTATAATGATTCGTTCACCTTCAATATGAGAACTGCAGGTTTTCACTATAATCAAGAAGAAGAAGAAAATTTACTAGATGGTCCCTCAAGCCCTCTGGCTCTCGAGCCTCACACATCTCTCTCTCTCTCTCTCTCTCTCTCTCTCTCTCTCTCTCTCTCTCAGTAAAGATGTTAGGGCAACCTAAACCAGATACAAAATACTCAAAAGTATCCCTGAGTACTCAATGCACGCAAAGGTCGTTCCGCTTGCTGCCTTTGGTGTAGCGCGTGATTAGGTTCCACACTTTGCTGACTACTGACAATTGCTTAAATGAGATTAGTAAATGAGAGAAGTGACATTGCAATTGTGACTTACACCATGATTGATTCATCAATACTGTAATTTTGTTGCTTGTTGCAGAACAAAACCATGCAAATGATGTACGAGACAATTTACAAGGCCTTGGTAGAGGTTGGTCTTGAAGGCACCTTCTCACCTCAAGACTATCTGAACTTCTTCTGTCTCGGCAATCGCGAAGCCCTTGACCGGAATGATCCTTCCTGCACCGGAATCCCTTCTACAGAAAACACTCCTCGGGTACTTTTATACGTGAATGCATCTTTCTTACGTACCGATTCAGCTAATGAAATACTTTACGCATTACCAAAATGTTCCTTCTCCTTGTGCTTTCCTTATGGTGATGTTGAAATGAATGTCTTAGGCGCTTAGTCGAAGAAGCCGGAGGTTTATGATATATGTGCATTCGAAAGGAATGATAGTCGATGATGAGTATGTAATATTAGGATCCGCAAACATCAACCAGCGATCAATGGAAGGTACAAGAGACACCGAGATAGCAATGGGAGCCTACCAACCTCATCATACTTGGGCAAGAAAACTCTCGGATACTCGTGGACAGGTAACTGATTTTTTTTATTTATGTTAGAAAATTGTCTCACATCTCATGGATATAACATTTATGTACTAGTTATAAGGATTTAATACCCCTCTCCTTAACACCTAGGTTTTAAGAAGTGGTTGGGCTGGACTTTTTAATTTGGTATCAGAGTTTCGTTTAGCTTTTATTTATGTCGTTTTACTTTAAACTGTTTGGTATGTTGTGTAATTTGACTGTCGTGTTATGGTTCAGGTGAGTGTGTTAAAATGTTGGTGTTAAAATGTTGTCTCACATTGCTTGCTATTATTTTTATTTGGACTAGCACATGTATCTTAAGCTTTCATAGCTCCGACTAATTCTGGTGGTGCGCAGGCCCTCTGCTAAGAGTTTTCGCATGTGTAACTTGGGCAAATCAGGGCAATCAAATCTCCTAGGCCGATGGACACAAAATAGTGTCACTGTTGGATTCGAGTTCAAGACAAAACTATTATTTGCTCGTATATAAAAAAAAGAACCATCACTTTTCAGTCTTATCAAACTTCGGGCGGAAAGATTGGATTTGTCTTTTCCAATTTCATTAAGAATGTCTATCACGTATCGAATTAGTGCATCATATCATCCGACGAGTGTTAATCAATTTGTCAACAGAAGTGAACGATCATCCGAGAATAGAATAACAAATTACAGCACAAAATAACATTAGCATACATACTTGACGTGTTATATATAACTCACTCCGTGCTTGTAGATATACGGATATCGGATGTCACTATGGGCGGAGCATTTGGGAACGATCGAGGATTGCTTTGGACGACCAGAGAGTCTCGAATGCGTGAATAGAGTAAGATCAATGGCCGAGATGAACTGGAAACGATTCGCGTCCGATGTGGTAACGGAAATGCCAGGGCACCTCCTAAAGTACCCAGTAGAGGTTGATAGAAGAGGCAAAGTGAAGCCTTTACAAGGATGTGAAAACTTCCCTGATGCCGGAGGAAAAATAGTAGGTTCTTTTCTTGCCATTTCTGAAAACCTCACCACTTGATCAACATCTTGAAGCTCATGGTCTGGTTAGAACAAGCATTACTGGACAGCTTGGTGAGCCGCATATATAAATCAAAATACGTATAGTTTCTTTACTGTAGAGATGAGAAATGATGTATAGCTCTGTTGTTTTATTTTGGAGATAAAGGCATAGTGTTGTACAGTATTGTGTTATTACATTACAATATCTTTTGCCAAATAACATACTGGATTGAATATGGAGAGAGATAATAAATTGGGTTGGTTTTCTCTTATGTGGTTAACATTTTGAGGAAATTGCAAAATTCACTCATTTTGGTTTTTTTTATTGCATGTATGGTTTTTTTAACACATGCCATTTCCTTTCATTTAAAAGAAATATTCTTTTTTTACCCTCATCTCCCTGATGTGAGAGATATGATGTCTAACCATTAAATAATTTTATTAATTAGCTAACAATTCATTAAATACATGACTATCTAAAATATGAAAAAATATATTAATAAATAAAAATTAATATCTTATTTTATTTTACTCAATCTAAAATTAATTATAATAATATTATACTTATATTTCTAAAATAATAAAAGTTTTGTTCTCATTTAATATGATTAATTTTGATTTTATCTATTTAATTTTATACTCTATTAAAATGTATCATTAAAAAACAATTAAAAAATAAAAATACTATTATAAATAATTGGAAAAACTAAAATATTTAATAAAAAAGAAAAATACATAATAAAAGAAAAGAAAATCAAAATGCATAATATAAAAAAGAAAAGAAAATCAAAATGCATTATAAAAGAAAAAAACAAACTTAAAGAAAGATCCAAATGATTGAACCCTGTGCCTAAAACATAGTAATGTGCAAGACTACTAGTGGCTGACTGAGTACTTCAACTATTTTGACACAGACAATTATTATATGGTATGTGGTATTTTTTATCCCGTATTATATGACTATCATATTGTATGCATTTTATATGTTTCGAGTAAAAAATACATGATTATTACGTATTTTTAAAACAATTTGGGGGCAGGACTTTAAAATATAGAAATTACAAGAGCTAGGAGCACATTGGTTAGGTGAGAGTGGTGGGAAGGCAGGGGGAAGAGTAGGAAATTTTTTTAGACGCTGTGATTGGTGATAAGCATGCAGTGGGAAGAGTAGGAAGTTTTTTTATTGATTTGAGAAAAAAGTACCTCACACACACGGGCACAACAAAAACAGTAGGTATGCAATCACTTGCTCCTGGTCATACATGTGTATCACACTTTAGTTATAATAGATTGAGATCACCTCATGTGCTGACGAACACAATGTTATACACGGTATGTTCTGTCTAAAATTTTTTAAAATAAAAGGTAAAAAAGTAAAAACGTTATATCAATTTTTCGGTTAGTCTGTTCGATAAATCTAAGTCGTGCAGATCTGAGCCAACCATTTAGATTTATTGAATATAAACTATGTTGAGAATTCCCAACGGTGATCTCTATCGTTTTGAGAGATGTTCATTTGATTCATAGTAGTTAAAATCGTTTGGTTCAGCCGAAATGACAGGAACATTTTGGTTCTGAAAAAGAACTGAAACGGTATATGAGAGGTCAAATTTTTCGGTGATGCGTTCTGGCCGGAGTTGGTTTTCTGAATGGGAGAAAAACCAAACTGGCTGGATCCATTCCAGCAATGAAGCCCATCGAAAAAAGTCCAATTTCATCCTTCTTAAGTTATAGCATTTTTAGTAAACGTATTTACCCTATAATGAAACAATTATTTTGTTTTTTTTCATTCTTAGATTAGTTTTTTTCCTTGTATGATGAAAGTCATATATTTATTTTGAAATCAAATTTTAAAGCATTAATTGATCCCATTTCTTACGTTTTCAATTTGTTATCTTTATAAAAGTATAAAAGTTTTTTTATTTTTTTATTTTATTCTCTTCAATTAATCTTTTACGTATTTTCTATATTTGCCTCTATATTATGTAACTTTCTATCTATAATTCCTACAATTATGGCAACATGTTGTACTAATGCTTTTTTTACGGTTTTGATTTTTTTTTCTTGTTTGTGTTAGGCAGTATGATAATGAGTGGTTAATTAATATTTTTTGAATTTATATATTTTCCTCAAGTGTTTGTTTGTTAAAAGTATTCCTCATGTGTTTGTTAAGACCTAATTTTTCTTATTCCTATATTTTTCATAAGCGGGTAGATTGTTGGTGGTTTTTTTAATTAGCATGTTTTCCTATATTTCATGTTAATACATAATGACATAAAAATTAAATATCAAAGATTTTATTGAATTCATGTTAATACATATTGACACATAGAAAATTTACATTTATCAACAAAATATGGATCATGTTAATTAAAAGTTGATAAAAAGATGAATTCATAATACTAACACAAAAAATAAACATGAATTAATCTCTGTCAATTTTTATTAACATGAATCACACTTTAAGAAAGAGAGTAATTCAAGTTAATATATACTGACACTGAATAAATTTATATGAAATAAAGTAATAAAAATTAAATTTACGGTGTCAATAATTAACATTAATTTTTTATTATAATGTCTCCTTTCATTTATAGAGTAACTGAAAATATTCATATACATGCTACAGACGAAAAGACGCCTTCGAATAAAAAATCAATATTAATTATCGGCATCATAAATTTGATTTTTGTTACTTTATTCAATGTAAATTTATTCGGTGTTAGTATATATTAACTTGAATTAATCTCTTTCTTAATGTGTACAATTTATGTTAATACAAATTAACTGAGATTAGAGAGGATTTTGGGCCAAGTATAAACATTTTACTTATAAATACTTGAATAAAATTATAATACTTTAAATATCTTTTCTGAATTTTAATTTAGAGAAATATAGTGAGGATTTTAAGGAAGTGTAAATATCTTTTTAATTTAGGAGACATAGATTTTGGTTTGAGATTTGCATTTAATGAGATTTAAATTTCTTTTTGTTCCGATTAGTTACAACAAATTTTTTGTTAAAAAGTCATTTTTTGTAAATTAATATAACAAAGGGTGTTTGTGGTATATTATAATTATAAAATCTGGAAATTTGAAAACATTGACAAAAATCTAATAATTTAGAAACCTTGACACAAAATACATATGTAATTTGAATTGATTGTTAAGTTCTTGTATTTCAGTTCTGTAATATTGAAATTTTGTGTGTTTCATTGATGATAATGTTATTTAATATGATGTTAAAAAAATTTATATTTTGTTGTATTCTAATGAATTTCATTTTTTTCTTAATCATATTATGTGTCACATATTTTATAATACTATTTTATAGGACTGGAATTTTTTTAAAAACAAAATACAAGAACACTGAAAATAACCTGAATGTTATGCTTTTTTTAAAACTAAAATGACTACCGTAATGAAATGAAAGTGACTATTATACTTTGATCACATGCTCATCCCCCAATTTATACAATCCTCGTCCACAATAGTGGGTGATCATATCAGAAACAGTTGCTTAGTCGTTCTAATGAAAGGGTAGAAGGCAATTAAGGTATGAGTCATTCATTAGATCCAGGCCAAAAAATTTCTACTTCAGAATAAAAGTAAAAACTTTTAATTTATAATTTTTTTACATTTAATCATATATGAGTCGCTCAAAGCAAATCGGACGACTAAATCTATAGAACTTCTCTTTCTAGTTCTAGATGCAATTCCCTTTCCCTTTTATATGTTTACTTACTTATGAAAACTAGTCTTATAATGAGTGTGTTGCACGTGATTAATAAAATTACATCTATTAATATATTGAAAGAAGATCACTATGAATATTCGTGAATTTATCATATATTTTCTATAAATATAATAATTATAGAAACTAATAGGTGATGAATTGGAAATAAACTAAAAAAATAAGAATATTAAAATTTTCCTATGATCTATAAACACATTAGTTTTGCGATTATCACATGAAAAATACGTGACCTGGAACACAAAAAGGACGTTTTCATGCACCTAAAAGCACATCCACCTCAATTGATCTTCTTCATTCACTTGATTCTTCTTCTCTGATTAGTTACTCGTTCACTCAGATTAATTAAAACTAATTAAAAATTAAGAGGCAAACACAAACTAATTTATTTAAAAAGAAAATATCAAAAGCAATGTTGTTTCATCAACAATTTGAAACTTGAAATTCACAAAAATGGACATATAAAAGAAATCTATATATCAGACAAAAAGAATATGAAAAGGCAAAGAAAAAGTCATTAATCCTACATTCTGCTCCACTCTATGGTGCGTGATATTTTGAATGAAAAATATGCATTTACATTTACAAATAAATTGCAATGTCAATAAATTCTTGACATTTGGATGACAACTCTCTCCAAGTTCAGCTCATTTGCAATCCAAATACTCTCTTAATTCACCTGAAGCATTTATTCTAAATACATTAAATTGATATTAATGTGTATATATATTTGTTATACCCGTTTCTCAGCTATGTAGAAAGACCTTTAAGGATGGGGCCTTAGGGAAGCCAGTTCAGCCCCCATCCAGGTCCATGGGGTACTACGCACTCGAAGTCAAGGGGTGTACCCAGGTCCAAATACTTTTCAGATAAAACACCTAAGGACTCTCGGCAGAGAGAGGAGGACATGAGAGCTGAAAACATCACGCCTCAGTTTAAATTCGGCTCCTAGGCCAAGGTAGAAGTATGCAGGTGTCATCTAATACATTTAATACACCTAGACCAATCAGAGGGCATAGAACGATAAAAGTCATGAAGCTCAGCATTCAAGGCAACACTCAACCTGTGCCTAACAAAGTGTCATCATAAGCATTTAATATCGTCAGTCCAATGGAAACCGAGGAAGCGCATAGAGTGGGATGAGGACAGGCTATCCTGATACCATCTGAGGTCATCACCCCTTACCTCATACCTTGCCAAGCCAATAAGAGAAGCTAAAATGTGAGGTTGGTCCGAGGAAGCACCCTATTTAAGGGAAGGCCTGCCACAGTACGGATGTCAACTCAGCCTCATACCAACCCTCCACTATAAATACCTTAGTAAATGCATTTCAACAGGTATGCAATAACTTTGAACTACTTCTCTACTTTCCTACCCTACATCCCTTACTGACTTAAGCTTCAGAGGGGTAAGAAGGAGACCACCCCCTTCAACCTTGATCTCTTACTTACCTTCCCCCATTGCATGTGTGAAGAAAGAAAGGTGGAGAGAGACATTGTTGGCCTGATCTCTTCCCGAGATTTAGCCGTCAACAATTGGCGTCGTCTATGGGAACGAAAGGGTAAGCCTACTTCGCCTCATAGTTTTCAACCGAAGAGTTAAGAAAATGAGTTGAAGATCAAACGGAAAAAAAGATCTAACCGAGGGCCATCCCCTTCTGTGCATTCAAGTGAGCCCTAAATTCCTGATGAGGTGCCAGCCCCAATACCCAACCAAATTGAAGGGTCAACGCCCGGAGGAATCACCCAACCCAACGAGAGGAAATTGTCGAGTTACAGAGGCAAGTTCAAGCCCTCACTCTAGCCCTTAACCATCAGCGTTGAGTCCCTCACATTGGGATCCACTATCCAAAGGAAGACATAGAAGATCAGGTGGAATAGCAAGATCGGAATGCTGGTACTAGTATTGGATGACCCTGGGGTGCACCTCCTAACAACCCCGAGGATCTACGCACGATACTCAATGAAAAAATAAAGGTGAAGACCAAAGTTGAGGACACAGCCAAAAGCGAGCTGGGGCTAGGATCAGAGATAAGACAGCTCTGAGAGACATGAGGCGGGTCCGAGCTATGAAGGTCCCCTACTCAGCAAAGGCCCGGCTTCAGCATGCAGAACCACCATTCAGAGAGGAGATCATGCGTGTTGAAATGCCCCCATGATGGCACTAGGGACCCTACTGAGCACTTGGAGACTTTCAAGACCTGGATGGAGCTCCAGGGCACCCATGGGCTATTATGTGTAATTCTATCTAAAAATATGATCAACGGAATATTCTCTGAGATTTAGCTTATCAACAATAACAATCAAGTGAATCTTGACTGTCTGATCAATCCAATGGTCTTGATTAGCTTCTCTTTGGATTGTCATGTCAGCAATTCATGTACTTTTGTCTGATTGGTCTATTCTTTATAACCGCCTAGTTGATCCTACGATTCCGCTCTATCTTCTCTTCAATGGAGTTTTCGCTATAGATTTTACCACGTGTCATGTGAAATTTTGCATGTACATTGGTCCTCATTACACTCAACGAAATTTTATTCATTGATGTGGAATGATCATCATTTCTTGTTCTGACGTTGCGTATGCCCGTTTGTTTTCTCACGTGCTTCTTGGAAACATGTAATGTAATTTTTCAGGAAACTTTTTGACTGTTTACTGCCAGCGACGACTTCCTACTTTCTTTCTGTCGTTATGTTCTTCCATTCCCGTTACCGGACGCTTTGCGATTGTCGACTAACTTATTTGTCAGCTTGTTGTTGATGATGATTATTTCTCATTTATTTGCTGCTATGCCTTTCTGTTTCTTTCAATATAGGCTCATTGGTAAAAATTTCATGTTTTCTTCATTTTTATTTTCCTCTTCTCGTACGTTAAGATCTGCGAAAAAAATATCATACAAGAACAATAACATAACAATTTACTGAAATAAGTAAGGAGCGAGTGTACTATTTCATAATTGCATCGCATGAGTTTTTTAGTATGATGATCTGCATTTATTGACAAAGTTTCTCCCGATTCCTTTGCTACAGGCTTATTGATAGAGTTTCTCCCATTTCCTTTGCTACAGACTCATTGGAGAGTTTCTCTCGTTTCCTTTGCTACGGGCTCCTTAGAGAGTTTCTCCCTTTTTCTTTACTACAGGCTCCTTGAAGAGTTTCTCCCATTTCCTTCGCTACGTGCTCCTTGAAGAGTTTCTCTCATTTCCTTTGCTATAGGCTCCTTAGAGAGTTTCTCCCGTTTCCTTTGTTACGGGCTCTTTGAAGAGTTTCTCCTGTTTCCTTTTCTACGGGCTTTTTGGAAAGTTTCTCCCGTTTCTGCTTTGAGAGGGACTTATGAACTGCCCATTTTCAAGGACTTAGGTTCAAATAAATAACCATGACCCCGTTTTCACTTTGAGAAGGGCTTCAGCTTGGTATTGACAGGACTTGATTTGAGCATTTCCGTTTACAAGTATTTTTTGAGAACATAGTTTTTCAAGTTGTTATTTTACAAACCGTTTATTAATCTCCCTGTTGTGGATGTTGTTGTCAACCCTTATGTTGGAGATGTCATTGCTGATACAACCACAGTATTTTGTATGTTTTTTATATTTTTCCTTTCTAATTTTCTCTATTCTTTCATCTGCTTCTCACTTTATCTTTCGTTGTTCACTTTCATTTCTTTTCTTTCTTTTTTCATTTTCCACTTATTCTTTCGTCATTTTCACTTTTTCCTTTCTCCACTTTCACCTTTTCCTTTCTCCACTTTCACTTTTTCACTTTTTATATTTCTACTTTTCTTCTTCTTCTCGGTTTCCTTAGATGGAGCCAACACAACCACTGATTGCTTGACCTCACAATTCCCATCTTGTTCCTTTTTTTGAATTCTTTCTGAAGATTCATTCGCTTCTCACTTTATTTTCCTTTGTTTTTTTTCTTTTCTTCACTTTCATATTTCTCCCTTTCTCCTTTTTGGTTAATTCTAAGTATTGAATACTCTTTCCAAAATTCAGACATCTTGAGACATTCTTCCTTTGCAATTCTCCATTCTTTTTAGATTACTTGCTTTTGAAATTTATTTCTTTTCAGGCTTCTTCCTTTTCAGAGTTCTTTCCTTTTCAGAGTTCTTCATTCTTTCTTCTTTTCATACCTCTTTCTTTTTAAAGCTCTTCCTTTCCAGAATTTTCTTCTTTCCAAACTTCATTCTTTTTTATTTCCTTTAGAGGGTAGTGTTGCAGACACTATTCCTCATTGACTTAAGCTCTTAATGAGCTCAGGTACCCATTTTCGTTTCCTTTAGAATGTAAAAGCCTTCATGGACATGAACTCTTAGTGAGTTCAAGGGCTCATTTTCTTTAGAAAGTAAAAGTTTTCATATACATAAACTCTTGGTGAGCTTAAGGCCCATTTTTGTTTCCTTTAGAATGTAAAAGTCTTCATGAACATGAACTCTTGGTGAGTTTAGGGGCTCGTTTCCACTTTTTTTAAAAAGCAAAAGCCTTCATGGCCATGAACTCTTGGTGAGCTCAAAGACCCATTTCCTTTTGAGAACGATGTTCGTAGACACTCCCAAGGACATAAGCTTTTCGCAAAACTCAAGGACCCTAAATTTCCTATAGGACTCTTGCTAGAGTTTCTCTCTTTTCTTTTCTTTTACTTTTTCCCGTACATAAATATCTGCGATAAGAATGTTGAATAACATCATATATAATATTTTAATTGAATGAATAGGAAATGAGTATACCGTAACTTTCTTATAGAAGCTCGAATCTCCTTCTGTAAAATACTTTTGAAAAGCAGACTTTCGTAGCTTTGTAGCGACGTACGATTTGTCTCATAAGTTTAGATGGGTTGGTGAATCTTAATAAATGAAGCTGACAGTTGTTTGCAGTCTTCTTTCCGAGAAGTAGACTTATGTATCTTTCCGATGATATAATATTTATCATGTAGTTGACTCCCAATATATTTCTGAAGTTGACCATTTTGCATATTCTGCTTTCTCGAATAGCTTTCATGAAAATCATCATAACGTTTTATCGTGAGCTCCTAAATTATTTCCGTAAAATTTTTCAAGAAGTAGATTTCCATATCTTCGTAATAATATATGATTTGTCATGTAATTTCCTTCCAATATTTTCTGTTTCTGTTATCGTTTCCAGTCCCGTTTTCATTTTCCACTCCCGTTGCCTTTCTCGTAGTGGATAGCCGTTCCAGTTGTCACGATTTCTCGTTGTTAAGACTTTTTCCGTTCTGCATTCGATAGTTCCAGCTTTTTGAGTTCATCTAACTCATCGGACGACCAAGATTGTTTGATTGAGCCCAAGAAAACATAAGGATGACACAAAGACTTTGCAACAAATTCGCTGGTCCCGTTGAGAATAGGACCTAGACGGATACTTCAATCTCTTCCCGCTCAGAGCTCCCACTCCCAGCGTCCTCAGTGCGTAGATGGAGGCTCCTTCAAATTCTGATCCTCCTCTTCCCCCAGCTTCTGCTGTGTCCGCTGTGGGACTCCCACTCTGGGAAATGGTTCCGGGTCCAGAGCACTGCTACTGGTGAACCTTTACCAGCTCTATGAAAGTTGAAATGATTTTCTAATGCTCCCGTTCCGGAATCTGTGAGTTTCTTTGATGATGTTGTGATTTCTCACGTTGCTCTTTGTGGCATTCAGTCTGACGCCGATACTAATAGCATGAAGAGGCTTGGTGTTGGCGAGCTCGTCAACAACTTGAGCTATGATTTGATGCGGGTAATATTTTCTTTTCCTTTCTAAAGACATTTTTTCCGTTCTCAAGACTTTTCCTGTTCTCGTTGTTTGTTCGTCCCTTATTTTCCCTTTTTCGCTTTTAATTCTGTCGCCATGTCATTTTCATTTTCATTGCCACAACGTTTCTCGTTCTCAACATTTCCTGTTCCCGTTGCCATAACATTTTCTATTCTCAACGTTTCCTATTCCCATTGCCACAACGTTTCTCATTCTCAATGTTTCCCGTTCATGTTCTCAATGTTTCTCATTTTGTAATGAAGTGACAGCTTTCCCCTTCTGAAGTGGCAACTTTCTTGACTGAAGTGAATGTGATCTTCTTTGCTACTCTTTTCTCTGAAATTTCTGGTCTAAAATTATTTCCTTAACAATTTTTTTCTTTTCTAACGAATTTCTTTTCTGAAATCTTTTCAGA
The DNA here is from genome assembly GCA_003255025.1 of Datisca glomerata. Classification (NCBI taxonomy): domain Eukaryota; kingdom Viridiplantae; phylum Streptophyta; class Magnoliopsida; order Cucurbitales; family Datiscaceae; genus Datisca; species Datisca glomerata. The sequence continues at coordinate 564,666 of QANY01000527.1, forward strand.
TTTCTGTTCTGAAATTTTAGCACTCTAACTTTTTTCTTTTTTGAAGAGCTGCAACTTCTCTAATCTGAACTTCAACTTTTCCATTCTAAAGCTCTGACTTCGACTTTTCTGAAGCTTTGACTTCAACTTTTCTGAAGCCTTTTTTATTTTATGAGTTTTCTAGTCTGAGCTTTTCTGAACTTCGTGAACTTTCTGAGCTCTTCTAGTCTGAGCTTTATGAGTTTTTCTGATATAAGATTTATGAGCTCTTCTGGTCTAATCTTTATGAGCTTTTTTTATCTGACTTTTCTGAGCTCTTATGGTCTAAGCTTTCTAATCTATTCTGGTCTGAGCTTTCTGAGCTTTTCTGATCTGAGCTTTCTGAACTCTTTTGGTTTGAGCTTTATGAGCTATTCCACTCTCATCATTTCTTCGAATGGATTTCTTTTTTATCTCCTTCGTCTCTATCTTTTTTTTTTGCTTTGGTTGCTTTTAGCCTAGCTGTCATAGGCGAAACTTCGATCGTCTGGCAACCCGCAGGTGGCAATTCATGGGTTTCGCTGGCCCCTCATGGTGGTTGTTAAATTTTCATAATTCAATTCAACGAATTGTGTTAATAATAATTTTTTTAAAATAATAATTGTAAAAATAGTAAATCAATCGAATAAGAATGAGTGAATTTATCGTTCTTCGCTCTATTTTCGGTTCCGTAGTCATTTTTGTTTCTGCTTTTGTTTTGAGTTTTTGTCATGCTGTCTTTTTCATTCCTGCTTCCGGTTCGGCTTTTGTTTCCACTTTCGCTCTATTTTAGTTTTGAGCATTTTGGGAAGGGATTTTCTTGAGTTTTTCTCTCAGCTCTCAACGAAAGCACCAAATGTAAAGGAAAAAATTCACCGTCTTTGATAATCGACTGTGAATTTCTTACATCATAATATGAAAATTAAGAGAATGATTTAAAGAGAGAGAATAATGATATCATTATTTACGTGAAAAACTCTTGAAGGAAAAAAAAACACGGGAGATTTTGATAGTATTACATTATGGAAAAATGATTTACAAAGCTAATGAGTGTTGAGAGTTGTTGTCTCCTGTTTAAAGTTACATCTTGCCTCTATTTATAAGTCTTCATATAATCCGATACAGCTTATTTAATTCTATCTAAAAATAGGATCAACAGAATATTCTCTGAGATCTAGCTTATCAATAACAACAACCAAGTGAATCTTGACCGTCTGACCAATTCAACGGTCTTGATTAGTTTCTCTTTGGATTGTATGTCAGCAATCCATGTACTTTCATCTGATTGGTCTATTCTTTATAACTGTCTAGTTAATCCTACGATTCTCGCTCTATCTTCTTTTCGATGGAGTTTTCGATCTAGATTTTACCACGTATCATGTGAAATTTTGTCTGTACAGTTATACTTCTCTAAAGTTAGATTGGACATATTTATCTTTCAACCTGAAAATAAAATCCACATAATCATCAGTAATATATGTTTAAAAGCAATAATGAACTAAAGAGAAGAAGGTTATTGGCTGTGCAGTGATTGGGTTCATGGAAATTAACTGGAAAAGGAAAAAGAAAAAATGTGAGTGGAAAAAAAAACTAAAGAAGAAAACTAAGGGTAAGAAATACTTAATTAGAATGTAGTTGAATTAGTGCAATGCGTATAAATAAGAAACGACTGTGTATATATGGATGAATAGGATTTTGAGGATGTGAGATTATTAAAAAAAGACAGCATGAAATAATGATGGTAAATAAAATAATCAAAATTGTAAACAAAGAAAACTAGAAGGCGAAAAGGAAAGTAATAGAAGCCGGTTGATTTATGCGCAATGGGAAGTAATCGGTATAGGGTCATTAATCGATAATTTTAATTTTTAAATGGTGTTGAATTATATGAAATGAGATGTATATATAAAATAAAAAGAAATAATATTTTGACACATTATGGAAGTTAGACACGGAATCTTGGCACATTATTTTTTGATGAAAATGATAAATATTTTATGATGAATTAAAAAGGAAAAATAATATTACTCATCAGCTATTAAGTGATTAATATTATTACTCATTAAATACTAATTGTTAATAGAGTAACTTAATCAACATTAAATCAATTCACAGAATTCTAGAAAGAAAGAAAAAAAAAAAAAAAAGACTNAAAAAAAAAAAAAAAAAAAAAGACTTCCTCTCTCTCTCGGTAGGGGTCTTTTTGCCCTCTCGGGAGAGTTGCTTTTCAGTGTTTTTTCTTTGGTTTACTATATCATATTTCTATCAACTGTTTGCTCTTTTCCTCGTATCATGGACGGGGATGTCTTTGGTGGAACAAAAGACATCCCAGAAAAATAATATTTCTGGGTCCAATTGCATGATCTTCCTATCGAGTGTAGAGGCGGAACGTTGGGAACATTATTGGTCAATCGTATTGGGAAAGTTCTTAAAGTGGAAGAGGGCATGAATAGAGATGGGGTTGAACTGAAAAAATACATCAGAATCAAAGTGGAACTAGTCACCCAGCCTCTAGTCAGAGGCGTCTTCATTCGAAACAGGGGTTTAAAGGTCTGGGTCAGGTGCAAGTATGAACGGTTGCCAAGTTTTTGCTTTCATTGTGGCGTTATTGGTCATGGAGCCTCCTTCTGTTCATCCAAATCAGGGGAGAAAAAGGCAGGTTTATCGACAGAAGATGGATATGGTGAATAGTTGAGAGCTTCCGATTTTAATTTTCGAGGAAGTTGGGATCAAGAGATAGCAATCGATACACCTGTAGACAGTCATCTCCGGTTAACTCTGATTCATCCAGTCACAACCGGAGATACCAGTCCGGCCATAGTGCGGCGGAGTTTACAGATTCTGAACGGTTTTCCACAACGCCAGCTAAGTAGGAAATTCCGGAAAATATGGAGAAATACTTGGGAAAAAATCAACAACCTGATATAACCGTTGATGATTGGCAGATGGAGGGCGTGATTTAGGAGTATCGGAGGACAACATTAATGGGGATAGAAGATTTGCAAAATCAGTCCGTTATTGACAAGGATTCGAAATCTGCAAGAGAGAAGGTGGCGAATGATGGTGCTGTGAAGGAGATGACGTGGACTGCAATTGAGGATGAGGTGGCTATCATTACTTCAAAAATCTTGTGCAGGTTCAGATTGGATTAAGTGGGCCAAATTGCAATTTGGATGACCATTTTAATTTGGGGCCAGCAATAGAGAAACCCAGTGAGCCAATAAGAAAAACAAGGCTAAGCCGAATGTTAAACTTATAAGGAGGGTTTCAGTGGGCACGGTCCAAGATAGCAAAATTGTGCATGGGAATAACATATCCCCCATGCAGAACTCTAAACGTAAGCTGGAGGAAACACATGCAGCTTTTGGTCACAATGATGGCAGCAGTTCAATGACAAAAAATAGAAGGATCCGTGTAGCTTGCAAATTTTTCCAAACTTCATGAACCATTGTAACCTCATGGGTAGGGGCTATGTTGGCCCTCCGTATACTTGGGTGAATAAACGTGACTATTTGACCCTCTTCAAAGAAATGTTGGATAGATGTTTCGTGCATTCGGAGTGGTTAGATTCCTATGAAGCAGCAAAAGTCCATCACCTTATTGCCCACGATTCAGATCATTTAGCATTGTTGTTGGACACCACGGCGGGGAGGAGATCGTTCAGGACCCAGTTTAGATATGAAGACGTTGGTTCTCGTTTGAGGAGACCAAGGATTTGATTCAAAAAGCTTGGAAGGAGGAGAGCGGTTCCGCGGGTCTTGGTGATTTTATGGGGAAGATGAGTAGAGTTAGAAGTCGTCTTATTAAATGGAGAAAAAGGAACAACCTGGCCAATCCAAAAGTGTTAATGAAGGAGCTGCATGGAAAATTAAATGAGGCTTATTCTCACGGTATGACAGAATTTTTTGAAATTCAACAGCTTGAGTCAAAACTCAAAGAAGCAACGGTTCAAGAGGAAATTTACTGGAAAGATCGTTCTCACATTCAGTGGTTGCAAAATGGTGATAAAAACTCATAGTTTTTTCATGCAAAGGTGAAAACCCGACGTCGGAACAATAAGATTCACGGCTTGGAGGATGAATTCAGTAATTGGCTCACAGATGCGCGCTCAATCCAGAGAATAGCTCTCAATTATTTTCAAGCTCTATTCAAGTCTACTACGCCGAGTACGGATAGATTTGAGGAGGCTCTGGTCAGGATAGATCATAGATTGAACGATGATGATTTTATCATGCTGGATACTGAAGTGTCAGACGAGGAAGTTTTAGAAGCCATTCGGAGTATCAATCCTACTAAAGCCTCGGGACCGGACAATTTTACAACACCGTTTTTCCATCAAAATTGGGAGCTGATCAAGCTGGATGTCTTTCGTTTGGTACGTGAATTCTTTATTTCTTGTACTTTGCCACCTAGTCTTAACCACACGCATGTCATGTTAATTCCCATAAGTGCAAAGCCCTCGAAATATGACTCAGTTACGTCTCATTAGCCTTTGTAATGTTTCCTATAAAATTATTGCTAAAATTCTGACAAATAGACTTAGACGGGTTATTAGTGATATTATTGGAGAATGTCAAATTGCATTTGTGCCTGGTAGACAAATTATAGACAATAAATTTATTCATGAAATTTTACATTCGATGCTTATAAAAAAGTAAGGGAAATGGGTTGATGCAGCTATCAAAATTGACATATCCAAAGCATATGATAGGGTGGAGTAGGACTTTGTTATCTCTGTTATGAGGAAGATGAGATTCTCTCAGAAATGGTGCAACTGGATTTATTCTTGTATCCCATCAGTTTCTTACAGTGTTGTTATTAGTAGAGAATTGAGCAGATCTTTCATTCCCAATCGGGGATTGAGACACTATCACATTCTCTCTTTATTATGTGTGTTGAAGCTCTTTCTTGCATGTGACCCATTATCGCCTTCCTTCCAATTTCCGTTTTACTCAATCTGGTCCAGCTATCTCTCATTTATTCTTTGCATACGATTCACTACTTTTCTGCAAAGCTTCTAGAAATGAGATCCATGCTATGATTGATATTCTTGGGCGGTTTGGGGATGTTTCGGGGCACGACATCAATTTACACAAGAGTTCAATCGTTTTCAGCAACAATATTCCACAGGATATACAGGATCATCTCACTTCTGTAGCACGCATGAAACATGTCGAATCCTTGGAGAAATATCTGGGCATTGAATCTGATTTTGGGTTATCTAAAACCCAAATTTTTAGAGGTATTATGGAAAGAATTATTAATCGGATTTCGGGTTGGTCAGAGCGGGTCCTTTCGCCCGCAGGGAGAGAAGTTCTTATTAAATTTATTGCTTTGGCAATTCCTAATTATGCTATATCGTGCTTCAAGATTTCTGTTACCATTTGTAAGAAAATTTGTAGCCAAAAAGTAAATCGAATGGTGGCATGGGGTTTAGAGATTTTGTTCATTTAATCTTAATTTACTTGCTAAGCAAAGTTGGAGATTGGTGACAAACACTAACTCTTTATTACATAAATTCCTCAAAAGTAAATACTTTTTGAGATGGTGATTTTATGAATGCTAAAATTGGCAGGCGGCTATCCTCGGGCTGGCGGAGCTTATTAGAAGGGAGGAAGGTGTTATCTCGTGGTATTAGATGGTGTGTGGGAGACGACAGTAAAATTGAGATTTGGAAGGATGGTTGGCTTCCTAGGCCACATACCTTCAAAGTTATGACTCCTAAAAATATTGTGATTTTTGTTGTTAGGGATCTTATTATGACACGGGGTGGAATATAAGGTTGTTAGAGGATATTTTATGGCCAGAGGATGTTCGTTAAATTATGAGCATTGCGGTTAGTAGACATGGTGGTTCGGGCACCTTAGTATGTTGGAATATGTTCATAAAGTAGCATGAAATAACTATTTATTTCTATTTAGTTATTTCTCATACATTAGTATTATTAAATTCTTATGAATAAATCGAAAGTTTTATTTTAAAATAAAGTGTGTTTATAAATTACTAGAGTCCTTGAACTTTCATCAACGAACGAAGAGTGAAGACAGATGCGCCTCCAAACGAACTCTTCTGAGAAAGCTCATAATGATATTGGCAATTTTAGAATCGACTGGGCAATCGAATCTGATTACGACTGTTAGGTTGAACCAATGGATGCCAGTCTTGGGGCGTGAGAGTGGAGACTCAAACGGCTAACCTAGACATGTTATGAACATGTTGAATAAAGCGATATCAAAATAGTTTAAAGGCCAAAATCATTTACGACAGTTACACCTTAAGGGTATTTTCATAATTACCTTAATCCTGAGGTGAATACGTAGCTTAGACTTAGTTAGTTGCAATCTTTGATATGTCAAATGAGTGAGTTCGAATTGATGGGCAATACATCGACTGTTGGTATTGTAATTCAATTAAGTTGGAGTTACGTGATTCACAAATATGAAAATTCGTAGTTCGATTGTGAAAGCAACAATATCATCTTATGCTTTATCGATGGGTGTGTGAATAAATTAATCTGGCCATGAATTCAATGAATTGATTCATTGATTAAGACTTGTGAATTGTACGAGACAATTCACTATTATGTCTTTTTTATTTACAATCAATAAAGGAGTTAAGAAAATAATATAAGAGGGTTAAAATAGTAATTTTACATTCAGCTCTTGCTACTGATATTCACGATGGATATTGTGTGGACCGTGAAAATACAAAGGGTTTAGTTACAGTAACAGAAAATGTAGCGCGCATGGATCGAGAGTTGATTCAGCATCGAACCTATAGTGGAGTCGTACGATATCAAGATTAAATAGGTCGAGAATTTATGAAGATAAATTCGCCAGGTATTTGAATTATTAGCTTTGTTCATGTGGGTTCATTCGGTCTCAGAAATAACTCATGAGAACATGAATAGAGAAACGAAGTACATTGGATCAAAATGTGTTTTGGTGCCAAAACATATTTCCTACACTTATATGTGATGGGTGATCTCACTAAATTAGTTACGTGTGATTATATGTATTGAAATTAATTAGTTTATTATTTTTTAATTATTAGATAATTAGTAAATAAAAATAAATTAATTAATTAAGTGATAATCATCAATTAATTTATCAATTGGATTGGCGAATCTCGATACAACTCAAACTCTAGGGAATATTATAATTTTTGGTAATTATTAATATATGGGGTGAATTTTCAGATATTTAAAAATATATGAGTATTTTTGTAAATATAAAAATTACATTTTATCAATATCTAATAGCAATCTGATTGCGGATAGATCTTAGATAAGATACAGTTGCTTGTTAACAAAAAGCAAAAGGACAAAAACGTTTTCCCTTCTCCCTCCTTGTTGCTGCCGAAAATTATATTGAAGGAGAAATTTTTTTACTTTTCTTCTTCAATCATTTTGAGAGCCTGCACTCAATTTCCTACACAAAATTCTTGTGAGATATATTTTTGAAATTAATGTGTGGTTGTTGGTGGACAAAATTCACAAATTGTTCTTGGAGTTCAAGTGCATGATTCGGATCTCAAATCTTGAAGAACACGAAGAACGCTCGAAGGAATTCCGCCAGTTCAGAAATTCTCCGATACAAATGATAGGTGAAAAAAATTATTTCTAACTTTATCTTCACGTTTAATGTCGTATATGCATAATCGCACGTTGTTTGATTTTAAGTTATTTAATTTGATTAGATAAAATAATTGAATTTTTTTATATTCCGCCCAAGAACCGTTCGTGGTTCAAACTTATTTTTAGTTAATTTTAAAACCATAACGGTCCCAATAATTAATATCAAAGCGAGGTTCTTGATTATGCATATTGATATTTAAAACGAACGTATCGTGAATTTTGTGGATATTAGCATATACTTCTGCATGGTATATTAAAAAAATGTTTTGAATGTGTTATGTGATTAGATCCCTAACTATTAGCTCAATGCATTTTTATTTCAATTTAGAATTGATGTATGCCGGTTTTGAGGCATATGATTTTATGTAATTAATTTTGTTGCAAAAGTTATAATTTTATAAATTTGATGTAAAATCGTCATCTCCTCGATACCGTCACCGGAAATCGCTCGAAATCGTGCTGAGAAGTCGCTGAACAGCCACCGACAAGTCATTGGAAATACTATTCACGCGGAATTACTGTTCATCTCGAAATTACTGTTCATGGCAGAGTTGCTGTTCCGATGCCCGTCGCCTCCATTGTCCCCTCCAGTGCCCTAAATGGTGACTAGGATTTTTGAAACTCTAAGCGATAACAATTAAGGTTTAGGAAACCCCGTGATATTTCGCGATTACCTTTATCCTATTTTTTTTATTTTTTTGAATTTTAAATTTTAAATGGATAACATATAATTATATGTTTTATCTTTTGAATTTTGAATTCAAAAGATAATTAACTTTTTATTTTTTATTTTATTTAAAAAATTAGAATAATTAATGAGATTATTTAATTAGAAAAATAGTTTTCTTAATTAATGGGATTTAATAAAAATTTAAATTTTCAAAATTTGAATTTTGAATTTTGAATTTTGAATTTAAATTTTAAAGTTTAATTTTAAAATGGGAATAAACTTTTGTAAAGAGTTACAAAGTGGTTGGACAATCTGATGGACAAATAGACCATTATAGACTCCATGAAAATTTGTAAATTAATTTGTAATTTATTATTCTTTTTAGATTGTAATTAGAAATGAGCCAATATTGAGGTTAATTTTAAATGTATGATTTAATTTTAATCGTGCATCATCATATAACATGTCATATAAAACTAGAGATACGGCAATATCAAATTATCATGTAGCATGTACATGCATCATTGTAGATTAATTATAATGGTTATAATTTAATTACAATGTGAAATTTATAATGGCTATGATTTTAAGTTGAGATTTAAAATTAAATAAATGATTTATAAATTTCATCACATTTTTCAAATTAATAAAAGTTATGTTTTGAAAAACAACAAAAAAACCAAATTGTTTTTTTTCAAAAACTAAGTGGGAAGGTTGTTTACGTTGAAACATTCTCAAAGTCTCCAATGCGAATTTGATCGTGCCACGAGAAATGGTTTAGAACCACTCATAATGGTCTTCTCTTCAATGGGAGAAACTTTGGAGTCGTGTCACTTTGGGTCATTGAGTTGCTTGAGAAGCTAAGACTTCTAAAGAAATTGGTGGGGGAGGGCCGTCCCATAGACAGACTTTTAGTTCATAGCAACTTTTATGAGTCGATGCATTGGTTAAACACTTAGACTGAGCACATTGGAATCCCCACTTAGGGTCTAGTCAATGGGGCCAAGGTGACCAAAACCATTGGTGATTGATTAAGCTAGATGTGGAGATATTTGAGCGTTAACCAAACGAGAAGAGTCTCGATATGATAGGAGATAGTTTGGACTCCATCCCTCGATGAGACAAGCTATCATTTGTTATCGTAATATCATGGAGGAAATATTTTTTAATGTATTTTAAATATTTAAGTAGTTGTATCATGCATCAAACTTTCCTAAACGATTGAGTATTTATTTTCACCACTTTATTTATTCTTTTCGATAATCATGTCAATATCCCCATTCTCAACTATCTTAAACGCTAACAATACTAACTGGTGATAATTACAGTGATTGGAAACACAATCCTGATCGTACTGGCAATTGGAATGCACAAGTTCGTGCTCACCACCCCTTGTTCCTTTGAGCCTTTTAGTGAATCGACTCAAGAGAAAAATGATGCTTATGCGTCTTGGCTACATTCTGATGAGATAGCCAAATATTAGATTTTAGATTCTGTTAGTAATGTGTTGCAACAATAACATCAAGTTTTTGAAACCACCGCTAATATGATGTTGAACATCACTAAAAGGTTTGAAGATCATGGTCGTTAAGCTAAACAGGAAGTTGTGTGAAACATTATGAACTGCAGGATAAAACTTGGAACTCTTGCCAGAGAATATATTATGTTAATCATTAGCTATCTAAATGAGATCGAGATCATAAGTGCTAAGGTTGATGGTGAGACTTAGGTGGATATGATCCTAGAGACTTTGCCTGATACCTTTGAGAACTTTAAACTTAATTATTTGATGAATAAGTTGATATACTCGCTTCCTGAAATTATGAGGGAGTTGCAAGCCACTGAGACTTTGTTTCTATAAGGCAAGAGGAAGACTGGAGAGACAAACTTTACTGAAAGTAAGCCTTCCACCTCCGGCGTCAAAAGAAAACACGTGATGAGGTCTGAATAAGTCTAAGAAGTAGAACTCAAAAGTTACATATGGTAAGGACACTGCAAGGTGGACATGTTGTGAGACAAGTGTCATCACTGTGGAGTCAATATCCATTGGATACATAACTGCCTGGATTATCTCTAGCAGATATCTTGGTCAAGTTCATCATCCATATGGGGAATAGAGCAATAATATTGGTTGTATCGGTTAGAACTTGATAACGGTTATATGTTTTTCCGTGATATTTATTAAACCTCAGTTTTTTTTGGAAAAACCTTATATCAGTAACTAGTTTAATTGAGAAACGATTTAATTTGAATTTCATTGATAAATATATTGGTATTTTTAGAAATGAATGAATAATTATTGTTGCACACATGTGTTAATAAACCGTTTCACATAAACCAATAGTTCCAATGATATGTGACACTAAAGTGAATAATGATTCACAAAGGAATAGTAAAAGGTTGAAGAATGACTCAACCGATCTAACATATTTATGGCACTTACACCTTGGGTGTATTAGCCTCGACAAGATTAAAGACTTGTGAAAGATGGTCCTTTGTAAACTTTAAGTGTGGGATCACTATCCACGTGTGAATCATGTATTGAAGGCAAAATGACCAAGAGACATTTTCAGCAAAATGTGAAAGAGTCACTCAGTGCCTTGAACTCATACATAGTGATGTATGTGAGCCATTGAATATCCAAGTAAAAGAAGGTTATGAATATTTCGTAACCTTCATTAATGACTACTCATATTTTGGTCATGTTTATCTAATGCGTCAAGAGTCTGAAACCTTTGAAAAGTTCAAAGAGTATAAGGCATTGGTTGAAAATCAATTAGAAAATAAATTAAAACACTACGATCCGTCGTGGTGGAGAGTACTTGCTAGGAGAGTTCGAAGACTTTCTTAAGTAATAAGATATTCTTTCTCAGCTTACAACACCTAGTACGCCACAACAAAATGGTGTGTCAGAGAGAATGAATTCTTATGAATAAATTGAAAGTTTTATTTTAAATTAAAGTGTGTTTATAAATTACTCAAGTCCTAGAATTTTCATCAACGAACGAAGAGTGAAGACAGAGGCGTCTCCAGATGAACTCTTCTGAGAAATTTCAGAACGGTATTTACAGTCTTAGGATCGACTGGGTAATCGAATTTGATTACGATTGTTAGGTCATACCAATGGATGCCAGTCTTGGGGCATGAGAGTGGAGACTCAAACAGTTAACCTAGACATGTTATGAACCAATGGATGCCAGTCTTGAACCAACGGATCCCGAAGCTTGAAGAACACGAAAAACGCTCGAAGGAACTCTGTCAGTTCAGATATTTTTCGATACCGAGTATAGGTGAAAAAAACAAAGCGATATTATCTTATTTTAAAAGCGGACTAGGAGCGGAAGGCGAAAGAGATTGTTTCTAACATTATCTTCTCGTTTGATGTCGTATATGCATAATCGCACGTTGTTTGGTTTTAAATTATTTAATTTGATTAAATAATTTAATTAAATTTTTTTTTAAATTTTACTAACGAACTGTTGGTGGTTGAAACTTATTTTCCTTTCGTGGTCGGACCAACCCAACCGGCGATTTCCGTCTTCCTGAATTGGGAGAGCAAGAACAAGTCTCTCTTCTTCGGGACCTATACTGTAAAATCCGGGTACCATATTGCTTGCTACCTCCAGGGAAATGGAATTCTAAGCAAAAGAAGCAGTGGTGAAGGCAGTGGTTGTAATCTTGGCAGTGGTGTGTGGAAGCATATTTGGAAAATTCAAGCTCCTCCAAAGCTCAAAGTTTTTATTTGGAGATGCGTGAATAATTTCCTTTCTTGCAAAACAAATTTGGTCAAAAGGGGTCTAAATATTGATAAAATGCGTTCGGTTTGCAAGGCGGAAGAGAAGACCCTGGTTCATATCTTTTTCCATTGCCCTTTTACTGAGAATTTTTGGTATGTGGGTCCCTTAAACTTAAAATCATGTAGTTTACGGGGGTAGCTTTATCGATGTTTGACAATCTGTATTAAAGAAGCTGCAAAATGTGGAGGATTCTAATTTCTACTTTCAGTGGTTGGTGGTTGGTTTTTGGTCTTTGGAAATCGTGGAAGAGCAGGAATCGCATATGCTTTGAGGATTGTGCTTTAGACCCAATGGAAGCTGTCCTTCAATCCAGGAAACATTTGGATGAGTTTAGAGCTGCCACGAGGGATAATATCAGTAGTTGTTTGTCTGGTAATTCTGCTGGTTCCCCCGATCTCGGCCATGGATGCTGGCGTCTTCATACAGATGCGGCTTGGACTACTTTTGATGCTAATACAGGATTGGATTGCTGTCTTTGGGATTCAGGGGGAAAGATTTTTGCAGCGGGCATGAAAAAGGAGAAGGGTATCTCTAGTTCCATCTTGGCCGAAGTTGAGGCTGTTCTATGGGCAGTAGAGAGATGTGTTCACTTGCAGACAGGGAGGTTGATCGTCTTCTGTGATTCCCTTAACCTCGTCTCTAATCTGTAAGAGAAGAATTTTAGGACTCGTGATATATTGCGCCTCGGATTGTTGATATAATTCATGTTTCGAGCTCACAACTATGGCAATGGTTCACCAACTATGGCAATGGTTCACCAACTATGGCGGTCATCCGAGCTGATTCGCATTGTTTTAGATTTTTTTTCCATTTTTTGTAGCTTTCTTCTTGTTTTTTTCTCTTTTTATTGACAAAAAAACATTATATCAATTCACACAATTGTTAGTATTTTTTGAATTATATGATACATGGAAGACCAAAGAATTTACATGAACTCTCATTTGAGTTGGAAATGAAACATGCGTAGTTGTGTGAACCGTTGAAGTGAATAGGGGAAAGTTGCACAATGAGTCTAGTAATGATCCGAACAGTTTGGGAAAATCAAGAAAAATTAATAATGCTAAATGTGAAATAATGAAAATGAATAAATTATTACATAAACAATGTGTTTTAAATTTAAGTGCATGTTAAATTATATTTTCTGAAACTTATTACGTGCTAAATTAATTGAAATAAAGAAATGAAACGTCCTTCCCATTTTTATCTACTTATAAAAAATCAAGTGATTCGCACGTGTTTAAGAAATTTAAAATAATGTTTATTTGGTGGATTCATATTACAAATTTTATAAAAATTTAGATTTATAATCTAAATCCAGTGTTCACTAAAATAAGATTAAAAACTTTATGTGAGACCCACCACAATATTACAAATCTTAAATCTAAATCGTCAATTCAAATCCTAAATTTAAGTTTTTAATCTAAAATTTAGTAAACATGCCATAAAATATATTTAGGATCTTAAAAAAATATTAACGTTTAAATAAAAACATGATCTATGAATGAGAGATTTTACTTTTGTTAAAGACCAAGAATAAAAGATTATAACATAAAAATTATGTTATAATTTAACATCTCACTATGTAAAGCATCATAAAAATAATTTTATAAGCATAATACGAATCAATCAACATTTTTCAGTCTCGTGACATCTTTTCTTCATAAACCTATGTAGATGAAGAATATTATTATTCATCTTGAAAGAGTAGAATATCAAGCTAAAATGCTTCTTAGTAACTCAAAGAGAAGCAAAAGAAAAAAAAAGGCAACAAATGTTTTGCAAATTTATATTCTCCCTTTCATTTGAGTAATTATACATGTGTTGAAAAGATGCTCAAAGGTTCTTTGAAAGCTTAACAGTTGATCAATTATAATGATAAATTAACAAAAAACTTGGTGAAAAACTGCATTATTAGTTTTAACGGGTTTTAAATTACAATCATGATAAATCAAGTTCAACTTTTAGTTATAGGCTCGTGCAATGAATAATTATTAACAACATGTGAGAATATTTATGTTTTAATATTAATAGATATTATTGAAAAAAAATTATGAACAATGATTGCTTCAACTTTCCTCACAGAGTACAATGCATAAGGTTAATGTTAAGTTAAAATATAATGTTCAATGCATCAATTATGATGCAAAAACTAAAATTCAAATTCAAATGGAATTCAAATAAATGTTAAATATTCTACATAGGATTTATGGAACGAATTAATTATGAAGGCAGAAGTCTCATGATTTTTAATCTATATTAAGTCCACTTTAGGATTTTGTCAATAAATCATTAAATGCAAGCAAATCAAAATATAAGAAAAATCTGGATAAAAATAAATAAATAATAAACTCATAAGTCCAAAGGCAAAATAAAGGAACAGTACACGTAAACCTAGAATTAAAAATTAATCGAGGGATAATTATGGAATTTAAAAAATTTATCCTATCTGCGTGCAGTGCACGTGTCTGAATCTTAAATTTCTAATGACTTTTAAATTATTTGCATGTCAATATGCACAAAAATAATTCTTAAAATGATCATAAAAATACTTATAAGATATATTATTTTATTTCTTTAAAATTCAAAAATAAAATATAAAAGCACTTAGCTACTCATTGATAAATAGAATCTGTAATGACACTATTATTGATCTGTAAATAAATAACAACAAAGTATTTATTGTCTTATTGTTAAACCTCTAAATTATCAATGTATTTATGGGGAAAGAGAAAGCAATTTTAACTCAAAAATAAAATCCTCATAGAAAAAAATGAGGTATTCACACACATATATATATAGAGAGTTGTTATTTTTTTTCATAAACTATAATTCGGGGAAGACAATTTTAATGAATCGAACTCATTCCTTTGAAAAATAGGTGAATAGACTCAAATTATTGAATTAATTTCAATATAGATTAGGATTGAAGTACCAAATATTCCAATAAAGTATAAACATAAACTTTTGATGACAATAATGGCAATTTCATACATTTCCCTTGAAAAGAAAGTATTAACATTTCATGCATGCTAGTAAAAAATAAAAAATAAAAGCATTATAACTATTTTCAATTTCTTGTACTCCAGAAAAAGTTATTGATAATGCACCAAGAAGAAAGATCGGACTAAGAGACTAAACTTTCAGCCTCCAAAAAACCATAAGGGGGCTTCGGCTACACATCTTATCAACTCTATTTCTATTGGTGCTAGAAGTTTTTCGCAAATCATAATCAAGGAAACATTTGGGACGATGATAAACTAAAAATAAAGTATTTTAGTTACAAAATTGTTAGGTTTTTATTTTGAACATAGGGGTTGTTGTGTTGGTCTGAAATGGTTTGGCGGCTTAATGGTGGACTCAAGACTGAAATAGTTTGTAGATATTAGTGGGGGATTGAGATGGTTCATCTGTGTTGATGTTGTATGAAGTGGTTCATCGAGCATGCTCCACCTTCTGCCGAACTCTACCGAGCATGATTGACTGCACCTTCCTTTTTTTCTAATGTTTTTGGAGGATGTAAATAAAAACAAAACACTCAAGAGTGGTTATGTAATATGTTCATCATTTTAGTTCTATTTATAGACATTACAGAATTCTAATGTTTTTGGAGGATGTAAATAAAAATAAAACACTCAAGAGTGGTTATGTAATATGTTCATCATTTTAGTTCTATTTATGGATATAACAGAATCAAATGCATTGTATAGTGACATTCGATTTAATAACCTTGCTATTCGATTTAATTATCTGCATTTCATTTCTATTTACATGAAATAATGGTATATTCGATTTAAATGTATTTGTAGTAATCTATGTATCATTATTATAGTTTATTTATGAGAGTTAACTTTCCTTTAGTTTAGATAAAGTAAAATTGTAATACCAATACACAATAAAGATGCACGCTTAATAAAATGCATCATTATCTGAGTTAATTAGTCAAATTTTATTCAATTTGAATTCTAGCATTTAAGAAAGAACATGCAACTAATATATATTATGCACCATAATTTGTGAAAATTCATCATTATATAATAGATGTGTGATGTTTTTCTAAATTCTAAAATTAAAATAGAAGGATTTTACAAGGATAAAATAGGATTTCAAGAGTTTCACCTTCCTTAAGCTCTTTTTAAAGTATTAGATACGAAATAATGGGAAGTAAGCAAATTACAGATTTTCTTCTCATCATCAATGCTATCTCTTCTTCAGTTTTTTTATTATATTAATTCACCTATTAGTTTACCTAATTTTTCAATGATGCAATACAAAGGGTCGGCAAAAACATCATCTGTCAAGTATTAACTACTATATTGATTGTTATTGATTTGTTACAATTAATATATTAATTTAATTCTTTGTAATTAATAAAATAAATTTCATAACTATAATATTTAAGATTTTAGTATTATAATTTTTAATTAATATATCAAATTTAGTCACTATGTAAAAGTTGAGTGTGGACACTTGGTAAATTTTGAGATGTCTATATCCAACTTTATATATATATAATTTTTATAAATTCATTTAAATGAATTGTCATGTTACAAATAACATAAATAATATAAAATATTTAACTTATAAATTTATGAATAAATTATTATTGACTTGTAAATTGAATATTTGTTATAAAAGAACTTGAAATCAATATACGGATATCCACATCTCTTATTATATATAATTATCAAAATATTTTATTTTACTAACTACCTACAAATTATTGTTGAATAAAAAATAAAATATTATCAAATGAATTAAATGAAAAAGATGTGAAATACCTAATTTGTGTTATATTATAATAGACTTTTAAATGATAAAAAAGGAGACAAGCTAGGTTGACGCAGTTGGTTAGGCTCTCACACCCATATTCTAGAGATCGTGAGTTCAATTCATATTCTTTGTATAACTTTGACAAAAATAGAATCAAAAGATTCTCCTCTTTAAGCTCTTTTAATGTAGTACTAGTCAATTGTATGTGCATTGCACATGTAAAAAACAACAATAAATAATATGTACAAAAATATGAATAGGACTACACATAAAAGTGTTTGATCATCTTCTAATTTGTTATGTCAAATACTATGAGTTTAATCTATTAAATGTTGATGATGTTTTTGTTAAAGGTTTTATGTTACTCTAGAGGGTTAGTAACTTTTTAAATTAATTTCTCAGTTTGACATGTTTCTAGATACTGTAATTTAGTTGTTGATTTTATTGTGAAGTTGGCATATGCTTCAGTTCTTTGACGTATTTGGTTTGATGTAGTTCCTCCTGATATTTTAATTTGGTGCTTATATTGACTCTTGTTAATTTTTTTTACTATTTTGTTGATGAATTTTATTCTCAAAAAGGCAAAAAAGATTTGAACTATTAATTTTAATATTAAATTATTCACTTATACAATTTTTTGATATAATTCAATCTATTTAAATATTTTATCTCTGAATTTTTAACAACTCATATATTTTTAATAATTGGAATAGTAAATGTAATTTTGGTAGAGATAATATCATGAGACGTATCAATTCAAAATTCTATATAATAGTAAGAGTATGTGTCAAAAAATATTTTCCCCTTTTAGCTCATTTATATATATCATTTTCTTAGAAAAGGTAAAAAAGATTTAACGTATTAATTTCAATATCAAATTATTCACTTATCTAATTCTGTAACAAAATTTGATCTATTTAAACTAATTTATTTCCTAATTTCTCATAATTAATATATTGTAAATAATTGACGTGATAAATATAATTATAGTAGAGAGAATATCAAAAGACTTATCAATCTGAAATTTCATATAATAGTATGAATAATTTGTGTCCAAAAATATTTCTCCACCCTAAACCCGTTTAGAAGTAGTAATGATATATATAGATGAGAAGGAGAATGTAAAGAGGCATTAAATCAAAATATTTTAATACGTTCAAAAAAATTAAGAGAAAATAATTATATATTTTTTAATACCTTTCACTTTTATCTCCACTTAAATATAAGAAAAAAATTAAACTCAAATCTTTTAATACGTTCACAGAAAAATCAAAAGATGATATAATTATATTTTTGTTTGGAATGAAAAGTCTCATCCATTTAATTATGCAAATGTTGGCAAAAAAAATTAGTTATCCAAATAATAGTTGTGTTTTTGTTATTATTATTTTAATTTTTAATATCCATATAATATTAAGTAAACATGAGTTTCATAAATTTACACATCATATAAAGTCGGACATGACTCTTGATACAATATAGACGTCCATAATCACTTGTACTAATTTAGCTACTGATTTTCCAAAAAAAAAAACAAAGAAGCATACTGAAAACTTTGATATATTTTATCAAAGAAATAAATAAATTTTGAAATAATGATAATAATAAAAAGTAGAAAAGAGTGATTCAATGATAGTGTTTGAGAGTGAATAAAAATATATATAAACTGAAGGATTAATTTAGCTTCTGTTCACTAAAGAACTTTTCATTCTTTTATAGACAGAAAACATAGAAGAGAAGAGAGTAAACAAAAACTGGTAAAATAATCAAACATAAAATATAAAATGCATTTACAAAGAAGTAGAAGATACAATTTCACATACCGAGACAACAATTTTGAAAAGGAATGTCTTTTTGAGATGAATATAATTATTTTAAATTGTCATCAATTATTTTATAAATTATTATTCATAATTAAATATATCAATTATATTTTACCGTCAATTTAATTACTATAGACAGTTTAAATTAATTTCACATATGAAACGACACCTGAAACCTTCAGTTGATAAAACACAATTGGTCAAATGTAAAAGATCATCCATGGAAAAGTATTTATTATTTGAAATATTCAAGTTTTTTAAGTTATAAATTATAAAATAAAAATAGAAAATTATGACTCTATATATACACTCATGTTTAAAATTCCTAAAAGTCATATGTATGGAATTAAGACAAGTATTAACAGCACAATGAAATTACAATAATTATTCTGTTTAAAATGTCAAGGATGTTACTAATAAAAAATTATTTATTATTTGTTTTGTTGTAACATTTTTTACACGTTAAAATAATGTTACCATTTTCTTATTTTACAAATTTTGGAAGCAACTTTTAAGTATTTTATTTATTTTTTCATATCATGATGAAATTATTTACTATGTTATGTATGATTAGATTTTGAGTTATACACGTGATAGTTATATTGTTTATATTCATGAACAAGTTATATGTTTACTGTTTACTCATATATATATATATATATAAAATAATGTGAATTATGAATTTTAATTCAAGTAAAGTGATAAATAAACAAGAGGTAGACTTAGTCATGTCCATTGGTAATCAAGTAACCGCATTGTTCACATCATATTATCAACTATACGGTTGGGTGTCATCATATTCATGTCAGCGTCCTTAAGATTCAGATAACCTTACGTGACACCAGCTCAAGTTCAAAGTTCAGATAACCTTAAATGACACACATTTTATCACGTTCACACTCACGTTACCAGTTTTATGTTACAAATTCAAGTTCAAGTATGAAGCAATTCTGGTTAGGTTGTTAATCGGGGATATGGCTTAAAATTTGACAAAATATCTTAAAATTTTAATATATATTAATATACTACTGAAACATGTAAAAAGAAAATTATTTTGAACGTACACCCTTTCCTTTAATGTGAAAAAACATTATTTAAAAGAGTAAAAAATAAATAAACTTATATAATAATATTTTGATCGAAATTAAAAAGAAAAAAATCTATTATAGTCTCATCGTATATAAATGATTATCTTAATTCAATACTTCAAAAACTATCAGATAAGTGCATGCAACATATAATCGTGTAAAAGTAAATGGTTATAAAAGACTCCGGTAATTATTTCCACGGCCTTAACATTTCGCGACTGTTGGGTTAAAGAAATCGTCTTTGTAAATTAAAAGACGATTTTGATACGATCAAAACTACTCTAATTCTGAATATGTATTCAAAAAACCTTATTTTAATCATTTTTTAAAATCACCATAGTTGTGTCAAAAACCCTAAAATATTATATAGTTGATTTTTTATGCAAACAAACCATCCATAAATTATAGAAAAGAGAATGAAAAGTGGAAATGTTAATTACTAGTTTAACCTTTTATTTCATTGATCTCTAAGAAATTTTTATAAACAGCATTTTCTAAAATAAAATAATGATGTAAAGATCATCTTCCATTTTTTAGTATTCCTTTTTGTAGAGTTAATAGTCAATCTTACACTTTCTACTTAAATATCCATATGGACCCCACAAAATCATCACTTCATTTCCTATTTTGTTTATCAGGTCGTTAGGACACAGTCTAGCCAAAAAATATTATGTTAGACTATAGCCTAGCGGTTTTGCTTTAAAATTAACGCTTGCTAGATCATGATCTAGCAAAACGAATAGAGACAGAACATTATGAGGTCGCTAGACTACGATATAGTAAAACAATTACGCTAGAGCTAGACTTGGTCTAACAATATTGTGTTAAAATTAACACTTGCTAGACCATGGTCTAGCAAACGTTGATAGACAGAGAGGGGAGGGAGAAGACCCATGAGTTTCGAAGTAAAATCAAACAATTCAGAAGGGGAATGGGGAGGATGACCAATAAGGTAGAAGCCATAGGTTTCAAAAACTCACTGGTTTCGAAACAAAATGGAGTCTTGAAGCTCATTTAAAACCTAGAAAGAGAATACATCTGCCACTAATGGAGTCCTGAAGCTTCCTCCTCTTCCAATTATAAGGGGTAAATGAGTCATTTACTCTATAAAAAACCACAAATCTTTCTAAAGGGTTTTAATATGGTTGAAACAATCTAAAGGTTTAAGTATGGTTAAACTTTGTCTGACGGGTGGGAATTTCACTTGATTTCTTTGCGCATAATCGACTACCAGGCTATTGTAGGGATTGAAATTAAACATAATAAACATGTTATATAACACAAATAATCAGATCTGCATATTTCTACAAAAATTTCGAACTCTAATCTTAGATACATATGTCATTATGATTTCTATGAGAAATAGATTTGTATAACACGATTACGGAAGACTAACCTGATTTCATGGATAATTGAATCGTAAACTGGAGGATCAGATCTTCCAAATTGATACAAGGCATTGAGTTCTTCTCCAGGATTCTCTCTTGAAGGAATAAAGATAACTTCTCTAAGAAAAATAGGGTTTTCTTGCTTGTGTTATTTCAGGACCATAACCCTTATTAATAAATATTGTATTTTTAATTTGATATTTCAACAAATTAAAATATCATTTCTAGTATATACACATTAATTTCATGATAATTATACACATAAGCTTTAAAAAATTAATTTCTTAATTAGACCACTTTATTAAGCTTAATCGAAGATAACACATACTCATTTTATTTAACATATGTGACCTCACATGTTGAATTTTTTCAATAATCTCCCACCGAGCCACATATGTAACTCTATAAATGTGTTTAACTTTATGAGCTCCCAAAATTTGCTATCTTAACCACAAGGTATATTCGAAACAATCTCGTCCATTGATTATATAGACATAGGATCAAAGCGGCCTTCGCTTCCTTTATTGTAACCAAATCCATCAATGGTCACATATACCAATATAATCAAACGACATAGATCAATCATGGATACGTAGCATGAAAAATTTACATGTAATGTGATCTATACATGTCTATTTCCAACCGGTCCTACTTTACTTTAGTAAGGTCGACAGTAACATAATGTCACAGAGTAGAGTGAACTGAAGAACTTTATTTTTATCAAAAAATACCAAATACATAAAATTTTGAAAAAATGTAACATAAAGCCATAAACAAACTCCCACTAAACCATGATATCCCCAAACAACATAACACCCATATGAGCAATATGCTCATGAAAGACCTTAGGTGGTAATCCTTGGTGAGCAGATCCATTATCATGGAGTTTGTTCCAATGTGCTCTATGGATATCTAACCACTCTGTACCATTTCTTTTACAACCAGGAACTTAATCTCAATATGCTTTGACTTAGACGAGCTCTTGTTATTGTTGAAATATAAGCTGCTGATTTATTGTCACAATACAATATTAGTGGTCTTTCAATGTTCTCAACAATGTGCAGCCCAGTGGAAAAATTTCGTACACATTCCATGAATGGATGCCTCATAACACGCTACAAATCCTACTGCCATGGTGGAGGAAGCTATGAGTGTCTGTTTGACATTCCTCCAAGAAATAGCTCCACCAGCCAATAAGTAAATATAGCCTAAAGCGGATCTTCTGTTGTCTTGGCATCCAGCAAAATCAGATTCGGAATACTCAATGACCTCTAACTGATCCGACCTCTTATACATGAGCATATAATCTTTTGTTCTCTATAAATATCTCATAACCCGTTTAGCTGATTTCCGAAGATCCATCCCAGGATTACTAAGATATCTTCCCAACACACCAACGATGTACGCAATATCTGGACGTGTACAGACTTAAGCATTCATTAGACTCTCGACAGCAGATGCATAAGGAATCTTTTGCATTTCCATAGTTTCAAGGTTAGTTTTTGGGCACTGGTTGAGACAAAATTTGTCTCTTTTAGCAACGGGGGTGTCACCTGATTTATAGTCTTGCATGTCAACTCTTTTAAGCACATTTTTCTATATGGCTTTTTTGTGATAATTCAAGAATACCCCGAGAATGATCTCGATGTATCTGGATCTCTAAAACAAAAGAAGTTTTACCAAGATTTTTCATTTTAAAATTCTTAGAAAGAAATCTCTTGGTCTCGTATAACATGCCTAAATCATTACTGGCAAGCAATATATCATCAATATACAAAATCATGAATATTAACTTACTCCCACTGAACTTGTGATGACAATTGTCAACAATATTTGCCTCAAAACCAAAATAAATTATTATCCGATGAAATTTATGGTACCGTTGACAGAAAGCTTGTTTAAGCCCATAGATGGATTTCTTTAGTTTGCAAATCATATTCTTTAGATTCTTAACCACAAAGTTTTATAGTTGCACCATATACATCGTTTCATCAATGTCTCCTTAAAAAAAATATAGTTCTTCACATCTATCTGATGAAGTTCAAGATCAAAATGTACAACAAATGTCATAATTATTCTAAAAGAGTTTTTCGATGAAATCAGAGAGAACGTCTCTTTGAAATCAATGTTTTCCTTCTTAGTAAAGCCTTTAGCTACAAGACGAGTCTTATATCTTTCTACATTACCTTTTGAATCCTTTTTTATTTTAAATATCCATTTACAACCAATTGGTTTCTTACCTTCAGGTAAAGAGACAATATCCCAAATTTGATTGTCTTGCATAGACTTATACTCTTCATTCATAACCTCAAACCATTATTAAGAATTCATATCTTTCATGGCTTGGTGAAAGTTGATTGAATCATCTTCCACCAATTCATTATTTTTCTCATTTTCTTGGAGAAATACCACATAGTCATATGAAATAGCACTTCTCATTTCTCTCATGGATCTCCTTAGTGGCATTGCATCATGTGGTTGTTGAGATTTATTCTTCTAGAACATTAGCCTCAACTTGAATCAAGAGTTGTTCGACATTGTCTTGTTCTGATTCTAGATCTACTTCATGATCAATGACAAGAATGAAAATCTACACACTCTCAGAAGTAGTGACTGTAGTAGGAACTAGGATAAAAAATGATTCCTCCTCAAAGACAATGTCTCTTACTTTATTTCTCCCTCCAAACTCATCCAAAAAAATGTTACAGTTCCCATCTAAAAATATTCTTTAGCGTGGATCATAGAATTTGTAGCCCTTTGATCGTTCAAAATAACCAATAAAGTAGTTGCTCACTATTTTGGAGTCCAATTTCTTTTCATTTTGCCTATAAGGCTTTGCCTCAGCTGGGCATCCCCAAATGTGAAAATGTTTCATACTAGGCTTTTTGCCTATCCAAAGCTCATAAGGTGTTTTAGCAGCTGTTTTAGTGGTACTCTATTAAGGATATAAGTTGTTGTCTTTAATGCCTCTTCTTTAAAATAACCTACGGCAGTTTTCCTTCATGGCCTTCGAACGCCATTTTGTATTTATTTTTTAATTTCCTTAAATCCATTGACTTTAAAACATAAAATCATCAAAACTCAACATACACATGCAATTTACATAACAAAATCACATTTGAATGTCAATCATTCATCATAAACATCAAAAATAAAAAAAATCCCTAAATTTATAGAATCATAGAACCCTAATTTCATATTTACTTTAAATTTTTAAACTTTAATCATCGTCAAAGAAATCAACAACGAGAGACTCTGATATCACTTATAGGGATTAAAATTAAATATAATAAACATGCTATATAACACAAATAATCATATCTGCATATTTCTATGAAATTTTTCAAACTCTAATCTTAAATACATATGTCATATTGATTTCTATGAAAAACATATTCATATAACTCGATTGCGGAAGACTTACCTGGTTCCATGAATAATTGAATCACAAACTAGAAGATCGAATCTTCCAAATTGACACAAGATCTTGAGTTCTTCTCCAGAATTCTCTCTTGAAAAATAGAGATAACTTATCTAAGAAAAACAAGGTTTTTTTGTTTGTATAATTTAGAGACCATAACTCTTATTAATAAATATTGATATTTTTAATTTGGCTATTCAATAAATTAAAATATCATTTATGGTATCTACACATTAATTCCATGATAATTATATCCATAAGCCTTAAAACTTAAATTTTTTAATTAGACTTATTCAAAGATAACACATACCCATTTTATTTAATATATTTGACCCCACATGTTTGAAGTTTTTCAACATTATTACCACGATAGATGAGTTTTTTGCTAAACTGGACCCCTACACGAACTATTTTGCAAAA
The DNA here is from genome assembly GCA_003255025.1 of Datisca glomerata. Classification (NCBI taxonomy): domain Eukaryota; kingdom Viridiplantae; phylum Streptophyta; class Magnoliopsida; order Cucurbitales; family Datiscaceae; genus Datisca; species Datisca glomerata. The sequence continues at coordinate 589,676 of QANY01000527.1, forward strand.
ATAAACCCACACACTAATTTTTATTTTCTTTGGCCTCTGGCCCACATTCAACTCAAAATGCATTTATGAAGTTACATTTTTACCCTTCATCTCATTTCTCATTCTTTGTTTTGCATTTTTTTCACTTCTTCATTTTCTTCTATGTTTTCTTCTTTGTCTTCTTCTTTGTCTTCTTACTCCTTCAAGAAAAAGCAAAATATTTATTTATTTTATTCTTCATGTTTATTTTCTGAGAATATTTATTTATTTTCTTTTAAGAAAATGAGTTTTTGCCTATTTTTACAGATTTGAACCATATTTAAAAATGAGTTTTTACCCATTTTTACAGATCTGAACCAGAAGATCTGATAGCAGACAAGATCTGACTCGGATCTTAAAATGGATTTTTTCTTATTTTTACAGATCTGAACCATATCTAGCCACAAACCAGATCTGAAAATGGGGGTTTACCCATTTTTGGGCAGCAATTCATTCTTTTGGTTCTTTTTCAACGTTTTACCTTTTTTTTAATGCTTCGACGTTTTATTTTTGGAATGTCATTCATGAGGGTATATTAGCGTCGTGTACCTATTGTGTAGACTTGCACTGACATCGTGTAGCCTACACGATGGGTGCACTGGCATTCGTGTAGTCATCGTGTAGTCTACACGATGGGTGCACTAGCATCATGTAGTATACACGTAGTCTACAGGGCGCCAGTGTAGCCATCGTGTAGCCTACACGATGGCTACACTGGCGTCATGTAGAGTATACGATGGCAGCAATATATACTACACGATATCTACACTGACATCGCGTAGCCATCGTGTAGTCCACATAATGAGTACACTAGCGTCGTGTAGACTGCATGATGGCTACACTGACGTCGTGCAGACTACGTGTATACTACACAATGGCTACACTAGCATCTAAAAAATGAGTTTTTGCTCATTTTTACAAATCTGAACCAGAAGAACTGACGACAAGCCAGATCTGAAAATGGGTGTTTGCCTATTTTTACAGATCTGAACCATATCTAGCAAAAAACGAAGTCTACAAATAGATTTTTACCCATTTTGGGCAGCAATTCCTTATTCTAGTTCTTTTTCGATATTTTACCTTTTTTATAATCCTTCGATGTTTTATTTTTGGAGTGCATTCATGAGGGTACACTAGGGTCGTGTACCTATTCGTGTAGCCATCGTGTTGACTATATGATGGGTACTAGCATCGTGTAGCCATCATGTAGTCTACATGACGTCAGTGTAGACTATACGATGACTACACTATATACTACACGATAGCTACACTGGCATCGTGTAGCCAATGTGTAGTCTACACAATAAGTACACTGACATCGTGTAGACTGCACGATAGCTATACTGACATCGTGTAGACTGCATGATAGCTACACTAGCATCGTGTAGTCCACAACAAAGTACACTAGCGTCGTGTAGCTATCGTGTAGACTATGTGATGCCTAAACTACTGTCGTATAGACTACATGTATGCTGCACGATGACTACATGATACTAGTGCACCCAATGTGTAGTCTACACGATATCAATGTACCCAATGTGTAGTCTACAGGATGCCAATGTACCCAATGTGTAGTCTACAAGATGCTAATGTACCCATTGTGTAGTCTACACGATGACTACACGATAGTGTGCTCCCATGAATGACACTTCAAAAATAAAATGTCGAAGGATTAAAAAAAGTAAAACGTCGAAAAAGAAACAGAAGAAGGAACTGCTGCCCAAAAATGGGTAAAACCCCATTTTTAGATATGGTTTGTGTCTAGATATGGTTCAGATCTGTAAAAATAGGTGAAAACCCGTTTTCAGATCTAGGTCAGATCTGGTTTGTCGTCAAATCTTCTGGTTTAGATTTGTAAAAATGGGCAAAATCTATTTTTAGAAAAGAGAAAATTAATAAATATTCTTAGAAGATTCATAAACGTGAATAAGAAAATAAATAAATATTTTGTTGTTACATGAAGAAGTAAGAAGACGGAGAAAAAAATGAAGAAAAAAATAAAGAAGAACTATAAAAAATGAAAAAAAAAAGAAGGAGAAATAAGGTGAAAAGTAAACATGTAATTTTAAAAATATATTTTTAAGTGAATTATCGACTAATGTATGTGTCAATTTCTGTGTGAGATCTGAGTTTTGCAAAAAAAAACCCACTATAGATCCTCTCTTCCCGGTGATGTTGAGATTGCGTAAACAACATACTTTCTATCAAGTAATTCGGCTTTCATCGTCCAATTTTCTCTCTGGAAAGTAGGATTAAAACAACAACTAAGAGAATGAAGTTGCCGGTAAGAGAATGAAGTTGCCGGAAAAAGTCCGGAATTTGTCCGTAACAGTGAGAAAATTCTCATCCTACTGTAATTAAAAGTTTAACCTTCTCTGATAAATCTTATGGGCGTTAAAATTTCAGGCATGGATTTCTTCAAAGGACTTGTTGACTCTCTAGGCTCTGCCTTCTCGGTTCCTAGCTCAGATTATGAGTCTCAGAGTAATGATAGCCATTCCACTTCAAAAATGGAAGGCATAGCTGGAGCTCCCGTTTCGAATGAGCGCGTTGCTTACAAGCTCAAAGGGTATTTTGAGTTGGCAAAAGAGGAGATCGCCAAAGCCGTCAGGGCCGAAGAGTGGGGCTTAGTCGACGACGCAATCGTTCATTATAAGAACTCCCAACGCATTCTGATCGAGGCCAGTTCTACCCCTGCGCCTTCCTTTATCGGCTCCAGGTTTTGAGAATGTTATTTTTTGAAATTTTCTAATTTGAGTAATCCAATTAGGAAGGATAATTATTCAGCAACTTTGAAACCATACCTCATTCTTCTTCTCCTTTCCGTTATTTAGCAGTCAGCACTAAATGTGTCACCTGATGAATTGTAAACTATGACAAACTGTTTGAAAACTTGGATTAAGTTTCCTTGCTACTTCATTTGAGATATTTTGAAGTGATTCTGATAGTACGTTTGTCTTTTTGCAATTATCGCCTTCGTGGGCGACTAGCTAGAAGAGACATATTTCTTGGAATTTATATGCATTATCTCAGTCGGCTACTATTGATAATTTCTCTTTTATCTTTCAACTCTGGCAAGAAGAGCACCTTTTTTCTGTCTGTTGACACGTATAAATAAAGATGAGAAAGGCACGAGACTTCTTTAGAAAATTAGTTCCAGGCTTAGCGTGAATGTCATACTATGATATTTTCTCTGTCAAATGGCTAAAACCGGGTCTCACCAACTAAGAAGATTAATGATTTTTGGTTCTTGGGACTAATGGAGGTTTTTCACAGTTTATTAAGTGGACATGGGTAATAGTGGTTTATATTAGACAAAGTACAGCTTCATCTTTGTTTCCCTCCTAATCATCCATGGTTTTGTAACTGACAGTGAACAAGAGAAGGTGAAATCTTATCGCCAAAAAATATTAACATGGCAGGGTCAAGTTTCTGAGAGATTACAAGCTTTAACAAATCGAGCAGGTTCAAATCTACTTGCTAAAATAACTAGAATGATTATGGTCTACCTTTTCTATAATGATATCAACCATTACGGATCTAATATTTCATTTTGCTCTCTTTTTATCCACTCCCTCATTTCAGGTGTTTCATCTTCAAACAAGGTATGTTTCATCTTGCTGAAGCGCAAGTCTAAATTCGTTTCCAAGTAAAGTATGCTCGAGTTTCACTTCTAAATGGTTGTCTTGCATGAATCTGACTAATTCCTTGAAGTTTGAATACTAATATAAATTAGTTTTAGATATAGACCATGGAGTAGGAACTTTACCTAATATGTGGACCTAATAATTCTGGAATTTCATCCTTCCATGCCAGCTTTTCCTGCCTATGCATGTCCTGGCTTTTGAAGCTTCTTTTACAATGGCAGCTTTTACCTGGTTATTGTTATTTTTCTTAAGGACTTACGTTTTCTTGTAGTGTCCTACATTGCAAATAAAGGGTTAAGGATATTTAGAGCCATCTCACTTGGGTTTCACATTGGAAATAATGTATATCAGCTACATAAACTATTCTAAGACAAAGGCTGTTGGTTTGTTGATGAAAATTGTTTGATTAGTTGAATCAAAATGCACTGCGTAATTGTTTTTCAATTAAGGAAAATGTGTTGGTAGAATCAAACTTTAGTTAAGAGTTTCTTTGTGTTGTCCTGGACTGCACAAGACATTCTACTTGAGCAATTATGACAGTCTTTTTTAGTTTGGAAATTACATTCACCGCAACCTTCAATAATTGAAGTCTGGTGCAGTGTTCATTTATGTAGATTGTATCATTTGTTTTCTGTTATTCAAAATTTGTTGCAGGACACCTTAAATCCTGTCCTAGCAGGCAGAGCAACTTCTACGTCTTCAAATGCTAGAAAAGATGTGTTACAAAGATCTCCTCGTTATAGTAAGAGTCCAGTAACAAGGAGTCAGGGTGATAAAGTGGGAAGCTCTAAATCTGCGGAAGAATCTGGCGTTGGTTATGAAGCAAAGTTGGTTGAAATGATAAATACTGCTATAGTGGATAGAAGTCCTTCTGTTAAATGGGATGACGTCGGTGAGATTATATGACTTCCCCTTTACTGTTTTCTCGTGTCTTTCACTTTTAGCTTACAGCATCGCTGGCCTGTTTCTCTGTAGCTGGCCTTGAGAAGGCAAAGCAAGCTTTAATGGAGATGGTCATATTGCCAACAAAAAGGCGAGATTTATTCACTGGTCTACGGAAGCCAGCACGAGGTACTGCTTTGGTCATCTCAGTCTTTTGGGGGCCGGGGGGGGGGGACACATGCTAATGAGATCTCACAGTTCTATTATTTGGATCTAAATGGCAGCATTTGCTTTGTTTGTTAGAAATATTTTCTCTCAAGATATTTTCTACTTTCTTTTCTCAGGACTACTCCTTTTTGGTCCACCTGGTAATGGGAAGACCATGCTTGCTAAAGCAGTTGCTTCAGAGTCGGAGGCTACATTTTTCAATGTTTCTGCATCATCCTTGACGTCGAAATGGGTATTCTTCACACTGAACCTTTCTTTGTAAAAAACAGAAGTGGTGGTATGGTTCAGTTTAGTTATATCCCTTATATATGATGTTCTAACAAGTTTTACTTGATTACTTCTACTAAGATAGGTGGGGGAAGGTGAAAAGCTTGTACGGACTCTCTTCATGGTTGCTAAATCCAGACAGCCATCTGTAATTTTCATGGATGAAGTAATGTACTCTTTCTCCTAAGATGATTTTCATGAATTAATCTCATAGCAAAGATATATTGCTTTGATTTGAGCTTATGGAAGTTGAAAATTTAGAAAAGAAAAAAGAAGGAAAAATATAAGTATAAAGCCATGATGAAATTCATAGTTAATTATGAGAGGTTGGCATCTTTCATTAAGTTAAGGACTTAATGGATAACTTAAAATTGTGATGAACAAGTCATTGCAGTTTATTACCAGCTGTGGTAACTTATCTATATAGCTCCTAAGCTTTTATATTCCTGACTTAAAAAGGGGCCCGATTGGCATAAGAAATTAACTCTTTTTTCATTCCCTCTTGTTAGTTTCTTTACAAATTGTCTGCTGCCTTAACACTGATCACAAAGAAGATGTGCCGTGTCAACATGACATGGCTATTATTTTGTCACCATCAAATTCTGTTCCTTTTGCCCAATTTTTCCTTTTTTTCAGGAGAGGACGGTAGATATTATCTTGGTGTCTCTTTCTCTTAAGGAGAAAAGTGCTTATACTTCTCTAAGCATTGAGTTCTCTAGTATTATTTTTCTTTGTTCACCACATTTTTCTGCACTATATTCGAATAAATATTCACTTTTTCTCTTTTTAATTCTTGGCAGATAGATAGTGTTATGTCAATTAGACAGGCTAATGAAAATGATGCAAGCAGAAGGTTGAAGTCAGAGTTTCTTGTACAGTTTGATGGAGTGACTTCTAATCCTAATGATCTTGTAATTGTTATTGGTAAGCTATGTATTTCCGATCTAAATCATAATTTCAATGGTGCCATACATCCTTTACTGCAATTATACCGTGTACGGTCATGCTTTTACGTAAAACATGAATGAAAAATGACAGAAACTTAATCTAGCTTACATGATTCCGTACACGAGTGAACTTTAGCTTTGTTTTCCTGTTCCTGTCTTCCTAATGCATAACATATCTGCTAGCATGAACCCAACAGCTTTGTTGCATGCAACAACTTGAGTCTGGCTTCAAAACATTATGTTAAATCCCCTCTTGCGGTCTACAGTACAGCCACCTACCAGATGATGCCCTGGCACTTATAAAACAAAACAACTAATGGGAAGCAAAACAGTAGAAATGGCAGTTTCATGACTCAAAGTAAGAATCATGGAACCTCAAAAAGAATTTAGGAATTTAATGGAATACCAACAACTTGAGGATCTCCTGGTTTGTATCAAAAGCCTATATCCTAAATTAATTAGCAGCCAATTGGAAATCGGGGCATAAGTTTTTGGATGTCAATTTGTAGTTTCTTGCTATTTTTTCATACTCTACTTTTCTTTCCCCAACTCTCTGCTTAAATCTATACCACTCATTTGCTGCTGCAATAAAATAAGCTGTTCTTTCCCAATATGGCATGATCCATTGGATGCCATCAACTTGCAAACAACTCTGACTGAAAAAAATTAATACAATAAACAACTATATGTTTTGAGGGTTTAGCATCATGTTTAGAGGTAATCTATAGTACTCCGAAAATTGCAATAGTATATTCATCCATACAATTGACTCCAAATAAATAGGATAAGTAATCCCATTTCTGCTTTATATCGATATGATTAATATGTTTTACAAAACTAGTGGTCTCATTCTTTCTATAAACTTGATCTTTTATTCGTTAATGTAGGTGCTACTAATAAGCCACAAGAACTGGATGATGCAGTTCTTAGGAGGTTGGTAAGTAACTTGATGAAAAAGGTGTAGAAACATTTTTAAGTAGTATCTTTTAAAATATAGCCAAAGGATATGTTGCCTAATAACATTTGTTTAAAGCCTATAACAATTGACCAGGTAAAGTTGATTGCATTGTTTTCTTTGGGTGGATTGCACTGATATGATTAAATAGATACAGTTCATTGTAAAGCTCCCATTTTTTCTCTCTAGATGTCATGGTCTTCGCTTTGCTAAATGCCAAGGCATCTGTGGTACGGACTACCTATGTCTTTATTGGCTAAGGTTAAAATTTGTTCTGTTCTATCTTCATTATTCTATTTTTAAATGATTAGTGTTAGAAAGATTGAAGCGTGGCTTTCCCTAATCCTCTTTAAGTAATTCAATACAAAGAATTGAAGCATGGGTATTTCAGATCAGTAGTCACGTTGTATTAAATACTAGTCCGTGTACCACCTGCTTGAATACATTCTTCCTTCAGATGTAGAAGTTGAATAGCTGGCACACATAAGACACACATAATAAATGCAGTATAGGAACAATATTTCAATTTTGAGGAAAATTGGTATGATGCAAATTAATGTGTCGGAATCTTTTAAATGATAAATGAGTGATGTTTGATTGGTTTTCCAAATCTTATTCTAGGGTCAAATACTGCCACACAGGGACACATGTAAGATACCATTTGAACATCTGTCTTTCTGTATTTGCTGCATCACAATTTCTGTTCTCTACTGCATCACATCTTGTACTTCGAGTCTGCGTCTAGGCTGTATTTTTATACTTATAACTAAACAATTAAACATCCTCGAGATATTTAAATACATCCATAATCTTTTTTCAAGTGATTATTCTTTAAAAGTCCGTTTGGTTCAGTTTTCTGACTAGGTGTTGTATTGAAACCCTGATACAGGTGAAGAGAATATATGTTCCTTTGCCAGATGAAAATGTCAGAAGACTACTTCTCAGACACAGACTCAAGGGCCAGTCATTTTCCATACCCAGTAAGCATATGATATTAAGACTGTTTTATTGTTTAATGGGCACCCTGTAAAATAAAGACTGACATGTCAGTTTCTATCACAGGCAAAGATCTGGAAAGACTTGCCCAGGAGACTGAAGGTAAGTTGATATTCCTATTTCATTCAAGTGCTTTCTGATTACGGTACATGCACGTCATCTAATTTGGAAGGAAACTTTTACCAAAATGAGTAGCATAGGTTTTTCCATGCTTTTGCACATGTAATAGTTGATGGCTGGCAGCCTGTTTTATCTTGCACAACAAAATATGTGGAGTTAATCTAAGATGTTACTTTGGAGATTCACCCATGATTAATTTCGATATATATTACAGGCTACTCTGGAAGTGACTTGCAAGCTTTGTGTGAAGAAGCTGCAATGATGCCAATTAGGGAGCTTGGAGCTAACATTCTCACAGTCAAAGCAAACCAGGTAACTAGACTTTAAGAAGAGTTTTAAGCACAGCAGCCTCCCTCCCTCCCTCTCTGTATGTGTCTGACCGGACTGTATGTAAACATAATCCACCTCTTTTTTTTTTTTGGTAAGTAAACATAATCCATCTCTTGTTTTAAGATAAAGAACATAACTCATCTTGATACTTTTCTTTTTCTTTAGAATTTACTTTTGCTAAATCTAGCTTTCTGCACACATATATTGGCAACGGCTGCATAGTGTAAGTAATAATTTGGATTCTGAATTCATAATTCATCATGGGTTGTTAAGTTTGTATATATTTAAGACCACACAACACCTTCTTCAATTTCGATCCACGTCGTGAACATAATAAGCAGATATATACAAAACATGCGCTTGAAGTTTGGATAATCTGTGTTCTCATTGTGATAGCCAACCACCACGGAAATTTCAAGCTGGACACCGCTTTTCTTTATTTCTATCCTCATTGCAACATTCTATTCATAAAGTAACCGGGGCAGAAATGGCAACTAACATTTGGTAGTGTATTCTGTGTGTTACCAATTTCCATTTTGGTATCTCAAAACATTACTAGTCAATTGTCATCTTCATTCATTGTTTGTGTTTACGTCTATCGATAAGTTAGTATATTAACACGGTATTCAAAATCCTCTATACTGATAGTTTCTTTCCTTCAGGTACGGCCATTAAAATATGAAGATTTCAAGAAGGCAATGACTGTGATTAGACCTAGCTTGAACAAAAGCAAGTGGGAAGAGCTTGAACGGTGGAACCAGGAGTTTGGCTCTAACTGATATTTCTATTTCAATACATTCAAAAAGGCTTCTGTGATTCAATACAAGCCATGTCTTCTAGTCTGTCTTCTGTAAGTGAACTGGAATTTCAAAGGGAGAAGAAGATGGATGAATGAAACCAGCTACTGATTGATTCTACATTGCGCAACTCAACTCGAGTTATTTGATAGATTGTTTGTGAATATGGAAAATAAGATTTGTATCTAAATGAAAATGGAAGCGTTCAGATTTATAGTGATTTTAATCTATCTTTTAATACAAGAATAAATGATATAGAATGATGTTTTGTGCAATACAGGTCATCGTATATTTTATACGATGCCTCTATTTGATAATTTATATTTTAAAACTATTTCTTTAGATAAAATATTCTTAAACTATAAGAATTAATCATTTATACCCCTCTCCATTAACTTCGTTAAAATCTAACAGTTTTTTTAATTGCATTAAAACTGAAATTAAAATCATTAATTACTAAAATAACACTAAATAAACTAATTTACACTAAAAAAAATTAAAAAACCCAAAAAGATCTGAAATCCCTCCCCTCTCAATGCTTGCCTAAATAACAATGTCCATCAGGATTTCAGAGTTTTCTTGAAAGATTGGCAAATGCTCGTGTTTAAAAATTTGATATTATGTCTTTTTGGAAATTTTCTTGCAAGCATTCAAAATTATATTATATTACCACCATTACATTATTTTCACTTTTTTTCAATTCCAGCGTGATCTATTATTTCCAAGCATAAGTCCCTGTACATGGGAGTATTCATGCTTGCATCTGTGTGTGCTTTTCGCCTTTAACTCTATAGGTACTGTGTTGTGCTATCCATTATCATAATGAAAATGACAAATAGCAGAAAGAGTTATTAGATTTGGTCTTACCCTGGAAGCCTCATATTCTGTTGCCGGAAGAAGGGGAAGGGGAGGGATTTCAGAATTTTTTTTGGGGGGTTTTAGTTATTTTTTAGTGTAAATTAATTTATTTAGAGTTATTAATAATTTTAATTTCAGTTTTAATGTAATTAAAAAAATCTGTTTGAATTTAATGAAGTTAATGAGGAGGGATATAAATGGCTAATTCTCATAATTTAGGGGTATTTATGTTAAAAAAATATTTTATAGATGTAAATTACTGAATGGTGAAACTTTAATAGTGCAAATTAGATTTATCCCCGTACTTTGTTGAAAAACACTCTATATTCTTGTAATGTATTGCATTTTAAAGAAATATAATTTGAAGTCACTCATACCTATATTTAAGGGTGAAAGTTCTTTTATCAAACTTATCACACCAAACTGAACCAAACAAAAAGTGACCAGTTTTGTTAGTTTTAGGCGTTTTCAATTTGATAGAATTAAATAATCGACTTTTGATTCAATTTGAAATTTTGAACCTAACTGAATCAAAATTTTAATTTCTATCTATTTTAATCTTTATTATGTTATTTCTACCAATATTTTTTATATTTAGTATGTAATTCATACCATATTAAATTGAAATAAAACTTAAATTTGTAAAAAAAATTTAAATTTTAAAAGATTTTTTCATTATTAAGGCAGAATTGAATAACTGGACTGATATTTATAAAAATTGAACCCAAACTTGAACACCTCTATTAATTTTGACCTAGAAATAAAAGTGAAAACAAGTCTTAACAAAAAAATAATAAATGTGAAATGATCAAAGGATATGAAATTCGGAATGAAGTAGAGGTGGAAGAACGGACTTCTCATGAACCAAACGCCGCGTTTCAAATTCGAAAGTGCTGAAGATTTCAAATCTCCTAAGTTCGACTTTCCATCGCGCCACGCCAACTCTTCCCCTCATCATCTTTCCCGATCACCCTCTTCTTCTTCTTCATCATTTGTCATAAGGTTTTTACGGACAAATTTCTGAGTTGAACTTCCGTCGAAAACACTTGCAGGAATTATACGAATCAAGATCTAATTTTAAGAGTCAATTCTGCATGGATTAAGTTTCCAAATTCCCTGTTATTTCCCGGTGGGAGGAGAAAATATTTTTGAAGTATTTTAGTGATTTATAACTCACATTGTTCTTTTCCTCCCCCGAATTGGCACAAACGGTCAGTTTAGTTAACTTCAAGGTGCTATAGATTTTCAAATTTGCGTAGTTCCATTACTCCTCTCTCTCTCTCTCGTGTATGCGTTGAAGAATGAAATCTCTTAGTAAAGCTCACGAGGATAAACCGAAGCGAGAATGGTCTTTGCAAGATTTCGAGATTGGAAAGCCGCTTGGAAAAGGGAAATTCGGCAGAGTCTACCTCGCCCGTGAAAACAAGGTTATCACTTTCTTTCCTGAACTTTATCTGTTTGATTTCCTCATTAAATTTTAGAATATTATGCTATGTTGATACTTCAAACATCTAGTTTATGTTTTTCAGAATTTATTGGTTTTAGTTATAAAAGTCGCCTTTTAAAGGAATTTTAGCTCATAATATCTTAGTTGGGATTTTTGCGTTTGACCTCAAACTCAGTGACTAGTTTGTTTTTCTCTTTTCCTCAGCAACTAAGCAGTTCAGTAATACATAAGTATAATTTTTCGACTTTCATTTTGGATTTGAAAGTTTGCAAGTTTCAATTTTTGAAGTTTATTTTTCACTCTTCCTTTGCTTTCCGTGAAGCCAATCGTACCTTATTGAGATTTGTATACTTGGATTGATTTTTCAGAGCAAATACATAGTGGCACTAAAAGTGATCTTCAAGGAGCAGATGGAAAAGTATAGGATTCATCACCAGTTAAGGAGAGAGATGGAGATACAGACCAGCCTTCGGCACCCAAATATTCTTCGCCTATATGGTTGGTTTCATGATGCTGAACGCATTTTCTTGATACTTGAATATGCTCATGGTGGTGAACTTTACAGGGAGCTCAGAAAGAGTGGTTTTCTCAGTGAGAAAAAAGCTGCCACAGTGAGCTTTCTTTCTCACTCTCTCCATCTCTATCATTTTTTTTGTGGAATGTGTGTGTATATGCAAGTGTAAGTGTAAAATCTATAGAGAAAGGAAGTATAGAGAACTGAAAGTCTGATATTAGCCTCTGTGGTTGTCAGCCTATTAGCATAATCTTTGTACTGATAAAAAGAAAAATTAGAGCACTTGTTCGTAAAATTTGTTAGTTGAAGTATGGGAAAATGAAGGAAGAATGATATAGTTAGTGGGAGTCTGCAAACGTGTGCTACTGCTGCATGAACCTGTCCCTGTCCTCTGCAGGTCTCAATTCGTGTAAAAGATGGAGGAATGTAAGATATTTTTTAGGGTTTTGATGGAGGAAAGGAAGAGAAAGGAGTAAAAGAAGGTCATATCTAGTTCTACTTGTATTATGATTTACGAATGCTCAGCTGTAGACTTATGGAGACATTGTTTAAGTGGGAAGCTTAATAGTGGGGTACCTTTCTGCAATGAGAAAATAACAGAAAGAGGATGAGTTACATTTATTTTGGAGATGGTTCTGGAAGCGCATCCTCTGAGACTCGGCACACTCTGTGTTTGGTTTTAATTACTTCTCATATTGGGGATTATAATTAGTACTATTGCCTCTTTATAGATGTTTATATTTCTTTTGACATGTGATGTCATCTTTAACTGTGATTCTTACATTCATGAGGTGTTGGTTCCTCACTCTGGACTAATGGTTATCTGTTGTATCACGCTCTTTGTATTTCTTGCAAATAGTACATTTTAAGCCTCACACAAGCATTGGCATACTGTCATGAGAAGCATGTGATTCACAGGGACATTAAGCCAGAAAATTTGTTGCTTGATCATGAGGTATGCTAGAAAATCCTGCTATCTTTTATTTTTTATGCATTTGCTTGAGAAAATTTGATGCTTATTCCTGGACTCTACATCCATTCAAAATTGATTGAGACTGCCCTTATAATTGTATTTGTAGGGTAGACTGAAAATTGCAGACTTTGGGTGGTCTGTACAGTCAACAAACAAGAGACACACCATGTGTGGAACGTTGGATTATTTAGCACCAGAAATGGTGGAGAATAAAGCTCATGACTATGCAGTTGATAAGTGGACTCTAGGTATTCTTTGCTTCGAGTTCCTCTACGGTGCCCCACCATTTGAGGCCGAAAGTCAAAGTGACACATTCAAAAGGTGAGGGATGGTATTTGTTCATGTATTCTGACCAACATCATGCTGGCGATTCTTACTAGTTGAGTTGGGTCATTAACAGGATAATGAAGGTTGATTTAAGCTTCCCTTCAACCCCTAATGTTTCTGCTGAAGCAAAAGATCTCGTTAGCAGGGTTAGTGCATCCAATTCCATGAAGGCCTTGATTTTCATTGTGTAAAAAAACAATGATTTTGAAATGACTGATCTTGTTAATTACTGAATTATGTGAATTGGAATTTTTGCAGCTTCTTGTAAAAGATTCGTCAAAAAGACTTTCACTTCAAAAGATAGTGGAACATCCTTGGATAATCAAGAATGCAGATCCTTCGGGTATATGCAACAAGTAGAGCACCGATTTCACGACTGACTTGTATAAATGTAATACTGCTTTTCATGGCATGGGTTGGGTTATACAACTCAATTTGTTTTGAGTAAATTCACTTTGTTTAGAGTATGTTAAATGACTTAAAAAAATCTTGAAGTGATTATGTTGAAGGCCTCTCTCTCTCTCTCTCACATACACACACACACACAACTTAACCCTAATAATGGTCCATTCATATTCTTTGGTATTAGCAAAGCTGCATGAAAGCTAAATCTCATTCACGAACACACGTAGGCAAATGCAAAGAAATACACATGAAAAAAGAGAGCGACGAAGAAGAAACGGTGTATTCTCTGTTTGCAATAGTGGTATAAAACCTGATATACATAGAAGGAATGACTTGAGCATCAAAAAGTCAGTGTTAAGATTACTATCTTTTCAGCCAAGGATTGTAGTGTCAGAAATGGTAGTCTCACTGCTAAAACTGGCATTACTGTTCTCTTCATTGCATTCCAGGTGAGGATCTGCTAGGGTTGAGATAGAAAGATTAGTGTTTGGGATAGCAGAACTTGGTTTTCTGGGTATAGCTGCAGTGGTCGAAACAGTAAGAAGAGCTTCTCTTTGGGAAGATGTCAACTGCTTTTTCGAACCTCTGTGCATATGCAGCCCACAATATTTGTGATCAGGAATAACATCTCTCCTACACCTCCATCTCTTCCCGTCGGTTCTCCTACACCTTCCAGGTTCATTTTCTACACTTTTTTCACTTTCAAAGAATGAGCTGCTGCAACTTACAACTGTAAACAAGAAAATAATAATCAATAAACTTCGCTTCATTCCATCGGAAGGGGGAAAACCCAGCAAAGAAAAAGTCAGCTGAACCAAGATAATCCAATATGCAATATCTGAGGATGTACTCAGAGGTTTGAGCCATAAATCAACCAAAACAGCTAACAAAGACGCAGTGCCTAAAATCCCTAAGACTAAGAAGCATTGTGTGTGTGTATAGGACAGAAAGTTAGAAAGCTATCTTCCAGAGAATCTAGGCCATTGTTAAGATAATCCAACATGCAATGTTTTCATTTTGATACTCATGGGTTAGAACCAAATCATTAGATTTGCCACAGCTATAAGATTAAGATAAACTCTTGGATGTCAAAATTTTCCAATTCAATATTATATCTATAAAAGAACAAGGTGATGAAATTAGGCTGTTCCAAAATAGTTGGTAATATTCTCACATAAGAGAACAAAGGTGACCAAACCCAAAGTAATAAGGATACAATACACAATCCGGAATGACGGTAAACAGCAGGATGCACAGGAAACGATGGAAGAAAAACATGTGCAGGAAGACCCATGAATAGGCTTCAGCCTTAGAGTTAAGTGTCAAATAAGTAAAATGCAAATAAATGTAGAGACTACTGAGTAGAAGTGCAGAACCTCATACAATGTCAACTTGCAAGACAATAATAACCCTTCGTATATTTTTTTTGGATCGGTAATAATGCTTTGTATATGCAAAGAGTCATTGCATTAATGGTTAATACCATTACCATTTGTATTATGAAGAGATGTCATACGGTAACAAGTTGTACTAATATGACTTTGAGTTTCTGAAATTTCAGAATAACACAAGCAATGGCAATCTTCCTGCAGCGGATGTCCCAGAAAACAATATTTTGAACTGTCCTCTATGTACCATTTAGACTATGACAATCCTCTAATGTTCCAGTTAACAGATGAATTCGTAGATATCAACATAATCACCAAGTCAGTATAAATCATTCTAGACTGATCAAGTCATAGACCAAGTTTTAATTGACAAAATGATGTGTCAATATTTCGTGGGTTAATTTTGATGATGAAACACCAACCTATGAATGATTGACACATTACTTAGTCAATTAAAACGTGATCTATAACTTAGTTGGTCTAGAACCACTCAGTCAACATTTTTTTTTGTCGGTTACTCGGTAAACATTATTATTGCAATTCGACAGAAGTTATATAATATTTGGGAAAAAATAACAACTTTTGCATTTTAGGAGACTTTTGCCATATGATATTGATATTACCTTGAAGAACGCTCTTTGGAGAGAAACCCAATCCCAGAGCCATGCTATTTCGTACATCCATGTTGTTTCTGTTCTTGCTGCAACTGTTGCCGAGACTTTTGTCATGAGCATCTTTCCTAGTATTGAAGTTTCTATCATCATATGTAAAGGTACCCGTGTTGATGGCAGCAATTGTTGTTATAGGGGTAGCCGTGGTATTGATTTCACTTACAGGCACCATCTTGTTTCTCATATTGGTTGAGCTCTTGACCACAACAGATGCAGTTGCATGATTGCGGGTGACAGTAGGAGGGGCAAACTTAACATGGTTCTTGCTTTGATTATTGCTACCGCAGGTGGTTGGGGGAGAGGTTAGGGAATCTGCTACATCTACGTTAGAAAGTTTGGGTGAAGGTCTACTTGAAGAAGAGTTGATTTCAGATGATTCCACAGGCTTTCTTGAACGCTGGCGGCCTCTATGCATGTGTCTCTCACAGTATTTCTGATCAGGAACAGTTTTCCTACTACACCTCCATTTCTTCCCATCAGTTCTTCTACACCTTCCGGGTTCAGAATCCATCATACTCCTGTAGTCAAATCCCCGCGGACCAAATCCTATACCTGCAAAAGTTAAGAACAGGAATTCAAATTCGGTAAGTGGACTCACAAATAAACGCATTGAAAAATATGCACAAAAAATTACCACCTAATAGAGTCCTGCATCAAAATCACCCATACCCATTTCAACTTTCGCATTTAGTTATGTGAAACACTCTCATTAACAAAAATTCGTAGGAAGCAGTGGAAGATGATCAAAGTAGCATCTCAAAATCCAAAACTCAAAAGCATAAAATTAGTATGAAATAAAAAGATACGAAAATGGAACCCAGAACTATCCTAAATACCACAAAATTGAGAATAGTCTCCTACCTATCTAGCTTAGGATAACAAAATTTGTAGAGACTATCTAAAATTCCTGATAGACATCATCTCTATCTAAAAATATTATTCAATTTCTGAAGAACTGAGTCAAATTCTAACTACCAAAGTCAGAAAATGAAACCAACTCAATAATCAAATTCATTACATTAAAAGCCAGTAAAACCCAAAATAACTAGTGGGTTCCACTCAAAACACGTAGAAGCTCAGATTTTTAGCTATAGTACTGCCTGTAAAAATACCATTACTGTTAGAGCCAAATGTGGTTGAAACGCTACTCCAGATGGGCATTGCTAGGTGAGGAGGAACGGGGATGCCAGCTGCAAAGTGCTTGTAAATAAGAGCATGTAGTTGAAGTTCAAGCAATTGAGAAGGCGTGAACGCAGAATTCCCGTGCTTGTTGATAGTCAGAGTTTGGTCGGCTAGCTTTTCCGCTGAATTACAAGAACAAATCCCGAGACCAAGCTTGATCGACGGTGATGGTGATGGTGGTGGTTCTTGCTTAGTCAGACCGCCACCCTCCTTTTTTACTTCCACCATCATCATCGTACTCGCCTCTTCATTAGCCTTACGGGACCCACCTTCTCTGCCTCCTTCACATTATCGACCCAAAAGCATGTGTTTCAAAAACTAACACATGCGTATATAAAACGTTACATGCAGACAAATAAATAGAGAGAGAAAGAGAGACAACCAGAAAGTGGAGGACGGAGAAATAGAAGGGGATGAGCTTCCATTGACATATAATCTTCAAGAAGAAATCAGAGAGAGATGTTGTTTATTTATCTGAAGAGAAAATGGCTAAGGGAAAACTCCTTATTAGAATCAACGAGCTCCATAGACATGTAGATTTAAAACACAGATAGAAGCGATTTAAAAGCAAATTCTTGAAAAGCAAAAGGCAGAAGACTCTCTCCTCACACACTCTCTCTCCTCCTCTTCCAAATCACAAAGAAAGGCAGAGAGAGAGAGAGAGACTGTGTGATGGAAATGGAAGGAGAGAGTAAGAGTGGAGATTAAAGCAAATGTCAGAGTTTCTGACAATGGATCAGCCTTTCTTTAGCTTGCAGTGTTTGCAGGCAAAAAAAAATTCACAGGAACGCCGTGCATTGTCCCGTCTGTTGGTGACCCTCTTAACTGTAGGTCGTTTAAGAGCTCTTCATAATTTTAAACCTTAGAATGTTGAATAATTTTTGGTGATTGAATTAGTGAAAAACGATTTATGATACTTATATTTTTTTAAAAGCGGGATTGACTCAACAGAAAAAAAAACAGAGAAATTTTACAGTACAGAGAAGTTTAAGGATTTGTTTTAAGCAATATTAATTTTTTAAAAATTTTAGGTAAATAATAGGTTTCTTAATCTGTCAATAATTTTAGACTAAAATGATCATAATCTAAATATGGTGTTCGATAAATTTTTAGTAATATCATTACCATATAGATTATATACTGATTTGAAACATACTTGATTTAAGAAGGTAATTAATGTTAAAAATTTTGAAATTTTAAATACCAAAATCATTCAACAAAAAACCACAGAAATAGTTTTAAAGCACATCAATCCAGTCTAACATATTCTTTAGAAACCGTTTAAAGATTAACTTCCCTCCAATCAATGATTTCTCAAAAAAAAAATGACTTAAGTAAACTGCTATTAACTCGAGTCAAGACATCTCACATCACCTGTCCATTAAGCAATAAACTAAAAGGTTAAAAAACCCCACAAAAAACTTGAGAAGAACCCTAAAACACGTGAGAAGATGAACAAACGATGCCTTCAACCAAGTTTCTTGAAAAAATCTTCCATCAACATATCGAAGCTTCAACCAGATTTTTTGAAAGATTTTTAAAAGCTTCAACAATATTTTTTGGTCATATCAGAGATATATAGATGATATACTGATTTGAAATATGTTTAACTAAAGAAAATAATTAATGCTCAAAATTTTGAAATTTAAAATACAATAACCGTTCGACCAAAAACCACCGAAATAGAATATTGCCTTAACAGATTTTTGTTGAAGAAAATATATTCAATCATTAATTACCCCTCTTATTTAATTAAAAAAATCAAGTAAATCAATTTTGAATTTGAAACCACTAATTACTGAGATTTAATTAATTAAAAATACAAGTAAAATCATATCATTAAATCTATAAAAAAATAGGGGTAAAATCGTCTCATCATATTTTCATCAATCAATGGTTGATGATGTGACAAGAAAACTTATCTATTTATTTAAAGTTTGAAAAAAAAATTCTTAAAATAATTTATAAAACTTAACTATTTGATACAATTACTTAAAAAATATCAATTTTTAATATCAATCACAATCGTGTGTTGAAAAACTTAAGTCAGTATCCATATAATATATGAAAGAAAGAAAAAAGAAATATAAGAATTCACGCCATACTAACAAAAAGAATAAAAAAATGGAACGTGCATTCTCAAAATAAAATAGACATGCATGCTCAAATTTTAAAAAGTTAGTGGGCTCTAAAAAAATAAAACCGTCATTTAAGGTGATAAAATGAACATCCAATCAAATCGTTGGCATGTGATACTTATATGTTAGAGTCATTTGTTACCCATAATCATAAATGACAATTTTATGATAACTGAATTTTTCTTATTTGTTGGAATCAATTCTTAAAGTTGATACTCATCTCAATTTGATAATAATACTAATTTATATCGGAGGAGAAAATTAAATTAAGTTTAAACGGGAAACAACTAGAATTATCGAAGTAAATGATCCTGAAAGTTATTTATATAGATTTATCACGGAATTATACATAAATATATCAATCATGAATTTTTATCTATTATTATATATATTATCATGTGCAATCAAACTTATACATTTGCTCATCACTTCAATTATCGTACATCATATTGTCATGGATTCAATTACTATGAAAATTTTAGATTTTACATACCAGACAACTCTAGTGGCAAAATAAATTAATTATGCTTATTAATCTATAAGTAACGAATAAAAGAGTATAAGACATCAAAGAACGATATTATGTTTGCTTGCTTATTTTTGTAATGCAGAACTTGTGTTGTGGTTTGAAGACGTTTCATTTGTGATTGAGTTGGCTTTTCTAGAAGACTTTGATGGTATGCTATTATGGAATTTAGGTAAATCACATATATACTTTATAACAAGATAATGTGCGACCTACCAACGACAAATTTGTTCTTCCAAAATAGGGTTTTTTATTAAATTATACCCTTAGACAAAGCCATTTTCTTTACTTTTTCTCTTATTACTCTTCTTACACACTAGCTCACACACACACTCTCTCTCTTCATATTCCATCTTCATATCTTCCTCATTTTCTTAGAAACTCATTTTCTCATGAACTCATTTTTTCTGAAACCATCTCTCCTACTTCCATTGCTCTCATCTCTCATTCTTCATTTTTTATTTCTTCATGCTTCATTTCCTTTATGATTTATAACTTTCTAAGTTTTTTAAAAACCAAAGTTGAAAGCTGATGTATTTGAAATTTTGGCGGAAAATTGGTGAAAATTTTGGCTGAAATTTAATAAATTTTGATGAATTTTAGCTTTTACCCAAATTTAAGTGAGAGAAACCGTAGTGTACAATATGACTATATGATCATTGTGTAGAGTACACGATCGTCATGCACACTACAAATGTAATGTACCACATCATGTAGTGTGCACGGTGGCTATACGATCGTCGTGTAATCATCGTGTAGTGACATGATAACTACACGATTATCGCGTAGCCATCGTGTACACTACACATCTAATATATTTAATTTTATATATTTATTTAAATATAAATAAATATGGACGTTGAGAGTTGAAGAAGAATAAATTGACATTTGATTTGATGTTGTGTAAGAAAAGTATTGAGAAAAAATGAAGAAAAAGTAAGCTGATGGTGGGCCATGAATACAAGATGGTTACACGATCGTCGTGCAGTTATCGTGTAGTGTACATGATGACTACACAATCATTGTGTAGTGTACATGATTACTACACGATCATCGTGTATACCACACATGTAATATATTTAATTTTATATATTTATTTAAATATAAATAAATATAGAGGTTAAGTGTTGAAGAAAAATGAATTGACATTTAATTTGATATTATGTAAAAAAGTATTTGGGGAAAGAACGAAGAAAAAGTAAGTGAATGGTCGACGATGGGTAGACGATCGTCGTGTACGCTATACATGTAATATATTTAATTTTATATATTTATTTAAATATAAATAAATATGGAGGTTGAGTGTTAAAAAAGAATGAATTGACATTTGATTTGATGTTGTGTAAGAAAAGTATTGGAGGCGAAAGAATAAAGAAAAAGTAAGTAAATAATGAGTCATTGGTACGCGATGGCTACACGGTCATCGTATAGTCATCGTGTAGTATACACGATGGGTACACGGGCGTCGTGTAGCCATCGTGTACATTACATGATGGGTACATGGGCATCGTTAGCCATCGTGTACACTACATGATGGGTACACGACCATCGTTAGCCATTGTATAGACTATACCATGGGAACACAGACGTCGTGTAGCCATCATGTAGACTACACGATGGGTACACGGGCGTCCTGTACAGTCTCTCGGCATTCTCTCTCTTTCTCAACGTTCTCTCTCTCTACGCTCTACGTTCTCTTTCAAAATTAACAAAACCCACAAAAATTAACAAAACATACAAAAATTAACAAAATCCATTAAAATTAACAAAATCCAAAAAACTTAACCAAACCTATTAAAGTAACAAAACTCATTTTGTTGTATTTAGTTCTGGAGAAAATGGATTTCTAGAAAAGAGAGAAATGAATATGTGAGCCAACATGTTAGAAGGACAATGGGGGGAAGAAAAAGTGAAAGGTATGTGGGGCAGGGATTAGAATAAGTAAAAATTAGACTAAGTGTATAATTTTATAAAATGATTTATCAAATAGTATAATTTAGCAAAAAAAAAACCTCCAAAATATGCATATATTTTGAAATGAAGATTTTTGTAAAAAATTATCCGTGTGGGAGGTTACTAAGAAATTGATAGTTTTTGAAAAAAGATATAATGTAAAACTTATATTATTTATTTCTTATATTATAGCTATAATTTTACTTCTTTCATCAAATGCGAGCCGTGTTGTGTTTTTTTCTTCACTTGCCAGTCGTGCTTGATTCGTTAAATAAAAGGCAAAATACACATTTTCTTTTTTTCTTAATTCAAAATACATTATGGTAGTGTTTGGTTTGACTATATGTTGACAAACTTTTGGTAAATCTGTTTATTCCTTCATTGTGTATTTTACAGAGATGGAAAATCTACATATATAGAAGATAATTGGAAGTTATACAGCAGTTATAGCTTCTATAACTGTCCCTTGAAACAGGGGATTCAAAAAAGAACATCCCTATAATCTTGCTAACTAACAACTCACGCCAACACTCCCCCTCAAGTTGGTGCATACAAATCTCTTATGCCCAACTTGTCAAGAGAGTTGTAGAAGTTCTTGCTGCATACTGCCTTTGTAAGTATATCCGCTAAATGGTCTTCAGACTTCACGAAAGGAAAATGAATTATCTTGTCTTCAAGGTTTTGTTTGATGAAATGTCGATCTACCTCCACATGTTTTGTGCGATCATGCTGGACAGGGTTGTGAGAAATATCAATAGCTGCCTTATTGTCACAGAACAGAGCCATCTCGGAGCTAGGAGCAAAGCCAATTTCCGTCAATAGTCTCCTTAGCCAGAGGAGCTCACAAATACCCTTAGCCATTCCACGGAACTCGGCTTCAGCACTTGATAATGCTACTACTTTTTGTTTCTTACTTCTCCATGTAACCAGATTTCCGCCAACAAACATGAAGTAACCTGAAGTGGATTTTCTGTCCAAGATATTACCTGCCCAATCTGCATCAGTATATCCTTCAACTCTTAGATGGTTATTCTTTGAAAACATAAGTCCTTTTCCAGGAGATGATTTTAAGTATCGAAGAATCCTGATCACTGCATCCATGTGATCCTCACTAGGACAATGCATGAACTGACTTACTACGCTTACAGCATAAGCAATATCTGGGTGAGTATGTGAGAGATAAATAAGTTTCCCGACCAACCTCTGGTACCTTTCTTTGTCTGTTGGCACTTGGTTCGGATATTCTCCAAGTCTATGGTTTTGAACTATTGGTGTGTCTGCAGGCTTACACTCCAGTAATCCCACCTCAGATAGTAGATCCAGTATATATTTTCGTTGGGAGAGAAATATACCTTGCTTTGACCTAGCCACTTCAATACCCAGAAAAAATTTAAGTCCTCCCAAATTTTTCATCTCAAATTCAGTTGCCAATTGCTTCTGGAGTCTCAAAATTTCTTCTGGATCATCCCCTGTAATAATCATGTCATCTACATGGATTATCAACGCTGTTGCCTTGCCCAGGTGATGCTTTAGGAAGAGCGTATGGTCTGAATTACTTTGTTGAAAGCCATATTCCTTCATTGCCAAGCTAAATCGCCCAAACCATGCTCGAGGTGATTGCTTCAGTCCATATAATGCTCGTTGTAATTTGCACACAGCCCCAGTCTTTAAGGTTTCTGTGTAGCCTGGTGGAATATCCATATAGACCTCCTCCTCAAGATCACCATGAAGGAATGCGTTTTTTACATCAAACTGGTGTAGTGGCCAGTCAAGATTTGCTGCTAGAGATAGCAAGACTCTAACTGTATTCAACTTGGCCACTGGTGAGAAAGTTTCCTGATAGTCCACACCATATGTTTGCGTATAACCCTTTGCCACCAACCTTGCCTTATACCATTCAATCGATCCATCTGCCTTGTGTTTGATGGAGAACGCCAATTTGCATCCCACCGTCTTTTTCCCTTCAAGCAATGGAACAAGAGCCCATGTTTTGTTCTTTAGTAATGCCTCCATTTCTTCCTTTATAGCCTGGGTCCACTTAGGATCTGTTAGAGCTTCCTGAACACTAGTGGGAACATGGCATGACGAAAGTTCATTCGCAAATGTTTTGAGGGATTCAGATAGTCTCTTTGTGGATACATAGTTGGCAATTGGAAACTTTGATCTTCGTTCCTCAAATTCTGGAAAGTACCTATTTGGTGGCTTTCCACGATTATCCCTGAAAGGTAAGATATAGCCAGCAGAAGTATCCATATCATTATTAGTTGGAGATGCAATGGGAGAGTTTACCTCAGGGATATTCTCAGGAGATGGCTTGTCAGGTACGAAGGAGTGGGGGGATTCTGGTTCAGCTTCAGGTGGTGTAGATGTTGCTCTTAGAGTTATGTCATCCTCTGGAGATGCATTCGGAGTTTCATCAACCACCATATCTGTGTCATTGAACCATTGCCAGTCAAATCTTAACCAATTCTGCTCTTCATCTTGGATCTTCCCCTGAGGAGAAGAGTGGGATACCGAGGGAGAGTAGAATGTGTCGGATTCTAAAAAGGTGACATCCATAGTTACATAGGTGCGCTTGGTGGTCGGATCATAGCAACGGTACCCTTTTTGATGTAATGCATACCCCAAAAAAAAATACACCGAACAACACATGGATCAAGTTTAGTGTGTTGGTTCTTATGGAGATGTACAAAGGCTACACATCCAAAGATCCGGGGAGGAATCATCAACACTGTTGGTAAGGACACATAAGTTGAAAGGGCCTGTAAGGGTGTCTTAAAACCTAAGACTTTGGATGGCATACGGTTGTGGAGGTGCACGGCTGTAGCAACAGCATCACCCCAGTGTCGTTTAGGTACATGAGCTCCTAGTAAGAGAGCACGAGCAGTTTCAAGGATATGTCGATTTTTCCGCTCAGCAACACCATTTTGCTGAGGAGTCTGCGGGCAAGAGGTTTCATGAAGAACTCCATGGAGTTGGAAATAATCATGAAAACCCCGGTTAACATATTCACCACCATTATCAGATCGGAGAGTCTATAACTTAGCTGAAAATTGAGTTTGAACCATTGCATGAAATGATTTGAACACACTCAATACTTCATCTTTATGTTTCAACAGGTATGACCAAGTCATGCGAGTACAATCATCAACAAATATGACAAACCAGCGATTACCGGATGCAATAGAAATAGGAGAGGGGCCCCATACATCCGAATGAATTAAAGCAAACGGAACCTCACTTTTATTCATACTTAATGGATAAGTAACTCGATGACTTTTAGCAAGGATGCAAGTATCACATTTAAAGTCAACAGTCGATATATGTGAAAACAAGTCAGGAAATAAATGTTGCATATAACCAAAGGACGGATGTCCCAACCGACGATGTAAAAGCCAAATCTGTCTTTCCTTGGTACCATTTGGATGATGCATATGATGTGCTCGGCCCATACTGAAATCATCCATTCAGTATAATCCCCCCCTCTTAGTACCACGCCCAATAATCTCCTTGCTGAGAATATCCTGAAGAAGACAAAAGGTAGGATAAATGAGCACAATACAATTTAAGTCTGTTGTTACTTGGCTGACGGATAGTAACTTATGAGACAGGGAGGGAACCAATAACGTATTAGATAATGTGAAAGAAGGTGACAGAGTCACAGTGCCAGCCCCAGTGACCGAAGAAACAATTCCATTGGCATTTGCAATGCTAGTGCATCGCGGTGGAGAAGTGTGCAAGAAATCGTTAGCGTCAAACGTCATGTGATCGGTAGCCCCAGAGTCAAGTATCCAAGTACCACTGTCAGCATCTCGATGAGAACTAAATAAATAAACACCAGAATTACCTGAATCCGAAAGAGATAACACTCCCTGGGAAGGTTCGACAGGTGGTGTAAGGGAAAGAGATGACTCTGCAGTAGCTATGGAAGCCTTCCCTGTCCCTCCATCAGTTCCCGTGTTGTTACAGCGTTTTCGAGCCTGAAGTTCGTTCCACCAGTCGGGATACCCGTGTAGTTTGAAACAAGTCTCACGGGTATGCTTCATATTTACACAGTGAGTACACTTGGTGCCATCAGATGGCGTTTGTGGCTTAGAGGATGCCCCGAATTTCCCACTGTTCAGTGAAAGAAATCCGGTAGAGGAAGAGGCTGACTTTCCCGCTTTGAGACCCTTAGAAGCCAAAACTGCTCCTGGGGTATCATTGGTTCTGCCAGTGATCATAACAGTTTGCCGGATTGCTTCTCGGTGAACGTGGGCGTAAGCTTCTTCGATGGTAGGAAATGGACGCATCTGCAGCACGTCACCCCGAATCTTGTCAAGTCGATCGTCAAGCCCATCTAAGAAGACATACACTCGGTCATCCTGTAGAAGATGGTTATAGTTTTCAATATCGGTAGGACATTCCATCGGATTTGGACGACGAAAATCGATCTCAAGCCACAAACCTTGGAGATCGTTGTAATATTTTTCAAGAGAACCTCCAGCTTGTCGCAGACGGGTTACACGACGTCGGAGGTCATAGACTTGCGAAGTATCACTGCCATCAAAGTATGTAGTCGCAATGGAGTCCCAGACTTGCTTTGCCGTAGGAAACCTAATGAAATTCCCAATCAACGAAGGGTCCATAGAATTAATCAACCAGCCCTTGACAATGGCGTTGTCTGTACGCCATTTCCGGAAGGATGCAGATGTTGAATGGGGTTCAGGAAAGTCTCCATTGATATATC
The DNA here is from genome assembly GCA_003255025.1 of Datisca glomerata. Classification (NCBI taxonomy): domain Eukaryota; kingdom Viridiplantae; phylum Streptophyta; class Magnoliopsida; order Cucurbitales; family Datiscaceae; genus Datisca; species Datisca glomerata. The sequence continues at coordinate 615,974 of QANY01000527.1, forward strand.
CCAACTTGTCTTTGCCAGAGATGTACATCTCGACAACTTGGGACCAGAGAGCATAGTTGGTGCCTTCCAACTTGATGCCAATCGGTGCAGCGGAATCCTCGGTGGTCTGCGGCGGGGTCTGAGCGTTGGTAAAAGCTTCTGTCATTCGGGTAGTTATTTCTGTGAGGATGGTGTTGGTTTGGAGTCCACCAGAGTTGTCGAATGCACTGGTATCCTCCATTTACGTCGATGAGAAGAAACCAATTGAACACACAATTGATCAAACTCTATGGATAACAGAGAGCCGTGGATCGATCTTGCTCTGATACCATGACAAACTTTTCGTAAATCTGTTTATTCCTTCATTGTGTATTTTACAGAGATGGAAAATCTACATATATAGAAGATAATTGGAAGTTATACAGCGGTTATAGCTTCTATAACTGTCCCTTGAAACAGGGGATTCAAAAAAGAACATCCATATAATCTTGCTAACTAACAACTCACGCCAACATATGTACTGGAATATGAATGGTAAAATGAATTAAGAAAAAAATCAATTCATAATATAAGTTTAGTGTCTCATATTTGTTGTGAATTTTTCAATTCATATATATATATATATATATATTGTCAAAGGCAAAAAAAATATATATTAACAAAAAAATTACATAAATACAAGGGGCATACTCCAGGACAATAAAATAAAAAAAAACTAATTACAAATTACATCCATCTCTCCAAAGTATCATCATCAAAGTTGAGAGATCTATTCCTGGTAAGAAAGAATAATCTCTCTCTAATCATACCCTAGACCTTTCTCAAAATAAGACGAGAATCTATGATTTTACCCACAAAATTTTGCATGTTCCTCTCAAGCCAAAGACACTACACAAATGTAGAAAAATCTAGTACTGTTTTCGTAGGCGAGTAAAGAAAGCAGTCTCGAATAGAGCAAAAAGAATATGACTTCGGGTTTCTAAAAGAGAGAAGTCCAAGAATCAGTTCATCTTAAGAGTTAGGGACAGTAGAAACATCACATATCTACAATAAAGAACCAAGAATTTGATTGGTAAAAAGGCAATCATAAAATAAATGATTAATAGATTTAGAGCCACCAATATAAGAAACACGCTTTAAGCCAACACCAGTGTTCCACTTAGAAATTATGTCATTAGTGTTGAGCATGTTATGGAGGGCAAGCCAAAGAATGAAGGCACACTTTGGAATGTTTCTAGAAAACCAAACCAAGTGACTCCAAGTAACTGGTTCGTGCTGGGGAGACAAATTAGAATAAGTATCTCTAGTGGAGAAATTACCATTACTACTAGCTGTCCAAATCCATCTATCTTCATTCAAAGAAGGGACCCCTAGAATAATATAAATGTGTCTGGACTGGAACATGCTCATAATGACTTACTTAGGCCATCGCCAAGTCCTTTCTCTAATAAGAATAGACAGTGGGTAATAAAGATTTAAATCATCCAGATTACAAAATCATTATTAAACCGTTGAAAAATAATGTTATCTTCATGCCAAGGGTCACTGCAAAGAGAGGAAGATTGTCCATTGCCGATATTCAACCTACATAAATGATAAATCTTATCACTAAGCTTGATCAGTTTTCACCAAGACAAAAAAGGATCAGCTCCCATCTTTACAATAAAAATAGGCCGCCCTTTTCAATTCCGTTAACCATGATGTGTTTATAATGACAGATTAATTATTTTGTTCACGTTTAAGATTAATAATTTTATTGATAAACATAGTGATTCCATTACATGACAGCATAACATTGGAAGGTGATCAAACTATTGAATCATAACTCTTTTCATGAGTCTCACATAAACATGGTAATTAGACACATGGGATGAGGCCCACTTCAAATGAGGTTTGTAGATAAAGCCCAATACTCATTGCACCATGGATCAACCCTACTAGGACCAAGGCCACCATGATGGCCGAAGGCTCATCCATGACTGAGGTCGCCAAGATGGTCGACGACTCATCCATGACCGAGGTCACCATGATGATCGATGGCTCTCATCCACGATCGAGGTCATCATGATGGCTGAGGGGTCAGCCACACTAAGGTAACTGTGATGGCCAATGACTCACACTAAGGGCTCATCCATGACTGAGGTCATCATGATGGCCGAAGGCTCATTCATGACTAAGGCCACCGTGATGGGCGAGGGTTCCTCCAATGTAAAGTAACAAGGAAATGACAACTACACAATATGTCTATAAGACAATCTCAAAGTTCTTAAAGATGATAAGATCATAACAAAACTCCCCCGATTTGGGGAATAGTTTTCATAAGTTTCTTCCTTCCTTATAGTAATAAGGAGGAATTCACATTGAACCTGGGCAATTGACTAGTACATGATTATTATAAATAGATGGTGACCCTTATTTAAATTGTATGCATTATCTTTGAGTGCAATACAATCTCTCAAAAACTTTCATCAGACTTGATCGTTAGAGTGTATTAGGTTGGGTAACACACTATTGTTGAGATATCCTTCGTCGATTGGTCTTTGTTTTGTAAGATCATAAGTGCATCGTACGATGCGTGACATCTCGATTGACAGTAGATTTTTAGCATCTACAATGATATGATTGATAGGAAAACAAACTCTACATTCATAATGAGTTATGTAATATTCATATATTATATGAGTATTACTGCTCTTACCTTGCGCGGAATTGTCCTAATATTTTAAGAATATGATTTGTGAAAAATATTAATATAAAGATGTGTATAGGACAAAGCAACTATATTAAAGCGAAATAAAGCAATTTGATAACATAATTTTTCTTTTCTCGGTAATCTCTATTAAACTTATACAAATGGATGTGATCTATATTAAAAATCATCTTACTTTAAAAAAATTAAAAATTAAAAATTCATAATAAGAACTAAGAATATAAAATCAAACAATTTATAGGGGAAAGATAGATGACTATTAGGAGCTCTTTGTTTAATTGTAATCTGAAACATTACCTTGTTCATCACCTGGTGAATTAAAGTATGAAAAGTGATAACATTACTGCAAAATAGAATAATATCGTTACCCTTCAAAATAAGAGTTTTTGTGTGGGGTCGTGGGATTGATGAAAGAGTTGCACGTAAATATGGTACTCAACACATAAGAATGTGATTTTAAATTATATTTTAAACTTTTTATTAAAAAATATATAAGTTTTTAAAATATAGTAGATAACAATTTTTTTGTGATCTATAACTTTATATTTTTCAAATATATACATATATCTATACATAGACATTTACATATCAATAAATTTATAATGTTATATATACCATATATTATATTATGTTATTTTGATATCATATTGATAGAGATATTTGTTAGATTAGGTCTAAAAATTTTGATGAAAAATTATGAATCACAATGGTTCGTGAACGGAATATAAAAAATAATTTAAAATAAATATTTAATCATATTAAATATAAAATCATACAACAGTCATACATATTTAGATAAACGTATCGAGAAGAGATAGAAATAATTTTTACATTTTTTTGTAATGGAGAGTTTCTGAATTGGTGGGGTCTATTTTCTTGTCTCGCATTCCTCATTTTTTAGGATTCAAGAGTATGTCTCGCAAGGATATTATCGGGAATAGAGTGTGGGCTCTCTAAAAAACTGGAGAAGAAAAAATAATTTTTCTTCTTCCTCACTATGATTTCGGCGGCAACAAGGGAGGGGGAGAGAGAACCTTTTTTCTCTGAATAATCAAACACTGTGATTGCGTTAAGCTTAAGTTCAGGATGCAATGCTATTACAATCCCATATGTAATAATTATAGAATTTACACATATACCCCTATATTTGTTTGATAGTTTCATTAACTGCCTCTACTTATCTGATGGACTGAGAGTAAGCTAGTGAGGAGGTAAAGTGCTTGATTCTGAGGTGTTCACATGTCCGTTTAACCTAACATTGTCAAATTATTTGCCATCATTTGTGTTGATCGTGTGTGGGACACCAAACCTGCAGATTACTTTTTCCATAGAAACTCCATGGTCTTATGCTCCGTGATCGTGGCCAAAGACTCCGCCTCTACCCATTTGGTGAAGTAATCTATGACGATAATGAAAACTCTATTTTGGTCGTTCCTCATCGGTAGGAGCTAGATTAAATCCATACCCTATTGGGCAAAGCAGTAATGGGTGGGATGGAGATAAGCGGCTCCGACGGGTTATGTGGGATGTTCGTGGTCCCTGCATTTGCCATAACTTTTCATGAAATTCTTGGTAACTGAGACCATTATTGGCCAATAATACCCCTGGGTCTTTATCTTATGGTGTAGAGCTAGGGCTCCTCCGTGGTTCCCGCAGACTCCCTTACGAACGTCATGATGTATCATGTCTCGACGGGCGTGACGCACCTCAGGTAGGGATATGAAAAGGCTCTTTTGTACAGAGTTCCATCAATAATTATATAATTGGCTAACCTGAGGAAAATCTTTCGCGTGACTATCATACCTGAAGGTAGTGTCCATCACGTAGATATTCGAGTATGGGAATGATCCATGATAGAGCCCTCGTTGTACTACTGGTTTCTAACACCTCCTCCCCACTGATGCTCGGACACGGAAGAAATTCAACGGGCACAGACCTACTGATCTCTGTGTTGTAAGAAGGGTCCAGTTTAGCTAACGCGTTCACATTAGTGTTTAGGCTCTAGGAGATTTGTTGAATCGTGTAAGAGTTACACCTTCCAAGGAGGGCCCGTGCTTGGGCCAGGTACATGGTCATATTATCCCCCTTCACCTGATATTCCTCCCTAATTTGGTTGACGATTAGTTGGGAATTGCTGTAAATCTCCAACGTCCTCACATTCAGGGTTTCTGCCAATCTCAAACCTGCTAGCAACACCTCATATTATGCTTCATTGTTCAAAGTTTTGAATCCAAAGCGCAAGGCGTACTCGATTTGAGACTAGTCAGGTGCTTCAAGTAACACACCGGTCCCGCTTCCCGTTTCGTTGGAGGTGTCTCCACATATAGAGTATGGGGAGCTCTGTCGACTTCGGCTTCTCCTTCATGATCATTGTCATATCCACGATGAAGTTGGCACCGCCTGCCCCTTGATGGTGGTCCATGGGGCGAACCGAAGATCAAACTCACTGAGCTCAATGCCTCAGTTGGTGATGCTCCCTAAGGTTTCGGGTTTCTAGACGACCTGCCAGAGTGGAGAATTTGTAAGAATTTGAATGGAGTGGGACTGGAATTATGGGCGAAATTTCTGTGCAGCCGTGACTAGGTCAAGAGCCATCTTCTCTAGTTTTGGTAATGTTTCTTTACCCCCACCATGGCCTTGCTAACGTGGTAGATTGGTTTCTGGATGTGGTCAACTCCGATTCATATTAGGGCGGTGCTGACTGTTGTTTTTTAGACTGTCAGGTACAGAGATAACACCTCTCCAAACACAAGTTTGAAGAGCGCCAACGGAGAGCTCATGTAGTTTTTTAGAGCTAAGAAGGCTTCATGACATTCGTCGATCCATTCAAAGGAAGCATTCTTCCTCAGCGCTTTTGAAGAAAGGAAGACACTCATCTGTGGCCCGGGAGATGAAACGATTGAGGGCAGCAACTTGCCCCACGAGGCATTGGACTTCCTTGACGCTCCTCGAGGGCTCCATCTCCAGCAACGCCTTTATCTTATCAAGGTTGGCTTCGATCCCTCGTTCGTTGACCATAAAGCCTAGAAATTTCCCTGAGCCAATGCTGAAGGCGCACTTTGAAGATCCGTAATATGGTCTGTGGACCTCTTACTCTTGACAAGCATGTCATCCACATATAACTCTATGTTCCTCGATATTTGTCTGGAGAGCACCTTGTTCACCGGCTATTGATAGGTGGCCCCTGCATTTTTTAGTCCGAAAGGCATCACCGTGTAGCACTAAGTTCCTCAAATGGTGGTAAAAGGGGTTTTCTCCTGATCTGACGAGTGCATTAGGATTTGATTATATCCTGAATAAGCGTCCATGAAGTTAAGTAGATCATGCTCTGACGTGGCATCGACCAACTGGTCTATGCGGGGGAGGGGGAAACTTTCTTTAGGACATGCTTTATTCAAATCCGTAAAGTCTATACAGACCTCCCACTTGCCATTCACCTTCTTGACTAGTACATCATTAGCCAACCATTATGGCTATTGAACTTCTCTGATAAACCCGGCGAAGAGCAATTTCTCTACATCTGCAATGATGGCTTCGTCTCTTTCCACGTTCACACTCCTCCTTTTCTGTCTGATTGGTTTAAACTTTGGGTCTGCATTAAGGTGGTGGGTGATAACGCATTGGTCTAAGCCAGGCATGTCCTCGTGGGTCCATGCAAAGACGGCGCTATTGTCTCAAAGGAACTTCATGAGTTCCTCTTTCTACACTACGGTGAGCATCGACCTGGTTTGGACCATCTTTTTCGCCTCTTCTGGTGAAAGAATAATTGGTTCTAAAGGTTCCACGGGTTCACCCCGTGGCCGTTCCCTGGGCGGTTCGTCGATCATGTCCATTCTCTTATCGTTCTTACAGAAGCGCCAACTATTGTTACCGAAAATCTCGTGGCCGAGGTAGCACGCAGCTTCCCTTCCACTTGTGAGTCCTTTCTGCCCGGAGCCTGCACAACACGAATGAAAAACTCTAGGGATGAAGAGAACTAGATGTGGTTTCCTTGTCGAAGAACCTTTGATGCTTAAGTCAATATCTTTGAGTAATTTTGGCAGAGTTTCCCTTAGGAGAGAGGCGTGTACTTTACACTGTTTGTAGCGGTAATTATACCCGACCTTGGGAGAGGGATACGTGTCATGTAAGCTTTGGGCGAGGTGATGGCCTTTGTTGACATGACGAGTTGAGGGCGACATCAAATTCCTTTGTCCCCTGAGTTGACGTGCATTAAATGTCGATTTGCCTTTAGTCCTACCGGGCGTGTTGGATGTGACCATTTAGTGCCTAACTTGACGCTTCATTATGACGATTTAAAGTCGACCGATGCCTGCTATAAATGGGAAAATGCCACGTGGAGCGCTACTTTCGGTGAATAATGATGATGCCTAACACAAGGCTAGCCGAGCTCGTATGTCAGACCTTCCCCTCGAAGCTTCTTGGCTTGCGTTGTTTGATGCTTCCCGAGCTCCTTTGGAGACCGACCTGGTCAGGTCGTTTCTTTCCCTCTGGGAGCTCAGCTCTCCAACTCCTTTTCCTAAAGTTAAGTAGAAACGTCTGGTGTGACATATCACGTCATTGGTGGTCCGGGAATACCCATAACAATACATTATATATATGTGTGTGTAAATAGTCTAATATCCTTAAGAATAATATAATATGGAGTAATTAGTTATTCATAGATATATTTGAATAAGTTAATCAATTAATTATTTAATTAAACATTTTAAAATATAACAATAAAAAATTGTTGATATAAAATTTATAGGTAAAATAATATTCATATATCAACTGCTAAAAATATTATATTACATATTCGTACACATTACCATAATTTTTTACAAACGAAAACAGTAATACTGCTTTCCCGTGGTTACGTTACATTAACCCAATTTCTTATAAAGGTTTCTTATACTTTCTAATTTTCAATAATATTTACATTCCAAGTAATGTTATATTTTGTGAAACAAACATCCTCTGAATGCACTAGTTCGGTTGCAGGTGTGACCCACACGATTTGAATAAATTTTTAAATAAATATATTAAATTATTATTCGTTAAAATAATATTTTTTTAATATAATGATCCGTAAGAGATGTGTTATACGCTATAAACTAAACAATAAAAATTCTATTAACATAATATTCTGAAAGATTAAGTAATACTAAACAAATTTACAAAGAAAAATTATACAGAGCATCGTTATTTGTAGAATTCATAAAAATATTTTAGATTTTATTTAAATATATAATTACTTTAAACTCTATTCATTTCAATTGTATATTTTAATTAATAAATTTACTTTTGATTCAATTTGACATTCTTTTCGTGCATCTTGTTCTCGTTTCATATATGTTATAGTGATTGGATTTGAGTTAATTATTCAATTTAAAATTATTAAAATTTAATATGAACATTTGTCTAAAAATATTTCTCCAGCTTAACTTCATTTATATATACTATAAATTAACCAAGCCTTTTAACTAAATTTTGTTAGAAGAAAGCTTGTAAGTCTACAAAATCATTAATAATTAACACCGTGGACATGAGTTAATTGATTAAGTGAAAATAGAAAAAAAATATTCAGTTTTTTTACTTTGCAATGAAAAATTGACGTCTATCAAAGTATTTGTTAATGAAACAATTAAAATAAAATTAATTACTGACTTTTTAAGTGAACTCACTCGAGGAAACCGTCATTTAACAATGCAGAAACCTTCAGACAATGACCATATATTACAAAAATAAAGAAAAAATAAAAGATCAAATAGTCAAAACATATAAGATAATAAAAACATGACACACAAGGCGAAAAGAAGCAAGAAACACAGTCTCAAAAAACAATTTATAACGATAAGAATTATGGTTAACAAAATGTTCGTCAATAAATGAGTTATAAAATTTTGGAGCAATGAATCACTAATTAGTTGGGTCTAAGCATGAGAAGCTAAAACATCCGCAATCAGGTTACCTTTCTTATAAATGTACGACACCCAAAAGTCCACAAAAGAGACACCTGAAAGTCCACAAAAGATATAAAATAAAGACAATGATTCTATGTTTACCTAATTTTCAAGAAACCTTACTAGACCGAATCAATAAAAGATGCACAATAAAAGTTCAATCACTTTCCAGCCAAATCCTTCTCCAACCAAAATTCTAAGCATATTCAATAGCATAAATAACCGCGTAAACTCGATTTTAAAAATAATGACCATATTAAGAGAAACTGAAAAAATGACCGTATCGAAGCGAGTTTTGACACAAAAACAAGTCTAAAACATACCCCACAGTCACCATGTCTCGGAACACCCAAAAAAGTACCATCAATATTAGCCTTGATCCATCATCATTCTAAATGCGGGTGCCAAAGAACAAGAAAAATCATAGGAGCGCACTAAAGAGACGACCAATGAGAAAGAAGATTTTCAAAAACTAAAGATCAACATTATTGGACACAACCAATTCTGAAAATTCAGTATCCTTAACAGATCTCCAAACAAAAAGAAGGCATGAATGAAAATCAGTCCTCTCTTCTTGAAATTTAAGCTTATTTTCTAGCATCCCAAAATAGCCCAAAACACACTGCGTACCGTGACAGTCCACAAAGGTCGGAGCTAAAAATATCAATGCAAAAGCACGCAAAAGAAATATATACCATCCAAGATCGGGACATGCTGTTTAAAAGAACTAAAGACCATCTGTCAGAGATAAGAAGCAATAGAGCAGGAGACAAAAAAATGGTCAGCAGTCTATGCAAAAGAACTGCGTACACTAGACCAGGAAGCAGTGTTGAAACATGCCTTACAAAGATTTTATTCTGTAGGCAGCCGGTTATGAAGAAATCTACGGACCAACATAGAACATGAAGGATGAATATAATGATTCAAATTGCTACGCAACCAATAGACCATAGACTGATTACCCAGTAGCTGAGTGTAAGCCTTTTTACAGGAAATCACACTATCCTTGAAAAAAATGCCAAGCAAGAGAACCACCAATAGGAGAGATGACAACCTTTTTAATGAGATTACGTAAATTTAGAAACCGCACTTTGAACTCCTCGTGAAGAACCTATTTGAAGTCTCAATGTAATCCGAAATGCGAGCATGAAGAGAAGCAGCTAATACATCTAGAATCCTAAGAATATCAATACTACGCACACCTAACCAATTATCCCTCTAAAAATTTCTATGAGAGTCGGCACCAATCAACCAAACACTCTCATGGTGTAAAACACCAAAGTGAGCTTTCAGTGAAAGCCAAACGTACGAGCAAATATATCTAGTAGCATGCCATTATAAACTATCCAGGTAGCAAGCCTGAAGAAAAAAGAACACAAACGAAATGGAAGTAAACAACTTCCATTACAAGTTTGTAAGAAGAGCGTCATTTAGAAGACCAATATCTTTTAAACCCAGACCCCATAGAGGAGTACAACAAGTTTTCTACGAAACTCGAACCACTTTGTACTTGGCTACCAGTCCAAAGTTACGATATTTTTTTCTATTCATCATCTTAATCAAAGAAGCAAGCCATTTATAAATCATAAAATAATGAATGAAATATCCCATAATAGTTAAGTTAACAAGAGTTAAAGACACTGTTAGATTCAAAATCATTTCGGTGTAAATCGTATCTCAATAAAACTGAAGATCTCATATTGAACACATCAAAAATCAAAACAATTATAGAGCGGAAGCGTACCTGAATTCATGACGATATATTACTGTTTAAAATCGAGCGATTGGCCTCCCAGATCTACACGATTATCTATCTGAGAGTCTCTTTTGATAAAGCCTCTCATTTTTATGTCTAACGATAAGATATTAGGGAGAATAGAATGGTTTTATGTTATCGTGTGACATGAAGACCATAACCACTTATAGATAATTCATATTTTAGTATCTCTATTTTAACCCATCATAAAAATAGAATTTAACTTTAAGTCTCTATACATAAAGAGTCCGTAACATATCAGATACATTAAAACCTCAATTATCCAAATTTTAGTAGATCACTTTTAATTGGATTTAACTTTATTTGACAGTTTATAATACATAATTATTTTACATATAAGTCTATGTTGGATTAATGATCCAACAGACCCGTCATAGAAAGAGTTTTACCTTTCAAATAGAAAATTTCTAGCAAATCTTATTTGCAATGGGCTGTAAATGAGCGCGTAAAGGCTTATGTTTAAATATAAGAACTCCTAGGTTGGAAAAGGGAAAGGATCCTACCTTCATGCCACTGAGATTAAGAAGACGAGGAATCCTACTGGGATTAACTGAAGTAGATGAAAGTTTTTGTTCCACTTAACCTCCTGACCAGAAAGAGAACCATTGGCATTCGAGTCAGTACCCTGACAGAAATAAGAACATCGTCAACCTAAAGGAAACACGTAGGAGCCTCAAACTTATTCGGCAAAGAGTCCAGAATCAACTTCTTCAAGCCAACCAAGTTAGACAGATAATGACTCAAGAAATCTTCAGTGATTCCAAAAATAAGAGGAGATAAAGGATCTCTTGCTTATCACCCATGGAGCATCGAAAATAACCTTCTGGTGAGCCATTGAACAAAATAGATAGATGGGAAGAAGTGAGAATCGAAGAGACCCACTGAACGAACACATTGCAAAAACCAAACACAATAAGAATATGGAGAATGACATCCCAACTGAGAGTGTCAAACGCTTTGGGGATATCATTTTCATTACCAAGTTGCCCCCATAACATTTCTTATGCAGAGCATTAACACAATCAAAGGCAATAACAATGCAATCTTCAATATGCCTATCCCAGATAAAACCAAATTGATTTTGAGCAACAATCCTAGAAGCAACGCTACCCAAAGAATGAGAGATAGTCTTGGTAATAATCTTGAAAAGAAAATTATTAAGAATAATATACCAGAATTGATCAAAAGTAAGGGTACCATTATTCTTAGGAATCAAGACTATGACGCTGGAATTTAAGAAGAAATAACACTAATCTAAAAGAAATCTTGGACTGCTAAAATCACATATGCCCCAATAATGGGCTAACACGATTGATAGAATTTAGCAGTGAAGCCATCAGGACCAGAGTAGAGCTAGGAACCATAGAAAAGACAACAATGTCATGAATCCCTACAGATGAGGGGATGAAAGTAAGTAACTGACTCTCATCTAAGGAGACCAACGAGGGAACAACCGAAGAAATAATAGAAAATTCCAAAAAGTCCACAACAGGTGGTGCCGAACAAAGATCCTAATAAAAACCATTAACATGATTCTTAATCATCTGCAAGTCCTCATAAATCACACCATCAATGGATAAAAAAAAAGTCCCCATTATTTTTTTACATTCTCTCCATCTCTCCCTCCCTCCCATTCACTCTCTAACTGTGCACAACCATAGAAGTCTACGTCATATGTGTTGGAGTAACACCTCAAAGTATGTGTATTCACATTTTAATATGAAATTTAATCGAATTATATTTTTCTTATAATTGTTCTTTTAAATTATTATTGAATAATTTATATAAATATTTTAAAAATCAATATTCATTAACGAGACTATGATCTTATATTAATACGAGAAGATTAAGATCATAGATAATGAATAAAATTATCAGCAGCATATTAAAGTATTGAATCTTTAATGAATGGTTGCTAAGACGGTTCACTAAACATTATGAATGCATGTGATCTAGATCTGGATTATTGATGTGGATAAATATCTTAGTGAATGTACTTTATATAATAAGATTATATATGATAAAACCGATGTGAATTAATATCTTTATTAACTTATCGTTGATCATAACGATTTAATACACATCAATCTCATGATCATATGTAGACCAGCCTGAATTCTAAGTAATCATGAACTCCTATGCATGTCTACTGAATCTTTTGATTCACTCGTTAATGTTTGTTTGTAAAACATGCTAGTGACTTTTATTTTGGAGATTCAGTGATATAAATTACTGGGAACATGATCTTACAATATTTAGAATTCAAGCTTTCTTAACGGATCATATATCGGTTCCTTTAAGTGTTACTTCACGAACTGAATGGTTATTGAGCTCAAATTTATAATATGATTATAAATTAGCCATTTACTAGTGAATTATGGTACTTAAGGATCAATAGATAATTAGAAGGGTAAAATGATGATTTTGACCAGCTCTAATTTATGAACCAATAATTAGATGACCGAAGTACATGAATATGATTATATCAATGGACTACACGAGAATACTCTGTAAATACATTTTATAATCTCTAAGAATGCAACTCTATATTTATAGTGGAGAAATAATGAAATTAATAAATAAGATTAATTATTTAATTGCAAAGCCAATGGTCTTTAAGTCACCTATGTATTACGCAGTCTAAGGTGTGAATATTTTAAGACATGGGAAAAATGACTGACTTGCAAAAGAATTTTTTTTGTAGAGCAAGTGCATAATTATGCGTGATTAATTAATTAAATTATTTATATTAATTTTTGGAAATTATATATAAATAATTATATCGACCAATTTTTTAATTATCGATAAGTGAAACAGACTATCTAATTTATGAAATTAGATAATTATAAACTATTATTATATAATAATTAAATCAACTACATATATTATTTGTGAACTAACAGATAAGCTAGTAGATTGTGATGATAAGATAAGTTAATTTTGAATTAACTGATATGTGAATATTTATCTGATTAAAATAAATATCTAATTCACAGTAATTATCATGTGTCAATCACTGATTGATGAGAAGTTAAGTTGGCACAGTTGGTTAAGTTCTCACACCCATACTGTAGGGGTCGTGAGTTCGAGTCATATATTCCCTCATTCTTCTTATAATTTGCAATGTAGTTTTGACAAAAAAATCACTGATTGAGAATCAGAGATTGACATGAACTATTGTAGTGGGCATGCAGTACTGTAGTCTCGTGTGACACTGCAGTTGTGCACCAAATTGCAGTGGGTCCTATTGCAATGGTAGTTTGGTGATTAAATGTTATTCCGTGTACAACCCTAAAAATCTTATGAGCCTAGATAGATATTATTCTAATGGCCTCAATGTTGGTTGAGTGTTGAGAATACAATTACTATCAGGCAGAACTTTTTCTGTGATTAAAAGTTAATAAAAAAACTCTGAAAGAATAGTCATTGTATTCTCTCAGAGGATTGTCTCATTGAATTAATATTTTTCAGTAAATCTCTAAATCTCATGTGTTGAGTATATCTAGAGACATAAAAAGTATCTTTGAATTATTCTACGTGCCTACACACGTCCTAATGCATTTGAAGATTGGCTTAGAAGATCTTAGTGTGGATCTCGAAGTCCGTCGTTCGTGGAAATGCAAGATCGTTGGTTTGTGATGATGCTTGATATAGACTGCAATATGTATAGGATTCATATCCATGTATGTCTTAGATTTAATATATAAATATATAATAGATCCTAATTGAAAAGAGTTTTTCAATAAAAGTTTTTTTTGAAAATCATTACGTCGTTTTCTTTTATAAAAAAAGATTCATTTTTATAAATTTTTTAAAAGCACCACGCTTCCGCCATGCGACCGCCGCCTTTCCAACACTATGAGCCCGGACCAAAGGTTTAATGGCTTCAACTAAGCGATTTTTTGGTGATTCTCTAGTTTATTCTCTACGAAGGGTCATATCTTTAGGGTTGTTTTCTTTTTTCTAATCCATCCATTTTTGGTGATTCTCCTTGTTCCGTTCACGCTTCTCTCTCTCACTCTCTTCCAATTTTCTCTCATCTGTAAATTGTATCTCACTAAATTAATGACATGTTTACTTGCATTTTGAATCGCATGAAATTTAGAATCGATTTTTCTAGAAATCAGATGAATAATGGAATGGTAAGAGTCGAAATCTGGAATCAGATTAATGCGTTTATTAACCATCAGGAATCAGAATCAGGAATCAGATTATTGAGAATAATAATAATTGTTTGTGTTTACTAAATCAATAAATTGGAATAAGATATATGACATTACTAAAATGTACTTCAAGAAAAATAAATAGAAGAAGTAAGAGTTGGTTAGATAAATATTTTGAAAATATAATGAATTTTTCACAATTCATTCCAAATGAATAAAAAATATGAAATTTAATTACAATTTTTTTTATTAGGAATCCCATTCCACGAAGTCAAATAAATCAATTCTGATCAATGTTGTGGGACCCATTTAAAATCGAATTTCAAAGTTACAGTAAACAACTAGAATGGCAATTTAGAATCGAATTCCGCTGAATCCGATTCCAGGAGAATCAAGAAAATGCATCATAAAGAATATAGTTTAATCCATTCATTTCAATTTTTTTCATCATAGCATGATTCTTTTCACTTTCAGTTTTTCTCAGTGATTTACTCTTTGATTTATCAAGGTAAGTTTTTGCTACATATATTTTCTTGTACATCTTTAGGTTTGCGTTTGATTTTTTCTAATTTTTCTTTAGATTTTTGTTGTGCAGTGTTGAAACTGCAAAACCCACCGAACTGAACTGGTATTACACGATTCGGTTCTCATCTCTAAACAATTCAGTTCGGTTCGGTTAATATTTTATAAATTTAAAATTTTCAATTCCATTTGATTAACAGCTCAAAACTGAATCAAACCGTACCATTTACACCTCTATTAAAACTCATCACAAGAGGAGCGAAGAGTAAGATGGCCTCTCTTACGCTCATGAGCACCCAAAATAGTATTAAAATCACCCACCACAATCCAAGGAGGAGTGAATGGATATACATCGCAAAGAGAACTTCACAAAATCCATCATTGAGGCTGGAAAACACCAGTACAAATGAAAGAACACCAACTTTTAAAGAAGAATTAACCGAGAAAGAAATGTTACTAAATGATCATTAGACAAGACTACATCAGCAAATCCACAAAGTGAGCAGCAAAAACCCAAATAGAAAGGAAGCAAGTTTCCCAGATCGTTTGAAGAAATATAACGCATTCCAAGAGAGTGCCAAAAGCCCACATCAATGCTATCCAAAACAACCACATGTCCTGCCATGCAAATAAAAGTAAGGTGATGAGAATGACAAAAATTCTCATACAATCAATGAGAGAATTAACTTAAACGTCCGTTTGGTATAGGTAATCCAAATACAATCTTCTTATTATCCTCTTGATAATTGAATTGACTTATTTGTTCAGAATATTCATCTTGATAGCAATCATAAGTTACATGCAAATCTGATTCACCTCATTAGAAGCCAGTTGAATTGCTTAAAAAAGAAGCACTCTAGATTTACTTAGGCAAATCAATTATGGAGATGTAATTGAATTACCTTCAAATTATTTTCACTGAATTACTATAAAATTATACTTATTCCAAACACTAGGATCCTAAATTGTGATCAGTTACTTTTTAAATGAAGGCATACCAAACACATCAATTATATTTTGTCACTAATTTAATTATCTTAATTCAATAGTTTTTGAGTATTTTAATGTACTTTTAAAGAAAATGTTTAAAATACGATATATCTTAAACTAATTTCAATTCTAAGGTTGTTTTCGACACACCAGCAGGAAATCATCTATGTAAAATATGATTTCTAGGCGACGTGACTCCATGTGATTCTCTTCTTAGTAAAAGACGATTTCAAATTGACGTTTATAACGCCCCTAGCCCTCGAGTCACTCACTTCTTTTATATTTTTTTGTTTCTTCTATTCTGCATCTCTTCGAAGGTCCCAAGTACCCATCCTCTCTCACCTGTGTTTTCTCTCAATCTCACCCACATCTGAGCCTACATTCAAACACACCCATTGGGGTGTAAGCACAAACCGATGAAATCGAACTGAACTGAACTGAACTGCAACTATTCAGTCAGTTTGAGCATTTTTAGCGGTTCGGTTCGATTTTAATTTAGCAAAAATTGTGCGATTTTGGGGTTGTGGGTTTTATAAGAAAACCGAACCAAACCGCGTTAACAGGTAAAAAATACATTGTATATATATTTTCTCTAAAAATATATGACTCACTCATAAATATATTGTGTATATACTTTTTCTCAATTTTTTTATCTGTGAGGGATTTACTAAGGATTTGATTTTCGTTGATATTGAAAACTATTTTTTTAAAATATGTCTGTAAGGTTTTATTTAAGATTGAAATTGAGTTTTTTAAAAAATTGTTCTGCGTATTTCATGGTTCAGTTCGATTCAATTTTTTCATGATGCGGTTCAATTCAGTTTGAGATTATTTTTCGATTCGGTTCGGTTTCTCTTTGTAATAAACCTCATGTGCGGTTTGGTTTGCCAAAATCCTTTAAATTGAACTGAATCGAACTTATTACACCCCTAACACCCATGAGGTTTCCTTTCGTCCCACTCTCACCCGCAAGCAAGCCCTCCCTCCCTCCCTATTACATCTCTTTAAATTTTTAATTTTTTATGAATATTGTGTGATGTTTTCCATCAAATTTTATAAGTTCTCTCTCTCACTTTGACTATTGCATCTTTCAAACCTAAGTATGTTTTCTAACTCGTTCAATCTCTTAAATTTTTCATTCAACTCTTGAAATTTTCAATTTTAATGAATGTTGATATGTTCCACCAAAATTTATAGCTTTGTTATGTGATGATTGAAATCAAAATTTTATAGCTCGTTGTGTATTTTTCCAACTTATCTGTTGATTGAAATTTTCAATTTCTATAATTTTATTTATGAATGTGTTGATAGGTCCTGAAATTGTAATTCTCAAAGTTTGAATGTCTAGATTTATTGTTGAATTCTAGATTTAGTTTGAAATTTTTGTGCATTAGTTAGTCAGTTGACAAATGTGGAAAAGATCAATGGTAGTTTTTCATTACATGAATGGTAATGTCGTAGACGGTTCTAATGGAGCTTGTCATGATCGTCCTCCAAT
Source organism: Datisca glomerata (assembly GCA_003255025.1). NCBI lineage: Eukaryota > Viridiplantae > Streptophyta > Magnoliopsida > Cucurbitales > Datiscaceae > Datisca > Datisca glomerata. The sequence goes on from QANY01000527.1 coordinate 633,558, forward strand.
TAAGAGAATTCTAATTCATAAAGATGATATTTCACGAGCTCAATCATACCTTATGCGATGCATTGTCAATTAACCGCCTCAGTTGAAAGTTTGAGATCATTCATTAATTTCTCATTATCCTTAGTATTGGATCATTCAACTATGTGCCATTTCATCTGTGGGATAATAAAGATGCAATTTTGATATTATGCTACAATTTCCTCTGCCAAACACAATTTAATTATTTGGGAAAAAATTGTTAGAGATATAAGAGGTCTTATCACAAACTTGTATGAGAACAATATGTATGGGCTTGAAATACATGATAATCCTCTAAGTTTTCTAATTTATGATAATGAAACGCATCTTACAGTCTAAGAAAATGCACCTAGTATTCCGACATATGAAAATGCACACAATTCTTTGCCACATGAAGATGCGCATACTCATGTCGACATGTGAATCCATTTAGGCCTCCACGTAGCATCTTCTTATGAGAATATGAAGAGATATAAGCTTATAATGCTAACATTGTCGAAGATAATCAAGCTTAAGTTGATGATGACAGTGTGGACATTTCACTTAAATACTCAGTAATGAACCCCCGTCACCTTTTCTTACACACTTAGACTAGGATGTCGTTGATGCAAAGTTAGAACGGATACTCATTCAACATAGTGGGATATAGAATGAAACAGGTGAATAATACAAAGGTTTATAATTTATGAGTGAGTTAAACCTTAAGTATGCCTTGAAACGATACTCAACATTCAGACATTAACATTTTAGTGTGGTAGATTCATTTCCAAACCTTTGGGCTATAAAGTGAAAGAAATCTGATGAAGGTTGCCAATAGAGAGTTCGTGTGTGTTGTCACAAAACCCATAATATGTTTGAATAACTCAATACACTAGGCCTCACATATGTGTGTATGCAAGACTGTCACATGATAATTCATATTTAGGCTCAACGTTGATTGCACAACGGTTGTAGAGTGTCATGAAACATGATCTTACTACATTTATTGTAGCACTTCGTCAGATGGTGAAAGATAAATTTCGATATGATGTGCACTATATGAAAGTCTGGGGAGTAAAACGAAAAGTACTTATTGAAGTGTTTTGGGATTGGAATCAATTATACTAGTAGCTACCAATGTGGTTGAATATGCTATTTAAAATGAACCATGGGACTGTAGTTCAATGGAAAACACACAACATTGGTCTTCTTGGTAATGTGATATTCGGATATGTGTTCTAGTCCTTTGGTGCTACTATAAATATTATAAACATATCATTCAAATTGATGAAACATTTTCATACGACAAGTACAAACATAAGTTGTTGATTGACACATCAATTTATACAAACAGATGTATTTTTCTAATCGAATATGATGTTGTTAATGAGGAAACCATAGATAGCTGGTCATAGTGTTTGTATTGTTTGAGGCATTATGTTACTTAGAAAGAGGGTCTAGTTGGAATATAGTTGGTCATAGTTTTTACCGACATGTTGGAATATAGGCTGCAGTACATAATCAACAAGTTAGGTGGTCAGAACCACTAACCCATCATCGATATTGTTTGAGACATGTTGCTAGTAACTTCAGCGACAAACACAAGAACAATGCCCACAAAGATTAATCCTTTAGAGCGGGAACGCAACATCAACAATGAAAGTTTGAACTCTGCATGGATGAACTGAAGAAAACAATTGATGTGTGTGATTCTTTGGCAATATTAGAAAATAAAAAATGGACTCAAGCACGCATGGTGGATACTGATATGGTTGGGCGACAACAAACATTGTGGAATACATTAATGATGTACCCAATGGAGATTGTATGTTACCAATGGAGATTGTATGTTACCAATTATGACTTTGGTTATGCTTACATTTTATCGTGTGTGAATTAGTTTGAAAAACAGAGAAGTGAAGCTAAAGATGTCTTACAATGAGTGAACTGTTTATTACTTATGTTGTTGATGAGACAACCAATTGGGAAGCAAGGGATAGTTCACATTATGTCATAATTTTTTATCATGCAAATGAATTGTTCGAGGTCAAAATTGGAACACACAACTTTCACATGGATAAAAGCCAGAACAAACAATTAAAGACACGGCCGTGTACTTGCAACAAGTGGCAATCATTTGGCCTTTCATGTTGGCAATATGTGCACATGTTCATATCGATATTTCCCAATTCATTGAACATTATTACTGCATATCAATGTTTGTCGAGTGTTAAAAGTCACAGTTCAAGCCATTCCACATGAAAAATAATAGAAGTACCCGAGTTTCCAATAGTGCACTTGATCCAACTAGGATGCCAGAAAAAGAACCAATTACTCAAAATATATATGAAACTTGTAGACAAGAAAGACATAACCGTCAAATTTAATCTGAATGCCTAATAGACTTTGATGTATTTATCTTACTTGATGTGTTTTTTACTTGATTCATTTCATTATCACGACATGTATTTCATTTTGGCCTAATGTGATGTACTATTAGACGTTGTGTGATGTAGTATTTGAATTATATTCACTTTTTGGATTGAATGTCTAGATTTAGTTCTGATGAAATATTTGAATTATATGCACTTGATCTCATTATTACCACGACTATCATTTTCAATATATTGATCTAATATCATTGAGTTTGGATCACGAGATAGCTCAATATTGTATTTACAAGATCAACATAAATCCCAACATGTTTGGAACTGTGAGGAATCTTATGGTTTACATTATCATCGTCATAATGTAGTTGTACATTAGATCATGACACTACATAGGCGTATTTCTATATTTAGAACGTGCTAGATTTTATGGAGTTGCAAGGGTTGGGTTGTGTAGAGGTGACGTCTTGGAACACATACATTTCATATGGTATATAGTGAGTCTAATATTGCTCTATAGGATGTGCAAATACAGTTAGGACTCCTAGTTGATGGGATGACTGTCATGAGTACTGCACATCTTGATTGCCCATGAATATGTGAGGATTTCGTAGGTTTTCAACTAGGTCAACACGATTTAGAGGGATCACGTTTAAATATGTCATGTTTGACTATACATTTTTATGTTGGATATAGAACCCTCAAAACATGTGAAAAGACATTTTATTTGAAAATTAATAAAAGCGTGTTTTTCTTATAATTATATTCTCTGAATTATTATTGAGTAATATATATATATATATTTAAAAATTCTATACTCATTAATGAGACTACGATCTTGTATTAGTATAAGATGATTAAGTTCATAGATAATGAATAAAATAATCCGCAACATACTAAAGTATGAAAATCATTAATGAATGGTTGCTAGTACAGTTCGTTAAGCATTTTGAATGGATGTGATCTAGATTCGGATTGCTGACATTGATAGACATCTCAGTGAATGTACTTTATATAATTAGATTATATAGGATATGACCGATGTGAATTAATATATTTATTAACTTACTGTTTATCACAAAGATTTAATATACATCAATCAGATGATCATATGTGGATCAGTCTAAATCTTGAGTAGTTATGAACTCCTATACATGTCTATTGTATTTTTTGATTCACTTGTTAAAGTTTATTTATAAAATAAGCTAGTGACTTTTATTTTAGAGATTCAGTGACATGGATGGTTGGGAATATGATCTTACAAGATTTGGAATCCGAGTTTTTCCTAATAAATATTGGTTCCCTTAAATGTTAATTCTAGGACTGAATGGCTATTCAGCTCAAATTTATAATACAGTTATAAATTAACCGTTCAGTAGTGAATTAATGGTACTTAAAGATCAAGAGATAATTAGAAAACTAAAATAGTAATTTTGATAAGCTCTTATTTACGAACCAATAACTGGAGGATAAAACTACATGAAGCGATTATATCAATGGACTATACGAGATTACTCTATCAATATATTCTGTAACTACTAAGAGTGCAATTCTATTTTTATAGTGGACTAATAATGGAATTAATAAATGAAATTATTTAATTAAAGAGTTTAATTAATAATCTGATTTATTGAAGCTTAGAATTATGGGTCCATGTTCCCCAAGCCACCTCTGTACTATACAGTTTAGGGTGTGAATGTTTCAAAGTATAAAAAAAGGACTAGCTTGCAAAAGGAATTAAGTTTTTGGGACAAATATATAATTATGTATCAATAATTAATTAAATTAATGATTATAATTTTTGAAAATTACAATTAATTATCTATATATCAATTGGTTATAAATTAATCGATGATGAGATAGTATATTTAATTTACGAAATTAAATAGTGTTAGACTATTATGAATTAACTGATATATATGATTATTAGAAATAATACATAGATATTTATATGATTAAATAATAAATTTGAAAATTGTCGTGTGGCATTTCGGACTGCCACGCACCAATAACTAAAAAATTTTATGCGGCACTACAGTGTGACTCAAACTGCAGTGGGTCCCACTGTAGTGGCACATTTATAATCACTTTATTATTTTATGGAAACCCTAAACCAGATGAGCCTTAACCTAGAATATATATAGAAAATATATTCTACTGGTCTCAAGAGGCATATGATTGATTAAACATTAATCAAAACTCTGCAAATTCACTAATTCTCTCTTAGAGTTCTGTCTCAAAATTCTTTTTTCAAATCTCTAGATCTCGTGTGTTGAGTACATCTAAAGATAAAAATTTATTCTTGATTCATTCTACGTGCTCACACACGTCCTAATGCGTTTGATGATTAGCTTGAAAGATCTTGGTGTGGACCACAAGTTTGTTCATCGTGGAATCGAACGTTCGTTATTTTTACTAGAAGATAGTGATGACGCTTGATAGACTTCAAGAGGTAAAATATTTTCTTTGAATGTCTATTAATTTAATTTATAGATATATAACGAATTAATGTGAACAATAGTTTTTCACAAAATTATTTTTTTGGGATTTGTTGCGTCAAAATTATTTTTCAATTAATAAAATTTTCAAAACCCCCCTCCAAACCCAATTATAGCGGTCTTTATATATGAATACATTAAATGCTATGTGGGTTTTCTTGCATTATTCAATATACATTTTGATATATATGAATGAATGGATAGTTATATTTTTTGAATGTATGGTTAATGATGAATCGTTAATTATATAGTGACTTTTGAGTTTAGACTTTGTTCTCATTTTTCTTTAGATCTTGTGGAAGCCGTTTGGGGCGTAGGAATTTTTTGAATTTTATGTTGAATATTATGTTATAAAATTTCGTACGCGAGAAGACGAAGTACGCACGAGACGGTGCGGAGGAGAATATGACGAGGAGCTCTGCGACGGCACTGGTCGTGGCACCGGAAGTGGCCGGGTAGCCGGCGGCGGCGGCGGGACTGTCCCGCTGCCACCGCCGACGACAAACCTAGTGATTGCCCTGATACCACATTGCCCTATCTCCGTGATGCTTCGTGAAAATCCTAATAATATCTTTTATCTTTTTATTTTAAAATTAATATAATTTTAAAAGGTTAGTTATCGATTTTAACTTTTTGAACATTAAAATTAATTAATTAATTGGATTTGACCAAAGTTTGATAAATCATTAAATTATTTTTTAACCAATCAAATTCAATTAATTTAAAAGGTTAATTAATGGGTTTATTTAATTAAAAAAATAGTTTTTCTTAATTAAAATGGTTTTGGTCAAAGTTTAAGAATTATGAAGACAAGCCTCTAATAGAGTAAGTGCATCTTTTGGAAATATGTATTCTTGAATCCCACGTTGTAATTATTTTTATTTTTTCAAAGATTGTCTTATAGTGGATTAGTAATTATTAAGTTTATATATTTGATATGTTGCATTCATGAATCACATTTACTTTCTGAAATTTTGATATCGATATCAATTATATTGAACGATGTATGTTTTATTTGTTTTCAGTTATTATTATGTCTACCATGGGCAACCTTGTTACTGCTTTCTTTACACTTGAAAAATTGAATGGAGATAACTTCATAAGATGGAAATCGAATTTGATTTTGATGCTTATATGTGAGAACCACAAATTTATTTTTACTGAGGAATGTCTTGAGAAGCCTGCTGCCAATACCCTGAAAAATGTTTGGGATAAATTTGATGCTTGGATTCAGTCCAACAACAAGCTAAATGCTACATGCTTGTGCGCAAGAATGATGTTCTCAAAATAAAGCATGAAAGCATGAAAATTGTCTATGAGATATGGAATCTCTACAAGCGATGTTTGGGTAGCAATCTGATCAAAGTTGTCATGAAGCTATTAGGAGCTACAGGCGATGTTTGAAATGCCTATGAGTTATTTACGACTACTTGAACCCTTCAATTAGTTATTTTTGTTTGCTCAGTCAGCAACTCAAACGTCATATGACGACTTGAAGGGTTCAATTAGTTTTTTATGACTAATCGAACAATTTTTGCATAAAAAAATAGAGAAAATGAACGTTGAGTACTTGAATGACTCAAGTAGTTTTTTATGACTACTTAAACCTTTTAAGTACTTAACGTTCATTTTCTCATATTTTTTTACGCAATAAAATGCTAAAATAGTTATAAAAAACTACTTGAACCCTTCAAGTAGTCATAAAAATCTACTTGAACCCTTTAAGTAGTCACCTATTATTTGAGTTGCTGACTGACAAAACAAATAAATAACTACTTGGAGGGTTCAAGTAGTCACCTAGTGTTTGGGTTGCTGACTGACAAAACAAAAAATAACTATTTAAAGGGTTCAAGTAGTCATGAACAATTACTTGAACCATTTAAATATTCACCTGGTGTATGCGTTGTTAACTGACAAATAAAACAATTACTTTTACATTTTAAGTAGTCATCTGATGGCTAGGTTACAGACTGATGAAAAAAATTACTTGAAGGGTTCAAGAGTCATAAAAAGCTACTTGAACCCTTTAAGTACTCAACCTTCATTTTCTTTCTTTTTTACGTAAAAGAATGCTCAAATAGTCATAAAAAGTTACTTGAATAATTTAAGTAGTCATATAAAACTACTCGATACCTTTAAATAGTCACTTAGTGTTTGAGTTGCTGATTGACCAAAGAAAAATAACTACTTGAAGGGTTCAAGTAGTCATAAACAACTACTTGAATTTTTCAAGTAGTCATAAACAACTACTTGAATTTTTCAAGTAGTCACATGATATATGAGTAATTGACTGATAAAAAAATAATTACTTGAACCCTTCAAGTAGTCATAAACAACTACTAAGAATTCAAGTAGTCATAAACAACTACTTGAATTCTAAAAGTAGTAAATTGGTGTATGAGTATTGACTGAAAGAAAAACTATTTTAAAAATTCATGTAGTCATAAAAGCTACTTGAACCATTCAAATTGAATAAGAAGTTTCGTTGAAAAAGATAGAAGAAGTAGAAGAAAAAAAAGACTAGATTATTAAATTAATTTGATATGTACATTGAGAAAAAATAATAAGGGAAAAGAGAAATTGTAAGTGATAATGTGGAGTTCGTAGTAAAATTTATAAAATTCAATTTTTTTAAAAAGGTCAAAAATGTTTTAGCCAAATTTACAAGTATATAATTTTTCAAATGACCCAACTTAATTCATCAATAATCCACCATCGTATCGGGAGTCTAGTGCTTACCATGAAGGGCGAGGAGCCATACACCGACGCCGGTATCATCAAAACTGCAACATCTCCACCGGAGAAACGATACCGTCCAATCTTTGAAGTCCCGCATAACTTCTTTGACTCATGTACCCTTCTTCGTTTTCCACATTCTTCTATCTCATCGACCATCGAGGGCTACGGCGATAGTTCCGACCTTCAAAACCTAGGGGAGACAGAGAACAACGATAAGGACTCTAAAAATGACGTTGTCCCGTCTAGGTGGACTTGCAACACCTGCAAGGCTGAGTTCGAGTCCCTACAGGACCAGCGCTCACACTTCAAATCCGACGTTCACCGATTCAATGTAATTATCATCTCAGCTTTCATTATTAATCTATCTATAATTTCAGTTAAGAACGTTTTACTCTGTTGTTTGAGTATTTATCTGTTTAGACATCGTGGAAAGAATTTTTTTTCACTATTTTATCTTAATCTGGATTTTGACATTTTGTCATTGCTTAGCAGGTGGCTTCCCCACCTCCTCTGTTTTCTTAATCCGTTGGTAGCAAAAACTGCTATGATAAAGTTCATGATGTAATTCGTGTAGTTGCTCTTTGTGTTGGAGTTACCACTCCTCTCTTTTACAATTCAACCATGCTTCTCGAAGTAAATAGCCACTTAGTTGCGGAGAGATTATTGTACTAATGCCATTTATAAACTTGATTTAAAAATGGCTTAATGTAGAGCTTTCTTTTTCATCCCCATTTTGTAGCTTTAACGTGGTTATCTATACATTATAGGTGAAGCTAAGTATTGCTGGAAAGAATATTGTGAAGGAGGAAGAGTTTGATGAGATGCCGTTCGATTCTTTCAAAGACTATGACGTATCGAGTATATCAGGATCGGAAGATGAAACAGACAAGGGAGTTTGCTCTCTGAATGGTGGGCGTAAAGGATTAAATGGAAGTGATAAGCAGAAGTTGTTTATTCGTCTTCAGTCGGGCGAGAAGGTATCTGTTTGGAAGTCTCTACTTATGAATGAAACTGAGGATATTTCATATGAAGATGCAAGATCTGGCAATAGTAATGGCGATATTAATCCTTCTTTGAATGCAAACGAAGTGAGCAGGAGATTGAGAACTTTGACAAATGAGCCACGCGATGGTACTCAATTGAGAATTTTGTTGCTTGCAAGTGGTGGGCACTTTGCCGGGTGTGTTTTCGATGGGAACTCGGTTGTCGCTCATAAAACATTCCACAGGTCGGAATTACTCTTTTCCATGAGTTCATCTCTCTCTCTCTCTCTCTCTCTCTCTCTAAACTTGACTTTGTTGTGCACACTTAGTGTGACCTCGATGCATGCTGGTTACATATTCACAACCATCTAAGAATTGCTTATTGAAAAGAATATCTTGAAAGGTGTTGTTGCCAGTCAGTAGTTGTGCTCTGTCAACCTGAAGGTTCTACTGGATTCGAGGGGCATTAGCTCTCCGCTGTTAGTCTTCTTTTCTTACGGTGGTTGTTTGAGAATTTATCGAGTGCTGCTGTGAGTCCAGCTCCGTTCTTAAGGTTCAGATGCCTCTAGAACTCTGGGTCAAAAGATTATTCATGGTCTTAGATTAACTTTTCTTTTCTATGGTGTTAATTATAGCAGCCAATAAGGGAATCAAGCTGCCATTTCAAGTAGATCTTGGGGATATCAACATATGCTTTTGTTTCCTTATTTCACAACTATTCGCTGATTTTGATCTAAGTCCTCTTGGTCCTACCTTAATGTGCTGTCTTTGTCTATGGCATGCATAAATGCTTTTATTTTCATTGAACCATTTCTTCATCATGCAGATATGTTGTGAGAGCCAAAGCTGGAAAGAAACAGTCATCAAAAGATGCAAGTGGCAAGACTGTCAGTTCTGCTGGAGCCTCACTTCGTCGTCATAACGAGCTTGCATTGAAGAAGGTATACTTTAATTCATATATAGTAGAAGGTATAAAATGGGTCTGAATATGAGCTTGTGATAATTATGTGAAAATGCTCTACCATTCCATGTTGGTTTAAACTGAAAATCTTTGCCATTATAAAGGAATATATGGTTATTGTGTATAACACATTAATGTCTGCATCTATTTTTACTGCTTGGAAATAACTGTATATTTAAACCACAACTAATTTTTCTGAATGAACACAAACGCAGTGAAGTTCAATGAAAAAAAGAAAAAGGAAAAGGAAAAGGAAAATTATAAGAGAGAAGAAAATAACTGTCACGGGTCATGGGCTCTGGGATCAATCCTGAACTTGAAATGGAATCCTTGCATTGGTTTGCGTTAAAGGGTTTCGTCTGTATATAACTGTCTTACAAGTTCATCTGCAAAGGTGTTAGTGATTGATGTCTGTTTTTACTCGTTCTATGCAGAAAATATTTCTTGTTTAAATTATTTACATAAGGTTTGACTCTGATGTCAAAATTATTGTAGGAAATTCAAGAATTACTTGCTGCGTGGAAGTCTTATTTTGATGCTTCATCTTGCATTTATATTTATGCTCCTTCAAACAATCGGCAACTGTTTTTCAGTGGGGAAAAACCTAATTTCAATTATCAACGTTCTGTTGTTCGAAATATTCCTTTGACTGTCCGTAGGCCTACATACAAAGAGGCCCGGCGTATATATGAACAGTTGATACAAGTGGCATATGAAGTAGAAGAGAAAGAAAGTTTCCCTGTTATAAAGCACAAAGTAATTTTAAATGCAAATATTGAAATCGATGGTAGCCAAAATCCTGGTAAAGAAGATGTGGTTCAGAACTCAGTCACTGGAACTTGTGTTGGCCATAAAGATTTAGATGAACGCTCTAGATCAAGTGAGAGTGAAAATGAAGCTGTTTGTGCATCAACCCCTCTACATGAAGCAGCAAAGTCTGGAAATGCTCATCAGGTTTTAGATCTCCTTGAACAGGGTCTGGATCCTTGTATCAAGGATGAAAGGGGGCGCACCCCTTACATGCTGGCAAGTGAGAAAGAGGTTAGAAATACTTTTAGAAGGTTTATGGCTTCAAACATAGATAAATGGGATTGGGATGCTGCTAAGGTTCCTTCTTCATTGACAAGAGAAATGGAGGAATCTCAAGCTGCTAAGCAGGTAAATTTTTTCCCTGTCCTAGCTGATCATATGCGGTTCAGAATGTGCTGCTGTATTTAGTGCATTATCTTTCTTTAGAAGAGTATTGAGTGCAGTGTCTTGTGTTCATCTTCATTATCTCTGTTGTTTCTATTTGCTCTTTATAAATTCTTCCCACAATTCTTTCTTTGAAAGATATATAGTTTCACTTTTAGTACGTATCGTGGATGAATTTTTTTATCTAATCTTATTGAAAATAGGAATATTAGCCTTCAAAGTTATAGTCGTCTCTTGAAGTTTGAATATCTCACAAGATTTTTGAACTGTTTAGCACCAGAGAGTTATTGATCTAGAAAATTTAGAATCATTACTTTTGCGAAAATGTGTGACAGAATGAACCATGTCTTGATACCTGGGAGGTGATTTGCATAATATGTAATGAAAGTAAAAATAAAGTATTTTTAGTTTCCCGTCCAAGAGTATTATAAGTTTAATGAGAGCCATATGTTTAGAATAGTCTGATTTTCTCTAGGCATCAGACTGGTTGAAGTCATCTTGGCCTTTTTGTTTAATAAAATGAGAAGGAAGAAAAAATGTGAAGGGGTAGTTTTGAAGAGCATAAAATCCACTTAGTCAGTTGGAACAAAATCTACAGACCGAAAGATAAAGGGGGCTTGGGTATCAAGGATCTGAGGTTCAATTTTGCTCTTCTTGGTAAATGGTTGTGGAAGTTCATGTCAGAAAGAGACCACCTTTGGAGATCCGTTATTGCTCAAGTATGATGCCCAGGAAGGAGGATGGATGACGAGGCATCGTCCCTCATCATTAGGCTGCAGTGTCTGGAAGATTTTCAGGAGAAGATGGGGTTCTTTTCAGAGCCACATTAAGTTTCAAGTGGGCTCTGGAAAAAGTATGGTCAGATCACTAGTGTGAGGAGGCGAACTTATTAGTCTCGCTTCCCTCATCTCTACGCTTTGTGCCCTTCTAAGCAGGCTTTGGTTTCAGAATTTTTGAAATTCAGCGGTGATCAGATTAGTCGGGAGCCTATCTTCATTAGAGATTGCAATGTCTGGGAGATTGAGATGTTCCTAAACCTCCCAAACATCCTCTATCCGACTGAAATCCCCCCNTCCCCCCCCAGGTAGGTTCTGTCTTGTGGATTCTTCAAAGGATGGAGCGTTCTCGGTCAAGTCTTACTTCAGATCTATTATGGAGCCTAATGACTGCAATTTTCCTACTAACTTGGTTTGGAAGACGGGTGTTTCTCCTAGACTTGCTTTTTGGGGTGGACTACGGTTTGGGAAGTCAACTTAACCATTGCCAAGTTACAAAGAAGGGGCTCCCAGCTGTTTAATAGGTGTTATCTTTGTATGTTCCGAGAGGAGAACAACAATCATCTGTTTTTGCACTACTCCTACACATAAAAGCTTTGGACCCGAGTGTTGAGGGGCTCCCAGCTGGTTAATGGGTGTTATCTTTGTATGTTCCGAGAGGAGAACAACAATCATCTGTTTTTGCACTACTCCTACTCATAAAAGCTTTGGACCCGAGTGTTGAGGGGCTCCCAGCTGGTTAATGGGTGTTATCTTTGTATGTTCCGAGAGGAGAACAACAATCATCTGTTTTTGCACTACTCCTATTCATAAAAGCTTTGGACCCGAGTGTTGAGGAGAGCTGGCATCTATTGGGTTATGCCAGGCACGGTTAAGGAAGCTCTTAACTGCTGGTATTCTTTGAGTAGGGGGTAGTGGAGAAGAAAATCTCGAGATCAATTCCTTTATGCATTTTCTAGACAGTTTGGGCTGAAAGGAATAGAGGAGCATTTGAGGGAACTTCAAACTGTTTGGACAAAGTTTCTAATTCTTTTGTAAACCTTTGTAAAGACTGGATCTTTTCTCTAGATCTGACGATTGAGACCAAGTTTTTTTATTATCGGTCACCTGTCCCTTGATTCTTTTGTATTTTTTGTGTAGCCCTTGGGGTTTTCTTCTTGTTAATATAATCCTTATAAAAAAAATAATGTGAAGGCAAGTCATTCTTGTTGCCAAGTGCTAGAGACTTGCATTGACAACAGGAATTCACAAAATATAGGGTAAAACTTGAGATCTTAATGCTTGTGTCGTTCGAAATATTGATGCATTTGGACCCTCAGCAACACTACTGCTGCCGCTTAGCTTTGATGCTCTTATGTCATTGAACATTCTATTAACTACTCAGAGTGTTTGCCAAGTTTTCTATATTGCATTGCTACGACTTAACCTGTACTTTTTTGTCTGTCTAGATCATGTGTCCTTAATTGCGAGGACAGGGAGGCACTTTTCCATCTTCGTGATTTCATTTTGAATGGTTTCACCATCGTTTGACCTGAGAAACTGATTATTTTACCTTGCTTATGGTTCTTCAGGCAGAAAAAGATGCAAAGAGAAAAGCGAGAGCAAAGGAATTGAAGAAGTTAAAAAAAGCAAAGGAAAAGATGAAAGTTCAGGTGCATTTTTCTTGAATTTGGTTTCTTCTGAAGAATCTGAACTTCCAAGATATCAGAAAACCTAAAAAGAGATGTTTCAAGAAATTTGGCAGACATTTGCTTTGTGCTCTTTCTCCATGTTGGCTTATTCTAATTTCCATGAATTGATATCTTATTGGCTGGGCTTCACTTGTTCATATTTCTGTGATTGCTTATCTAGTTTCACAGCCTCCATCATACTTTGTCTTTTTACCTGAATCGTAGGCTGACGCGGCTGCATCCCAAAAGGGTGTGACAGCGGTTCAAAAAGGAGTCACTTCAATTTCTTTACTCAAAGGACAAGTTCAACCGAAAGGCGGACCACAGACCTCTAAAGAGGTATCTTATCCAAATGTTATTTAAAGTCTTCTTTTTTTCTTTCTTTTTTTGGCTTGTTATTCGAATCACATTCGAGTCTTGTGATTCGCTTCCTCACTTTCAATATATATGTTGAATACATGGAATTTTACTTGGCGAACAATTCTTTCTTATGATTGAAACCTTCTAAGTTCATATACATCATGATATCCATAATATTAAATATAATTTTATTCACTCAGGAGGAATTGAAAAAGGCACAAGCTGCAGAGCGAGAAAAGAGAGCAGCAGCCGCCGAGAGGAGAATTGCTGCTGCTGCAGCCGTCAGTGGGTTAGTTGGGGACTTCACCTGTTCCTGTTGTAATACATCATTAGCTGGTAAAGTTCCTTTTCATCGCTATAATTTCAAATACTGCAGCACATCATGCATGCATGTACACAGAGAGATTCTTGAGGAAGAAGTAGACTAGCATAAAAAAATAGTTCCTTTAATCCTTTCCTTTTTTTATAAAATCATTTCTCTTTCACAGTGTAATTTGAGTATATCCAAGGCTTTCATGTATAGTATATCTCATGTATTATTATTTTCTTTCAATTTCACTCTGTAATTCATTTAACTGTTGAGTTGAGGATGCGAGAAAATAAACGCCTTAGGCTTCTTGCTCTGTCCAGCTTCTTGCTCTGTCCAATAATGAGATGATATCACTTAAGATGGGAAAGTCTATCCATATCTAAATCTACGAGTCTGAGAAACAAAATATAGCTTTCAAGCTTTGTGGCGTGTACCGATTTGGCTTTGAAAATGAGCCAATCATCATCACGCTCCAATGGTCGTGTTGGATTGGGATCTGGATTCTCTCATATTTTTTGGATTAATATTGGACTATTTTTTTATGATGATAGATAAGAAAAGATAATTCTTTTATTAGAAGTTTGAGTTCAAAAGTTTAGGTGTGCAGAATAAGTCTTAGTGTGTGATCCATGGATTAGATGATGTCGATACGAATTCTGGCCATCAACTTTGGGACGTGTCTGGTGGTCAATTCTTCCGGTAAAATCTTAATCTCCTTCCCAATTTTGATATTACAATAAAATAAAAAGTTCGGGAGCTCAGAAGCAAGTTATATTCTTTAATTTTCAATTTTAAGTGTGAACAGTGCACTCGTCTTGCGACAATATTGTTTGTCCAAGGACAAGAGAATATGACTTAGAATTTGCATCCCAAATCAAGAGGGTGGTATCCTCATTTCATGACTAATTGTACTGCATGCCTTAGTTGACAATATCTGTTAATAGTCACTAAGGAGTAAAATAATTGTCCTGATTTTGCAGCCAGAACTAAATCTAGCTGGTGATCAAAATGAAAATTGATGAAATAAATTAAATCAATAATCATCAATTCTACATCTCGAAGTTCAAATTTAATTGAGAACACACATCCAATTTTTGTTGAGTTGAGCTGCAAAGAATACAAACAAAAAACTCAAAAGACAATCATAAACAGTGAGATTGATCTTGTCAAAAGAAAGCACTAGCGAGGTTGATCTTTATAAAAAGAAAGCCTCAAGTGCTCAAGTCAAAGCACCAGTGAGGTTGATCTTCATCAAAAGAAAGCATCTAGTGCTTAAGTTAGTAATTCAAAAGGACTGAGAGATTATAATTCCAAGGTGTAATTGGATTTGCTTATAAGATCAGTTTAATGAGGCATTTAGAAGAGTGCAAAGTATGAGGTGGCGAGCCTTAGCTTGACAAAGATCGGAAGATCTAAACATGACAGACTATTTTGCCCATTTGCATTAAATGTCATTTATCACTCATTAAAAATATTTGCAAAGATAAACGATTTAAGATCATATAGAAATGTTCTATGTATTTCTACATCTCTATTTCACCTTCTTATCCCAATATTTTTTTTGTCAAAGCTTATCCCAATATTTTTCAGCTTGTCCTTGTACTTCTAAGACCAGAAAAGAAAAACATAATAATGATCAGAGAAATTTACAACTTTTAAATGGAAGCAATTTAGCTCTCTCTCTCTCTCTCTCTCTCTCTCTCTCTCTCTCTCTCTGTATTCCTTCTACAGACCAACAATTGTATGTATACAGGGGAAGGCTAGCCAGCGAGTGGATTAGCATGAATGGTCACACGATTGAGCCTGATCTCTGCAAGAGGCCGATCCCCTGGTCCAGTTTGAGTCTGCATTAACAAAAATAGCAGTTAATGAACATTCTAATTGGTTGATTCCAAATAATACAGATGGAGCTCTACTTAGAAATGGACATCAAACAACTTCTCTGACCATATAGTATAAAAATAACCCATTTAATCCAGAAGCATGAAGCAGCAAGAGAAATAAAGGGGGGTGCTAATAGTAATCATAAGGTCATCACAGCATTTGCCATGTAATAACTTTGATCATTTTATCTCTTTCGTACAGCAGAATATTATTTCTTCAATGCAATTGACCTCCCTAAAAGATAATAATGACATCTACTATTTTGTTTCATCAAGCAATCCCCGAAGATTTGGGTGATAATATACAGAGGGCAACAGTATTTAAGATCATATTTCCAAACATAGGAATGCAGTAGGTCAAGTGATATTCACTGCCCACTTCGCCTATGAAAACCTGAGATGCCACTAAAACCTTGTTCACAGGAAGGAAAGTAACCCCTGAATAGTGATCACTGGATAGAATCGAACAATAATACTGAAGCACACAGAACCACACTGAGAGGGAATACAAAACGAAAAACTACAACCTTGGCCTTGTTCTGCATGTTATTACCTTTTCCATGATGTCAAGGACTTCAAACCCATGAATCACCCTGCCAAATACCGTGTATAATCCATTCAGATGTGGCTGCTTAGCATAAGTTATGAAGAATTGGCTGCCATTGGTATTGGGTCCACTATTGGCCATTGATAATATTCCTCTTGCATTGTGCTGAAAATCAGAAAGATGTTTAGGATTTACTAGAGATTTAATTAGACTGACAAATATCCATCTTTATGTTATATGAGCTTCACATGTGAGGAACAATTCAACGCCTAATCCATTAAGCATGCTTAAGCTTGAAAACTTCAAGTTCCAACTTTAGGTTCTCAACAGTCTTTTGATTGTTGCTTATCCAATAAGTTCACTTCTAGGAGCCTATAAATTAATCTAAAGTGAAAATGATATGTGGAAATAAATAGAAATAAGAGAATACAGAAAGAAATCAGAAAATCTAACTGTTGTGCAAGTTTTAGCCGATGATCAGAACAACTGGGAGTAAAGCAATCACAAAGTTTTTGCTTTCGACAAGGTTCCATATTAGCTAACAAGACAACGGTGTCTTGAAGCTTGACTTGAGCTTTATTACACAAAGCTTGAGTCACTAGTCAACACATCCTGACCTCCAGAAAATGACAAAAGTATCCCATCCAATACATATACAACAACATTTTTTAAAGGAGTGACAAGCAAAAGATTTATTACCTTTACAGACTCTCTTATCTCGTCATTGAACTTCTTGCCCCATATGCTGGTTCCCCCTTTGCCTGTACCCGTTGGGTCTCCACCTTGTATCATAAAACCTTTAATATTTCGATGAAAAATGGTTCCATCATAATAGCCACTTCCACATAGTGCCAAAAAGTTCTGCATCCAAAATAAGCATGAGATTAATTCATCGGTCAAATAGACGATCACATCAAAACACAAAATAAAAATTTATATACATGGGAGCAGTTAAATCAATTTGTTTGACATATCTGGCATCATGCTCATTGAAGTATACATGTAGGAAGAGTAACTTTCTTTATTATATAGAAATTATAACCATTCCTGTAGCGTAAAAGTGTGCTATTTATTATGTCCATAGGAAGTCACCGCTAGATGAAACTAGTAGCATTCAGTACACTGCAGGTTGATCGAACAAACAACAGGTCTAAAATACCCACATCATCGTCAGTAGAATTAGTAGCTCTTACTAAATTCAGTCCATAATTGTCTTTTTTAGTGTCTTAAAAATTTCATCTAACATTTGAAATTAGATTAATTAGCCTTTAGTATTAGTATTTAGTACAAAGAGCATACCTAAAAGCCGTTTCGTTATGCCATTCCACCCTCTCACAGAGAAGGATAGTTTCCAAGTGAATGACTCCATTACTTCTTACAAACTCTTTCTATTTGCTAAAAACCTAAAACAATAAACTGACCAATAAATCACAATGAACTCGATACATGCCATAGTGTGAAAAACCATGTGATACTTACCAAATTGTTCCCCTAATACACTCCAGGATTTTCAGCTCCCATTTCAAAATATAGGAAGTCCTTAATTACTAAACCCCAAACCAGAAAATTAGGACCAGGCTTCCACCATCGATGGAAAATAACAAACTCAAATGCTACCCGATGGCTAGTCAACAGTTGCTGTGAGTTCAATGAGCAAAGAAAGATCAATAACAGCATCAGCAGCAACTCATACCTCATAAACTCCCACTTAGCCTCTAAAACGGATGTTTTATGCGATGAAATTTTGGTTCTAGATCACTATCCAGCACAATGTCGAATGAACACGTTACAAGCAAGAGAAAACTGTAAAAGCTCGCCCAGTTAGAGTTTCCAAAGTGTGACAAGTTCTCCAGCACTTGCCAATTATATTCAACCCGATATTATATATATGACTGAAATATTGTTATTTTCTCGAGTACCAAACAGAAAGAGACAATGAGAAAACTCCACTTGCCTCCGCAGCCTTAGGAACCTCGTCGCAGAAAATCTCGCACTTGATGTCGCCGAGGTTTGTGTGCAAAGTCACAGACTGCCAAACACACACACACAAAAAAACAACTCAGTGCCCGAGATTAAACTCACAATAGCTTGAATTTAACGAAGACAAGGTGTTTGATAAAGTCGCGCAGAGAAAAAATCACAAACCATTTCGCTTTGCTCCTTGGCTCTGTTACTTTGTTAGCTTTCGTGCTTCGAAAGTATGGCGATCAATGGAAATACTCCCCCGATAGAATTAAGCCCGAGATGGTTCTAGAAATATTCCCATGGTTTCGGATGTACTGAATTGTCCCTCCCCATAATGCAAAAGGCTGTGTTGTACACTCCCGTGCAACATCATACTTAGAAAGGAAACTCAAGGAACGGCTATGATTAAATTATCTAATCTTGATATCAAAGACGGTAACATACTGTAACAGTAAGAAAGCAAGACCCATGGTGGTAATGGTTAATACATAGCTAACAATTTATGCCCCTATATTTTCAATTTTCTGTAAAATGTACCCTTAAAATTTGTAAATAACTAATTTACTCCCTATATTTTTCATGATTATTTCTTTCGGTGCATCCCTCACAGATTCCGTCAAATTCATGACGGAGGCGCACACATGAAGCCTAATCCCGCAAAAAGTCAAGTTTTCATTTTTAGGATCGATCCAGCATTAAAAATAAAGTAAATTTCATTTTTCTCAAATCGTTTAAATTTTAAAACATTACATCATATATCTTAAACCACATAAATGATAGAATTTATGGAGAACTACATGAATGGCCCATTTGGGTCATTCCTATAGTAAAATGGTCCCTTAATTTTTTAATTGCAAGAATTGTGAGTGGTCCTCACTAAAAAAAAACAATTACTATGTTGCCTTACAAAAATTAAGGACAAAAATCACAAGAACAAGTACATGAATCACAATGCAACACATGCATCATGAACCGTTGCAACGCATTTAAAAAATATTCAAAAAAAAGGGCGTGCACATAATTGCTATGCACTGACGCAATGCCTAGTGCATAGTGTGATTTTTGTTATTATTTAAAAAAAGTTCACATGTGGTATATAATTTTCATACATATGATATCTGATTTAAATACCGGTTTAGTTTTCTATAAATACTTAAATAATCTGAAATATTGAACACTCTTACTCTACTATACGTACGGTATACAAATTAGATGTGTATGATATCTAATTTAGATGCCATAGTATTGAACAAAAATCTGAAAAACGTATGGTATCTACTGTAAATAAATTTGATACGTATGATATCTAATTTAGATATCATAGTGTTTTCTAATTTTCTGAAAAAATTACCCAGATTTATATGGGAAAATGACGAGAAGTTCATTGATGTTGGAACAATTGATAGATATAATATTCAAATTAATCAACACATTCAAGAGAACAAAGAGACATAAAAGAAAATAAACAACTTGTTTGAAAGAGGAAGTATTGGCTTGAACAAAGGTAGTTGGTTATGGGTTAGAAGACTCGGATCAGGTAATGGGTTTAGGAGGTCGTGATTGTGGTTGTGTTGCCGACGGCAATGATGGAGGAGGTGTGGCTTCAACTTGAACTACTCGGTTGCTATTGCTGCTACTGCTACTGTTGATGCTATGACTGTTAGAGGAGGGAAAGAGATATGAGTTTGAGTTTTGTTGCTGTTGTTGCCTTGGAGAAGTCTCCATTGATGGGTCAGCTTTTTCGAGAGAGAGAAAATAGAAGAGAGAGAAAGTTTAACTCGAAAAAGAGAAGGGTAAAATAGGAAAATATCAAAGTTTTTAACTGATTCCGGTTAACATGTGAAAATCGGTCATCCCAGCAGTTTAGAAAAAAAGGACATTTTGTTTGATACTACCTCCAAAAATGATGAAGATTATAAATTTCCCTAGAATTTAATCCCTGAAATAAATTTCGTCCAATCTTCCTTCAATTTCGATGAAACGTCGTTTCGTTACACTCAAGATCACGTCTGTCAAACAACCCGATCCGATATACCTATTATACCCATAATCGAAATCAACTCGAAGAGTCAAACCAACAGCCATCGATGGCCTCAGTGGATGGAATACATGACCCTGTGAACATAAGTCTAGTTGCCAACGCCGAACTGCTCTAGGATCTGGCATTGGAACTCGAGCGACCACTCGTCAAAATCGTTGGTCCGCTTCAAGTGTTCCATGAACTAGTTGTATTTGACTTGGAGATGATCGGTTGGACAGTAGCACGAATAATCCACAAGATAAATTGATCTTGGGCAAGTCATGATGAAGACAGTGGATCCAAAAGCGAGAAAAGTAGAGCAAACAATCTCCCTCACGTTGGCGAACGCCGTCTGGGTTCATCTGACGACAACATAGATTTAATTGTCAAGTGTCAATTTATAACTTAAGTACGGTATTTTAGGAATTTTAGGAGTACTATACTTTTTCCCTACAACTGTAATTTACCATTTGGAAAGAAAGTGGGCTTGATTTCATCAATTCTTGTTGCATATACAGTGCACCTTACCTAGTGTAGATTTTCTTATTGTGTATAAACCTCTGTACCTTTGCTGCGATTTATTATATTGAATGTAGAGAAATTCTCCATTTTTGTTTCTTCTTTTTTTCTGCAATAATGACCGACATTAGAGGGACCAAGCAAAAGGTCGAGAGATGGGTGAAGGGTACGGGAATGATACGATATGTGTGGGGAACAGGGGATGAGGTACCTGCTTTTCTCTTACTTTTCGTTAACCTGTTTTAAGACCTGCGAGTGTAGGAGGAACGGTGGAGTGACCCGAGCCTTACTGTGATAAATACTGAAAACAGTTAATTAATTGCGATTAGTAGAAGACAACATTCAAGACTGGGAATATAGATTATACAAGGTGCTACCAACGGAGTTCTCGAATGTATCTAGCACGATCGTCGAATGAACCTAGCACGTTCATGGAATCTGTTGAAAATTGTCCTACAACATTATGAAAAAGACTAAAAGATAATTTACTAATAAAAACAACACGAAAAGTCTACTCTTTTAGAAAAATAATATGAATATTCAACAATGGCAAGGCAAAACAAGATATACATACATACGGCATCTGTTCATGAACCTGCAACAAATGTAGGTCCTAAATGTTTTTGTTCATGCCAACTATTGATAAGCCATTCTAAGTTAACCCATTACACCTCTTCTTAACCTTAATTGAAAATTTCTTAACACCACCCATGTAGTTTGTTTAAATACTTGAAAATAATGCAACTGATGTGGGGTGAAAAGATTACGCCTTCTAATTATATGTTAGAGAATATGTAAATTTTTTTATTTTCCACTTCTACTGGGGATTGGCCGTTGATACACGATCCAAGCCATTCATTCTTTTCTATTCGTTAGTATCGTTATTAAAACCAAATCAACTTACCGCAGCTAGTTAATACGAATTCCTATTTCTCAATTATATCCCAATCAAGGCAATTAGCTAAATTCTATGAAACAATTTCATAGAAGTTCATTGATATCTTCTTTTTATAAATCAATTCAATTTCGATTCTTGAATGACCTACTACTTTTTTACTTCTAAAATTTTGTTTAAATACACCTCTCGAAGAAATGGGTGTGGTAACATAGAACCATGATAACATATACATCTCTGGTTTGAAAAATGACATCGATCTCCCTTCATGTTAAATTTCATTAACAGAAAACTCAAAACCGTTAAGTTTGAAAAACTAGCACCTTTTAACTAACACATAATACCAATGTTACCCATCGTTTTATTCTCAATTTTGAAAACGTTAAAAATGGTTGGATCGGATGAGTTATATGGATAATATTATCTTTTCACGCTCAAACTAACAAATTTTTAACGGAATGTATATATTTATTATTTATCAAACTAAAGAGGTGTATGTTTCGTTTAGAGAAATACAAGGGTGTCATAATTTTCCCCAGTTCTCTTAACTTAAAAAGAGAAAGTTGGGTAATACGGTAAAATCTGGACTCACCAAGCTATTTGGCAAGGATACACATCTACTCCAGTTAGGGAATCTAATAGGAGAGTTATGTTTCACAGATCTAGGTCATTCACTCAGATCTAAAGGACTCACCTCTATTGAAAACAAAATTGAAAATATAGGTGTCTAATGTGATTTTTTTTTCTTTTTTTCTTTTTTGTAATTTTATGTTTGATCTAAGCCGTCTTTTTCTAAACAGACAACTTCCTTTAAACAGAAGCCTCTCATATTAAACATAACAGGAGAGCATCTGCATGTGTTTTTGCCTAAATTGCACTCCTTGAAAAGTAAATTTACTAAACTATACCCATGGCCTAATCTTCGATGATCCATAACCCTGGCTTACCTTCCCTTTAATTTTTCTTTCTTTTTCCATAATGCTCTTCTTACACGTTATCAAATCAAATGTCAATTTCTTCTTCAGTAAACACTCAACCTCCTTACCCAAAGCCTTCATTACCCTCATTCTTCTCTGTCTTCTTCCTGTGTAAGAGAATCTTTCATCCTCTTCTTTATCTTCAAGAAAAAGCAATGGCGTCTTATTCATCTTCAAGGAAGGCTTGCATGTATGGGATGTTTTCTAGAAAGCTTGAAGTTTCATGGGTTTTTCGTTCATGAGTTTTAAAAGATGTTTTATGGGTTATTTTTGTTCTTACAACAAAATGCATTACGTTGTTTGATGTTCATGTAGTGTGCAAGATGACTACAAGATGATCGTGTAGTGTACACAAGATGACTACACGATCCTCATGTATACTACACGATCATCTTCTTATAGTGTATCAGGAACTTCTTCAACAGTTCACGATGCATTACAAGACCATCGTGTAGCATCTTATACACTACACGAGGACTACACGGATCATCGTGTAGTCATCATGTACACTACACTAGGACTACATGGTGATTGTGTAGTCCTCGTGTACATAACATGATGACTATACAATGATCGTGTAGTCATCTTGTACACTACATGATCACTCTCTAATATTCTATTTCATCCTGTAGACTTATTGTACTCACTTCCTTCATTGATGTATATACATATACGTCTGATATTCGAATTTTCTATAATCCATGATGAAGTTTGGGAGAAAATTGGTACAACGTGGTCTTTTAGTGGAGAGGACCAAGTTATTGGAGATATCAACTAACTGTACTTACCACGAGCTATCGGGTATATTGCATGAAGAACTCGAAATAGACCCTTTAAAATATGACACGTCCATCAAATTTCTTTATAGAAGCCATGCCCCCTACCTTCTTGCTGAAATTTTAAATGATAGAGATTTACGGTTCTTTGTTAAAGAGAATGGATCAGAATCACTTCGAACCCCATTATTTGTAAGTACCAAGCCTAAATTTTTTCCATCTCAGAGTTGGGTTCCTGAAACCACAACGTTTTTATCAGAGTTGAGTTCCTGAAACTACAATGTCACATCAACCTCTACATGAAAGCGTTCCTCTCTTTGAGAGTGTTGATCATTTTGAAAGGAACTATCATTATGATGATGTTTTGGTCATGATGATTGTAACAACCTTGGTGATGATAATGATGTTTTTGAGGATGTTGATGTTGATGATGATTTTGATCAGGGGGCGTGTGATGAAGCCATTCGTCGAATGACCCTGATGAAGCCATTCGTGGAAATAGCCATACAACAATACCATACTCAAATAATGGTCTCGGACTCGAGACCACTCATCATTTTCCATCACAGCTTGATTTGAAAGAACAACATCCTGGATCCAGTGAGTAACGAGCTGATTCGAATCAGCTTGTATCAGACACAATAAGTATGAAATGATTTGTACAGTGATAAAGGCGTGCTAGTTAGGGTTGCTCGCATGATGGCCATATGGAAAAATTTTGCGTTTCAGGTCTTCAAGTCAAGCCATCAATGTCAGTACTTGTATGTATTGAGAAAATATGCCAGTGGAGGTTAAGGGCCATGAAACTAAAAAATTGTACATAGTTATAAAGTTCATCAATACGCATACATGCACATTTTAAGTATTGACACATGAACACCATCAAGCTTCATTTTCGTTGATTTGTCATTGTATAAGGTCCAAATACATGAATGTTGGACGTATATATAATGGAAGACGTTCAACTTGATCTTGGTGTTAATATAAATTACCATAAGGCATGGATGGCTAAGAAATATGCTTTGGGATTAGTTCGAGGGTCACCTGAAGACAAGTATAGGATGCTCCCAGCATATTGTCACATGTTAGAATAAAAAAATTCAGGTATTTATTTTTTATCTGCCATTATAAGGTCTACATGATGGGTACACGAACATCATCTAGTTTATAAGATGGGTACATGGTCATCGTGTACCCATCGTATAGTCTACAAATTCCGTGTAGTCTACAAGATAGGCACACGATGGGTACACGATGTCTGTGTATTCATCTTGAAGTCTATATGATAGGTAAACAGACATCACATACCCCTAGTGTACCCATCTTGAAGTCTACATGATAGGTACACAGACATCGTGTACACATACATCGTGTAGTCTTCAAGATGAGTACACGAACCTCGTGTACCCATCCAATTGACTATATACTATGTCGATTTCAATACAACAATATTAAATATTATCCAGAGACCACAACACATATAGAGACCAATGAGTAGGATCATTTTAAATATTTTTTCATGGCTTTTGGACCCTCTGTTTGTGGATTTCTCAACTGTATACGGCTTATCGTTGTTGTTGATGCAAAAGCCTTAAAAGCCAAATACAAAGGGGGTATTATTTGTTGCAACAGCAAAGGATGGGAACAACCAAGTATATCCCATTGCATTTGGCATTGCGGATTCAGAAAATAATTATTCATGGGAATGGTTCTTCCGTAAACCTCACGACGCAATCAGTGATCTAGAAGATTAGGTGTTCATATCCGACAGGCAAACAAGTATACTAAATGGTGTGCATGGTGTCTTTCCCAATGCACTTCATGGAGCTTGCATATTTCATATGTTTGAAAATATCAAATCAATTTATAAAAAGAAATATGCATTTGCGTTGTTTTTTAAAGCGGCAAAGGTATATCGTAAATTAAAATATGATCGGCTGATGACTCATTTTACATCTATATTTCCAGCAATCTCACAATACATGTCGGTGAGGGGAGTTAAGAGGTGGGCAAGTTTTCATTTTGATGGAAGGTGGTACAATATATTGACTACAAATATCGCAGAATGTTTGAATGAGATTTTGAATGATGCTATAAAGCTTCTCATAACATGCCTTATAGAACATATATGGGACATGTTACAACGTGGCCTACCAAATCAACTCCTAAATGATAGATTGGATTGAGGTGGAGCTTAAAAAGAAGCATCTTGCATCACGATCACTATCATTGTTTCCTTCCGACATCCACAAGTTTCGTATCGCGGGTTGGGATAGGGAAGCAGTGGTAAGCATACATCTCAAGACTTGTACGTGCCGAGAATTTGATCTTGATCAAATTCCATGCAAGCATGTGTTAGCTGCATGTTGGATGCACAATATTTTCGCATACAATATGTGTTCGAGGTACTATCAAAATGAGGCCATAATTGCGGCGTATGCGGAAACAATGAGTTTAAGAAAAGATGGTATTGCCTCCTATAACGCGGCGGTAAAGTGGCAAGCCAATGATGCAAAGAATTTCATCTATAGGTGAGGCAGTAATAAGAATGAAGTGCACACGTTGCCGCATATTGTCCACAACCGACAAACATGTAGAAATCCAATCCCCATCTCTAAACAGGATGGCCAATCCACTGTCCCTTGAAATGTAATAAATATTAACATAGATAGAAATTTACTTTACCATTTTTTAGTTAAATATCAATAAATATGGACTTGAGTATTAGGTCACGATGATCATGAAGTCATCGTGTAGCCTTCAAGAAGGCTATACGATGACCATGAAGTCATCGTGTAACCTATAAGAAGTCTACATGATTACCATGAAGTCATCCTGTAGCCTACAAGAAGGCTACACGATAATAAAAAATTGGAATATAAACAACATATAGTATAAATAATCAAGCATTCAATAGCATATAAAAACATTGGGCATTCAAAAACCATAAAATATGTAAAGTATAAAAAATACATATCCAAGTTATACAATAAAAAATTATTTTCGTACACGCCCATGTGAAAATAGTTCAATTGTCTTTTTTTGTTTCATCAAATCTGGATACATGGGGAGTTGATATAGCGTGTTCATGGAGTTGTAAATACAAATTAACTGACCATCAAATCAAGCTCTATCTCTATCCAATGAATATCATTCACATTCATTGCAAACACAACATATAGAGATTGGTAGATAAGAATCAATATTCTCCTTTATAAGTAAAAAAAAAGTATGTTTACTAGCTTTTTTTACAAGATGTACCTTATCATAAGCTTCCCAGTCCCTTCCAAAATTCGTCTGCAAGCCAAGGATTGAGTGCCGGAGAGAATCCTCAACCTCAAACTTATAGCCTGTGGGATCTTGCTCAAACTCTTCTACTCAATCGGACAGGTTTCCCTGTAATGTCACATGAAACATTGTAAAGCAATAAAAAATTATCATGAAGTGTGCACGATGCCCATGAAGGCATCGTGTATACTTCAGGAAATGTACACGATGCCTTCATGAATATACACGATGCTCGGGTACACTTCTTGAAGTATACACGATGCGTGAAGTATACACGATGCCCATGAAGGCATCGTGTGCATTTCATTAAGTATACAAGATGCTCATGAAGGCAT
This sequence comes from Datisca glomerata, assembly GCA_003255025.1. Classification (NCBI taxonomy): domain Eukaryota; kingdom Viridiplantae; phylum Streptophyta; class Magnoliopsida; order Cucurbitales; family Datiscaceae; genus Datisca; species Datisca glomerata. Next base: position 660,638 of record QANY01000527.1, read on the forward strand.
CGTGTAGACTACATGATGTTCAAAAACATCATATTTACCTGCATAACCAAATCACCAACAGAGACTCTGATGTGAGGGTTGTAATCCTACATATCTCTCTGAATGCTCTAAGTATGCATCGATATGCTACAATGTAATAAAGATTACATTTATATTTATTCAGAATACCATATTAAAAAAATTATAAATAATTATTTACATCTTACTCAAGCCATTGATAATGTGGGAATACTATTTTTCTAAACCAGGCTAGATCAGAGGTGCAAAATACTACTTCTACTTTGTCGTTCCTGTACAACATAATTACTAATCAACATCAGGAGTTTTATGATGGTGATTTGAATGCTTGTAAGATGAATGTGTACGTGACGATCTTATAACCATCTTGTAGTCTACATGATGGTTAAACTGACATCTTGTAACCTTCGTGTTATTAGATTTTGAAGAAAAAATAATGAATCACGAACGCTTCGTGGGCGGAATATCATAAAAAATTTCGTACAACCATTGTTAAGGATAAGCCTACACACCAAGTTCAAAGTATTTAACATCTTAAAGATGAGCATGATCAAGAAGGCACAGAGCGAGTTCAAGAGATTTCTAGTTCAATTAGCATGCCTTAAGGACCAATAACAAGGTCGCGGTCTAAGAAGCTTCAACAAGATTTAATCCACCATTTGCACGACTTAGTCAATTCAGCTAGTGAAGGTCTATAAGGGCATCAAAGCTTTGAGATAAGTGCAACACGAGTCCGGTATAACTTGGTTCAAGTCCAAGCTATTAATGAGTTGGATTAAGTATGTAATGGGTCATTTTTGTGTTACTTTTTGGGCTGAACGAAATTTTACTTTATTTAGAGTCCATTAGTTTTATTTTGCTTAATATAGTATATTCTTAATTATTATTTAAAATATAATTAGGTTAATTTCCTATTCTTGTGTTTTAGGATTTTAGGAAACCTTTGTAAATGCTATAAATATGCCTTGGTAGAATGTTTTAAGGGTCCAGAATTTTAAATTAAGAAAAACCAAAAGGTTGTTTTGCTTTTATCTTTGTGTTCTTGAGTAGAATACATGCTTTAAGAAACATTCAAGTAGATTGATCACCTTCTTATGGAGTATTTCGAAACTGAAATTCAGAAACAAGTTTTCTTTATTCTAGTTATTGATTATCTATCTAAGAAATCTGTTTTTCTAGCATTTTCTTAGGGGTTGTTACCGAATTGGATATTGGGGGATTCACGTTAATGTTTCGTGGGTTCCTATACATAAAGGGGTTCTCAAGCTTCTTGGAGGTTCCATATCATTTGGTATCAGAGCTTTGGCTCTAGATCAAGTTTTATCTCTTTAAAATTCCGTTTCTTTAATTCTGAGTTCTTACGTTTTTCTTGTTCTTTTGAATTCAATTTTGGGTTTATAGTTGTAGTTAAAAAAAAGAGAAAGGAAGAAGAAGAAAATTCGTGCAAAAAAAAAAAGAGCATGTATAAAAAAAGAATAAGAAGAAGTGAGAATTTCGTTCGAAAAAAAGGAACGAAAATAGTTACTTTCCTAATTCTAGGAAGATATTTGTTTCAAAATTTGTTACTTTCCTAATTCTAGGAAGTTCTTTATTTCTAAATTCATTACTTTCTAAATTGGTAACTTTCCTATTTTTTTTTTACTTTCCTAAATTCTCTACTTTCTTAAATTCACTACTTTCCTAGATTAATTTCTTTCCTAAATTCATTTTTTTCCTAAATTAGTTATTTTCCTAAGTTCTTTACTTTTCTAACTTCATTACTTTCTTAAAATTAGTTACTTTCCTAACTTCAATACTTTCCTAAAATTAGATACTTTCCTACATTCTTTACTTTCCTACTGTAATTACTTTCCTAAAATTTGTTAGTTTCCTAAATTCGTTACTTTCCTAAATTCATTACTTTCCTAAATTTGTTTCATGTTCAACTTGTTTTGAAAATTTCAGTTTTGAAATTCTACACATTACAAGCTATTTGAATTGTTTTAAAAGTGTGTTTCACCTAAGAACATGAAAGAATAAGCTAGAGTGAAGTGAGAAAAATCATGAGTGGATTTTTTTTTTGAGTTAAACACGAGTGACCCCCATCTTTTGAGTGTAAACACGTGAGGGAGTGCTTGTGAGGTCCTTGAATTATTTTTGTTTCTTACATTCTATTGCAGTAATGTCAAACCAAAGTGGTGATAATGATGTTGGTCATATTCCTGATGCTATGCTACGTGAGGCTCAATGAGGAGAGTTTACACATTTTAATCGAAATATGGAGGCCATGGGGGATGCATTAGAGCGAAAGGATGCAAGGTTGTATGCGGTTGAAAGAGCAACACCAAATCACAACGAGAGGTGATGATGAGGCAGAAACCGAATATCTAAAGTTGATGACTTGGAAGATGAATATTTTGATTATAATGAGGATGATGATGATACCATTCTTGGAAGGGTCATGCCTAGAGGAGGAAGAGAAGGTCACAGTTTTGGTAGAGGTAGAGGGAGAATGCGAGAAAGTCAATTCCATGGTCGAAACCGAGCCAATGACGATTTTGTAGATAGAAATTTGGGAAGCATTAAACTTAAAATACCTCATTTTCAAGGTAAATCAGATACGGAGGCATATTTACAATGGGAAAAGAAGGTGGAACTCATATTTGATTGTCATCAATTTAGTGAGGAGAAGAAGGTCAAGTTGGCGGTCACCCAATTTTCAGATTATGCTATAGCTTGGTGGGATCAATTGGTGACAAGTAGAAGAAGAAGTTTGGAGAATACAATTGAGACTTGGAATGATCTCAAGTCTACAATGAGGAAGAGATTTGTACCTATGCATTTTCATAGGGAATTTGTGCAAAAACTTCAAGTTCTTAGACAATGCAGTAGGGGTGTGGATGATTACTACAAGGAGATGAAAATGCTCATGACTAAGGCTGATATAGAGATATGTACCTATGGCACGTTTCTTGGCTAGTTTGAATAAGGAGATAGCTAACCGATTGGATTTGCAACCTTATGTGGAGTTAGAAGAGATGGTGCACATTGCCATCAAGGTGGAAAAGCAACTCCAAGGAAGAGGGGCAGCAAGGTATGTTTCCAAACCTTATTCCTACTCTAATTCTACTTGGAAAAGGGATGGGAGAAGTGATTTTAAGGGTGGAAATAAGGCTGCTTATGATGGTTCAAAGGGAAAGACAGATTCGATTTACAAAGAAAAATCCAAACTCGAAGAGCCTAAAGGAAGAAATAGAGACATTAAGTGTTAGAAGTGTCAAGGTATAGGTCATATTAGCAAGGAATTCCCTAATAGGAGAACTATGACCCTATGAAATGGTGAGATAGTGACTGATGAAGACGAGGGTAACAATGAAAGCGATGAGGAGGAGACGCCCGAATTGGAGAGTTGTAGTGAAGGGAGCATTGAAGAACCGATTAATGGTGATGTGTTGGTTACAAGATGTGCTCTTAACACCCAATTGAAGGAGTATTGTCATGAGGAGCAGCGAGAGAACTTGTTCCATACAAGGTGTCATGTTAAAGGCAAGACATGTAGTATGATTATCGATGGTGGGAGTTGCACTAATATGGTGAGTATAATCTTGATTAATCGATTGGGGTTGTCTACTACACTACACCCACGACTATACAAGCTTAAGTGGCTTAATGATTATGGTAAGGTCAAGGTGAATAGACAATCTACTATCTCATTTTTAATTGGTAAATATCATGATGAGGTGTTGTGTGATGCGGTTCCTATGAATGCTAGAGATATTTTACTTGGTAGGCCGTGGCAATTTGATAGAAGAGCTATGTGCATGATGTGTACCTTAATAGGTATTCATTCACCAAGGATGGATGGAAAATCATATTAACACCACTTTTCTCAAAAGAAGTGTATGAAGACCAATGTAAATTGGAAAGGATGAGAGTGGAGGCTGAAAAGAAAGAAAAAGAGAGTAAGAAAAGTGCTTTAGAGAGTGAAAACAAAAAGAGTGAAAAGAAAGAGGGAAAAGAAAAAGGAGAGAAAAGTGCAAAGAGTGTGAATTTAGTAGCCAAGGCAAGTGAGGTTAGACATGCATTGTACTCTAATCGGCCTATATTTGTACTCTTGTACAAAGGGGCTTATTTTGTAACTAATGAACTTAACCCCTCTTTGCCTAGTGTGTTTGTTGATGTTTTGCAGGAATTTGAAGACATGTTTCCTGAGGAGATGCCCAGTGGTTTACCACCAATTAGAGGCATAAAACATCAAATTGACTTCATTCTTGGAGCTTCCATACCCAATAGGTCAGCATATAGAACAAATCTAAGTGAGACAAAGGAGATCCAAAAATAAGTGGAGGAGTTTCTAGCTAAGGGGTATGTGAGGGAGAGTCTAAGTCCTTGCTCGGTTCCTGTTATTCTTGTGCCAAAGAAGAATGGAACATGGAGGATGTGTATGGACTGTCGAGCCATCAATAAAATCACTATAAAGTATCGCCACCCTATTTCTCGGTTAGATGACATGCTTGATGAATTATATGATTCTTGTTTGTTCACTAAGATAAACTTGAAATCTGGTTATTATCAAATTTGAATGAATGTTGGAGATGAATGGAAAACAACATTTAAGACAAAGTATGGGTTGTATGAGTGGCTTGTTATGCCATTTGGTCTTACTAATGCACCTAGCACATTTATGAGTTTGATGAACCATGTGTTGCGTGAGTACTTGGGAAAGTTTGTTGTTGTTTACTTTGATGATATTCTCATTTACTCTAAGTGCTTAGATGATCATATCATGCATGTGCGTCAAGTACTAGAAATACTTAGGCAAGAAAAGTTGTATGCTAACCTTAAGAAGTGTAGTTTTTGCATGGAAAGGGTTAATTTTCTTGGTTTTGTAGTGTTTAGTCAAGGTATTGAGGTTGATGAGGACTAGGTAAGAGCCATTAAGAAATGGCCAAGACCTAAGAATTCTTTTGAGGTGAGGAGCTTTCATGGGCTTGCTGGTTTCTATAGGAGATTCATTAGGGATTTTAGCACAATAGCCGCACCTTTGAATGAGTTAGTTCAGAAGAATGTTGGTTTTATTTAGAGTGAGGCACAAGAACATGCATTTAATGAACTTAACGATAAATTGTGTGCTGCACCGTTGCTTGCTTTACCTAACTTTGATAAAACTTTTGAGATTGAATGTGATGCTAGTGGCATAGGAATTGGAGCTATTTTGATGCAGGACCAAAGACCACTAATGTATTTTAATGAGAAGTTAAGTGGGGCAGCCTTGAAGTATCTAACATATGACAAGGAATTATATGCTTTGGTTCGAGTTTTGCAAACATAATAGCATTATTTATGGCATAAGGAGTTTGTGATACACACTGACCATGAAAGTCTAAAGCATTTAAAGGGTCAAGATAAGCTGAACCGTAGGCATGCTAAATGGGTGGAGTTCATTGAAACATTCTCATATGTGATTAAGTATAAGCAAGGTAAAGAGAATGTAGTTGCGGATGCATTATCCAGAAGGTATACTCTACTTAATTCTCTTAGTGCTAAATTGTTGGGTTTGAGCATATTAAGGATTTGTATCGATATGATGATGATTTTGGTGAAATATATGCATCTCGTGATCGCGAGGCTGTTTCGGATGATTTTTACTTGTTTGATGATTTCTTGTTTAAGAGAAATAGGTTGTGCATTCTTAAGTGTTATATAAGGGAATTGTTGAATAAGGAAGCACATGGAGGAGGCTTAATGGCGCATTTGAGGTAAATAAGGCCTATGAGATGCTGTTAGCATATTTCTTTTGGCCTGGTATGAAACATGATGTGCATAAGGTTTGTGAGCATTGCATTACATGTAGAGAAGCTAAGTCTAGGTTGAAACCACATGGGTTGTATACACCACTACCTATTCCTAGTAAACCTTGGACAGATTTGTCTATGGATTTTGTGCTTGGATTGCCTAGAACTAGGAAAGGCTGTGATAGTATCTTTTTCGTGGTAGATAGATTTAGTAAGATGGCTCATTTTATACCATGTCATAAAACTGATGGTACTAAGTTGATTGCTGATTTATTTTTCAAAGAAGTTATGCGATTACATGGCATACCTAAGAGCATTGTTAGTGATAGAGATGTTAAGTTTTTTAGTCGCTTTTGGCGTGTGTTATGGGGAAAATTAGGAACTAAGTTATTGTTTTCAACTACTTGTCACCCTCAAACTGATGGGCAAACTGAGGTAGTTTATAGGACGTTGATTTAATCACAAAAACATAAAGAAAAACAAAGAGAAAAATATAACTGCAAAACTAAAATAGAAGTAACCTGGTTGCCTCCCAAAAAGCGCTTGTTTTAGACTTTTTTGCCTCACTATGAGCCCGTTTCATGGATCTTGAAGTGAGGTTGTGATCTTCATTCTCTCTGCCTCATTGTCACAATACTACTTTACCAATGTCCATTGACGTTTAATTCCATTAATGTTTTCCCATCCATCAGGTCCACAACTCCATAAAAATATACTTTGAGTAGTTTGAAGGATCCCGACCAAAAATATTTCAATTTGCTTGGGAATAGCTTCAACCTAGAGTTGAATAGCAGCATTTGATTTCCTGGAATAAGCTCTCTAGATAAAAATCTCTTGTCATGTCATTTCTTTGACTTCTCCTTATATGGGTCGGGCATTTTGATAAAAGAACAAGCTCAACTCATTTTGATAAGAGAATAATGACAAAGATTAAATGTAAGGCAATAGATGAATTAAATTGAAATCAATGGCAATAGAGGCTAGAATAGTTCAATCCTCTTTTAGTTGTTATCCCTAACTGAGAGCTATCTAAATTGATATAGCATTACTAGCAGCATATTATCCTCAACTTCTCATAAAAGTGATTCCCATCATTATTTCTTGTCTTTTAATTAAATCTAACACATTCCTATGCTAGAGTAGAATCAAAAACTCTAATTAATAGTTCCAATTGTTCAAGTTTGCAAGGTGAATAACTTATTCTTATATTACCTACAGTTTACTTGAATGACTTAGAAAGTAAGAAACTTGCCCTAGAGATTTAAAATTTGCACTAGAGATTTAAAATTAATTTACAAATATAGGAAGCAAACCGTTTGGATTATCTGTATTAGAATCTAATAATCTTTTATCCAAAGATGATGAAGGTTCACTGCATGATGCAAATGTTGATAGCTTTCATTCTTATTGATATTTTTTAGAGTCTAATTTCACCAACTTATCGGTGCAAATTCATATACTATGCATAATTGTTTTCTTGTTCAAGGCTAATCTATTGCAAGAACCTTTCTGTATATTTTGTTTACTCATTTTACTGTTTAAACTTGGTTAACCATATTATTTCATTAGTATCGTTCTTACCTCTAATTCATATATTATAAACTTATAGTCTTAAATCCAACAAAATTGAAATGGGGATGCGTTTGGTGGGGTGAACATTGTGTCAACTGTGCGGTGTGATTGGGGATATGAGATGTATTTAAAGATTAAGATTGAGTGAGCAAATGATGCATTGTGGCAAGAATATCCATTTTGTATAATGAATATGTCTTGTCACTATTTTTATGACACCCCATCCCCCAACTTGAAATGACTTGTTTTGATGTGTAGAGCTTGGGTGTCAATAATAATTCTTAAACTCTTTTAATCCTGAACATTTTGTGCTATTATTTTCACTTTGTATTTGGAGTTGAAACTATGGGTTAAAAACAGTAGATGCATATGACTATCACATGGAAATTTGCTCAATTAATTTGTGTAGCAATGATTTCTTAAAGTAAGAACATGGGTGGAATGTTCACTTGATGTCAGATGAGATTATTCCTAATAATTTGATGGAAAAACTCATTTCAATATCTTTTGCAGGCCCACACCATAAAAGGATGGAAGAAAAGCTCATTTTGTGAGACATGGCTTCTTTTGAATGAAATATTTTGGAGGAGACGTGTCGTTTTTAGAATTAGTAGTTTTTCATACTTATAAATCAGATTTTAGATGACTTTAGATACAAACTTGTAAAAGACTTATTGATATTTGTGCTTTTTATGAAACGCTTTGTAAGAATTCGTGTTATTTAGAGATTCTCTTTTTTATGAATATATTTAATTTTAGAATGAAAATACTATTTTTACAGATGTGTAAAAATCAACATGAGTGAATTTTAATAGTGGTCTACCACTGCTATAAAAAAAAGTCTTTTATAGGGACAAAAACCCTATAAAATATCATATTTTTATAGGGGTAAAGACCACTATAAAAACCCCAGACTTTTATAGCGCCTGGAAACACGGGGTTTTCTGGAACGCTATAAAAAATATTTTATAGGGACTTTTTCCCTCTATAAAAAGAAGTTTATGTTGTAGTGAAGGTTTATCCTTATGGGATCGTGGACCTTTTACATGAGAAAACAGGGAAAGAATTCAAAGTAAATGGGCAAAGAGTTAAATACTATTGGGGCAATGAGGTTGTCGAATGAAAACCTCAATCCGACTTGATGATCGATGATGAGTGAAGCCGAAGTCAAGCTGAAGACTTTATTTCAAGCGCTATTGGGAGGCAATCCATGAAGTAATTCATTCCATTTTTAGTTAACTGTGTATTATCAAATTTTGTTCTTGTGATTAGAATAGAATATTGCAATCTAGGCTAGGATAGTTTATTTAAGGAAGAAAGATCTGTCTCTTCAAGTTGTTATCTTCATTAGAGAGGTAGAATATCCTCTTTAAAGTAAGATAACTTTGCTAAATATTCCATTTAATCACAATATCTTACTTTTTGAAAGGCATTAGGTGAATTAGTCGTTGAAGGAAATCCTAAGCGGGGCCCACCATAAGGAAAGTTGGCAAAAGAGCAGGAACTTATTGGTCTGTTGATTGCTGCAACACTTGGGAAGTGAAGATATAGCACGGAATATGCCAGCTCATCCAAATATTCCCTCCATTATTTGCGCCAAAAATTAACCAAATGCTTTAAATTCATGAAATTTCAAACTTTCCCCCCAAAAATATTTGCGGTTGAATTATCTTAGGGGAAGCTACACGTGGCAGCGCCGAGAGAGGTCCCTTTGCCTTTATATTGGAGAATTCTTTGCCATTCTTCTCACGTAACCTATTCAAATTCAAAATCCTTTCGTTTTCCGTATGCACTTGTGCAAAGCCCTATTTTTACAGAAATTGTAAAGCATTTTTTGTTCCATCTTTTCTTCCTTCAAAAGTAAAAATGAGTAAGACCAAGATTAATGGCCAGACTAAGCGCTTTGTCTCCTCAGAAAAAATTTCTAGTAAGGAAGCTAAAAAGAAGTATGAAGAGGTTCAAACAAAGAAGTTTCATGAAGAGAAGGGCTTCATGATGGAGCTTACCCCGACGCTGGGTCTCCCCAAAGACCACTGTAATTATCTGAGCAAGGGGATGAGAGAGGTTCTTCTCTCACAATGATACCATTCTGGTTACACTGGTAATAAAGTTCTACGTGAACTTCTGTCCTGGGGAGTCAAATTTATGCTTGCGAGGTACTTCAGTTGCTGTAACCTCTAAATCTATAAATGGTGCTTTGGCCTGGATGATGTTGATGATGAGTACTCTGCTTTAGCAGCCAAAATGTTTGATAGTAAACTTATCAAAATATTGAAAGAGCTGACTGTGACAGGAAACAAATGGCACAATGTTTCATCTGAGGGGGTGAAAATGTTATTGAGCTCAACCCTAAAGCTGAGTGAAAAGGTCTGGTATCCTTTTATCCAAGCTTCAATTATGCCTACAACCCATATCCAAACTGTTATGCATGAAAGACTTATTTTATTGCATGCTATGTTGTTTGGTCAGAGTGTAAATGTAGGGAAAATTATATGTGCATCTAAGAAAATAGGTTGTCTGTTCTTTCCTGCTTGATCTCTAGGTTGTGGTTTGTGAATCTGGTTCCCTACCTTAGCTCTAAATAAAAATTTATAAATTGGGGAGCTATTACTCAAACTGCCATAGCCAGGTTCATGACCAAGAAAAGCAAGGAACCAGTGGAGCCTATAAAGCCATCTTCCTCACATCCTGCAAGTGCTGAAGCACATTTTGATGCCATGGACATTAACTTATTGATCTGCACCCTGCATGAAAAAAATGAAGCAACAAGAAGCTGAGTAGAGTAATTTAGGTCAATTGTTACAGCACTCGAGCCGCGGCATTGTTCCTACTAGGAATCCGTGAAGGCTAGAGATAGAACAATGTAGAAAATCCCCTAGAAAATTTTTACAAAGCCAACTTGGCCCCTTCCACTTTTCTAGAGTTTATTCTTCAACTGGCTGAGAAGGTTGAAGAGTATGAGGCTGAGAAAGAATATGAACAAAAGCTGGAAAATAATGAGTAAGAGAATGAAGCAAAAGAAGAAGTTGTGGAAGAGGTAGAGGTTGAGAATGAAGCTGAAGAGGAAGTTAGATTGGAAGAAAATGAGGAAGGAAAAGAAAGTGAGAGTGAAGAGGAAAAATATGGTTTTGAGAGTGAGAGAGGAAAGTGATAAGTGAAAAAGAAAAGGAGAATGTTGAGGCAGAGAGTGAAGAAGAGGTTGAACCAACCTCACCACCAAAATCATCCCCTAAAAAGGAAAAAGAAAGTTATTTACCCCAAGCCTGGAGAAGGAAAAAGTTGAAAAAGCAAAATTACACAAAACAACCAAAAGAAAAGGAAAATTATAAGAAAAGAAGAAAAAAGCTGTTGCATTTGATTCCTCAATGAGTGTAAAGAAAAAGCTCAAGATTGATGCTAAAGAGCAGGCCTAGGAAGAAAAGATGGAAGAAGAAATTAAATCTTCAAAGAAGAAGCTTTCAAATTTAAAAGTTGCCTCAAAAGGAAGGGGGGCCTCAGGAGCTCAGCCAAGTAGTGAAAGTTTCTAGCCTGCTACAACGTCTTGCTACAGTAGCAAGGGGAGTACCTTTCCTATACCATTTTATTTATCATGCTTTGCCTCTACTCTTTCTATTGGTTTCTTTGGGTATTTTTTATTTTGTTTATGGTGTTTAGTCAAACTCTGGAAGTTATGTTTCTTGCCTTTTGGGTTATATTTCTGTTGGTGGCAATAAGGACACTGCCATGCTTAAGGTTAGGGGGGCTATGCCCTTCTTTTTGTTGGCATATCTATAATTTTTTCAAGTCTTTAGGTAGGTAATTCTGCATTTTTACTACAACTTTTAATTTTAATTTATTGGCTATATCTGCTCAATTTCTTTTAAAAGCTAAAAAAAGGGAGAATAAAATGGTTTGTGAAGCATGCTAAGTTAAGAGTCTGCAGGCTAGTTCCCTATCTATTGCACTTAGAAGTAGAATTAGCTGTTTTGGAAAGTTTAAAGTGATTTAAACTTGAGCGAGGCTTAATACTATAGTTAGGTGCCTAAATCTTCTAGGAATCATCTTTGCAATTGTCCTTAATAGCATAACTCAAGTTCGGATGAGGGATTTTGTGTTAAGCATTGTGATTATGTAAGTCTGCTGCTTAAAAATCTTGGCTTCAAATAAAAAATTGTATGTTTAAAAAAGGTTAGAAAAGCTCCTTTGTTTTAGGCTGCTGAGTAACCGGGTGCCTTCACCACAAGTGTTGTCATTCCTGCCAAAAGATAACGAAAGGCATGACCTTGCTACAACAATTAAAAGAAATAACAATTAAAACGTAAGCAGCCTTGGTTGTCATATTGTTGAGTAATTGGGTGCCTTCATCACCAATGTTGTCATTTTCGTCTATAGGCAATATAACATAAGAGCTATTTTAATTCTTTCTCTATATAAAAAAAGAGAGAAAAAGAAGTCAAATCAATAAACGATTGCAGCTCAGTATTCCCTTGTACTTCATGTAAATTGTTTATCCCCTTTTGGAATGTACTCTTCTATATGCATGTTGTTTCTGGTTGAAATAGGATTGCTTAATTAAAGTGCATAATTGAGTCAGTGATCTGGGTTTACGTTGGCTGGTATGTTTGAAATTTTAGCTTGCTTTAAGATGCAGTGTTGACTAAATTCTAGGGTAGTAGTTTGTTTAGATTCTTGTCCTTTTAGCTTAGGTTTGCATCACTCGGGAGTCGAGTAATGGTTTAAGTTTGGGGCTGGGATAACTCTAAGATTTTAGAGTTATCATAGAATATCTAATCCTTAATTGTAGCTTATCTTAGAGGGATTTAGTATTTTATTTCTTAAAATCTTAGTTATTTCTATCTTATTTAGTTTTATGTTTAGTTTAGCTACCATGCTAGCCTCTTGAGTGTTTATGAGCAAGTTTATGCATTAGTATTTCTTCTATGCAGGACCTCTTGCAAGTTTGGAACTTAAAGGAATGCTATAGCAGGTCCTATTTCTATTATAGATATAGTAGTGTCGATGCAAGCTCAATGAGAGGTTTGTTATGTAGTATACCTGGCACTGAAAAGCAAAGTAGAGCCGCGTTGCTCGGAAACCATTATTACAGGTGTCATCAGCACCTACGCCTGTGGTGCCCCGCGGAAATGGAGCTCGACATGCATTCTTGTGCAAAGAAGAAACCCTAATCCTGAGGCTCCTATTTATTGGAAATACACCTTTTTGGAAAGGATATTCGAAGGAGGAGCCGACATTGTCGAGTACAAAGGATACACTCCACAGAAGGACATAAAAGAATGAAGATAGAAAAGAAAAGAAGAGGAGCAAGGAAGAAGACAAGCAAAGAATATTCCATTATTCTTCTTCTCTCTCACTTGTTATAACTTCATTTGTTCTCTGTTTTATCTTCATCTTAGTTCTTAGTCTGCTGGAAAATATGGAAATGGGATGTTTCACTTTTGTTCTTAAGCTCACTATCAACTAAATACTTGAAGCAAGTATGGTAATGAACTTGGATTATGCTTTATCTTGTTAATGAAGTTTTTGTTGCTATAATCTCTTTCGCATTTCATTCAAGTTTACTTAATGTTGATTATTTATTACTGATTGGCTATCTTTACTGAAATACAAGTTAGATAAAAGTCTTAAAAGATTTAGTTTAATGGAAATAGCTTGAACGATACATGAGTATTTGAATAAAAAATACTTGAATATTGAATCATGTAAATTTAGTACTTTATGAGTAGTGTAGACATATTTGCTCATCTTGTAGACTCTTTGGCTGGAACTCAAAGAATCAAACTCTAATCTAAAATTAAGCTTAGACATAAGTTAATTAAGGTTGGAATCGGTAACTGCAAGGATGACAGTCTATTTTACCTTTGAGCTAAGGTTAATGCTACTGGGATGCTATAGCAACTAAAGCAGAGTTATTTAAGAAAAAGTAATTGATAGGAGATTTGACCATACTAGCCCTCATTATTACTGGATATCTCATATTGACCTGATTGAACTATAACCATAGTTACTATCCTACTTTCACAATAAATCTATTTTGGTCAATATTATTGCATATTCACACTAGTCCCTATGGAGATCGACACTCATTTGCTATTTTATTACTTGTTAACGATACGTGCACTTGTGTATACACATCAAACAACAAGTGGGAGAAAAATTCATAGCTTAGCCAATCATACAATTCATTCAAAGTCACATATCACTAATTCATTATTGTTTCCTAGGCACAGACACCTCACAACCCTAAATTGTGGCATGGACTCTTAAAATTCAGAAAAAAATTCCGTAAAATCATTTGTCAATTGACTAAAAACTTTCAGAAAACTTTTTAATAAATACATTTGTCTAGAGAACCTTTTTCACTTTGATACCAAATGTAACAGCCCAAAAATTTTATCCAAAATTTTCTTTATATTTAAGTCAAAGAACTCGCAGAAGCTAGTTCAATTTAAAAAAGAAACTAATTAGGAGTAACATTAATATTGAAATATAGTCTTTATTTTATCTTGAATGATTTCAAAACATCATTTAACGACAATAAACTACATCATTAATTGTATAACAAAAGAAAATAAATAAAAGCAATTGAATCTTTATCAAAACAAAACACAAGTTTCAAACGTTTCTAAAAATGACATTAACTTTAGGCACGTGCCAGAAACTCTAGACTTCATCCATTATGAAAGCATCATCCTCATCTGAAAATTTTAGAATCAAACAGAGTGAGTATATAGATATATTCAATAAGTAAAACTGAACATACATAACATCACACAAAGGCAATCACATACCACACACATTATTCTTTCTTATAGAGTCTCACGTGCAGAACTTTTCATTCACTTAGATCGTTCATATCTTTCGTTATAGAGTTCACAGACCAACGTCCGTTAAAGCTCACCACCACACTCATATCAGAATAAAATTACCCGTTGGTAAGATTTGTTAGCTTGTAAGGTACTTACAAGTGACATTTCTCACGAGTACCATTCCACACATTCGAGAAAGTGGAACTAGTTACACTATGCCTTCCCACAAGACTAACCAGTAAATATTCACAAACCTCTCCCGAGGGATAAGGCAAACAAAATTGCCCGTCGGCACAAGTGTTTTACGTTACATGATCGTGCGATACTTTTTCTTATCTTATAACTCATTCATTTTCTAAAATTCAGAATCGTACAACACATTATTATCACAGAAATAAGCACAACAACACATGGATAACGAGGCTACAATCAACACAATTGATGAACATTCAGAGTTTTAATCTAAGATTTTCAGACACAAAAGAAAACATATGTTATATGTGTAATATTTCACTTACCTGATCTCCCAATAAAGAAATTATGAAAGTGAAACTCCTGAAACAGATAATACTATACTACTATGAACAATACGGTTTGCAATAATGGAAACTAACACTAAGTGCAGACTCAGGTAAAACCAACACAACTTAAACTAGGGTTTCCCAAATATTCTAACTATCTTAATGGTGTTCTCTAATATAATATAGCTTCTCAGAATTAGTTTCGTGAAATTATGAAGTCGTTTGAGTTGTCAAAATGTGGAAACAAGTTCATCACGGAAAACTGTTTTTTTCAAGTAAAGCAGTAAAGTTCAAAAATATGTTTCAGTAAGAAATCCTTGTCGAAAAATTCTGAAAATTCATATAATTACTAAAACTACTGTTAGAATGATGAAGTACAATTTTTAGATTAAGCCGACTTGATCTTCATACAGAAACAACCCTAAACTTGAATATTAGAAAACAAAACTGTTTTCCCTATACGAAACAGAAACTTCCAACAATTATAAAAAATATCAGAGTTCGAATTTTAGCTAATTTTTCTATAGTAAACGCTTCAATATGTTAAAAATATACCCTCAAATTTTCAGGTTCAAACTCTCACGTTTGAGTTCAAAAACATCAGTTTGTTTTCACGTAAACAGTAAATCCAAAAATTCCCAATTTTATTAAAAAGTCAGATATTTTTATTGTAAACATTTTCCTTACACGAAAAAAAAACTTAAGAAACATAAATAACATTAATACGTGTTTTAATCTAAGTCTTATTCAGAATCGATTCATTAAAAAATCATGCCAACAAAACTATACAGTTTATTTTTAAAAAGAGGATAACACGAATTTACCGATAGTGCGATCTGAAACAATGCGATCTAAGTCTTGTGCCACAACCACCACCCACCAGAGCTTATCCCTCCTTAGCTATTAGGTTTCTTAAGTGGTAAAAAATGAAGATATTTTCGTGCAAGGGAGTGTTGCATGAGAGAGAGTGAGAGAGATATGTCGTACACAAGAGAGAGGGAGAGACAATGAGGGTGCCGCACACAGAAGAGGTAGAGACAAAGAGGGTGCCACACAAACAAGAGGGAGACACAAAGAAGGTGTCTCCCTCTTATTAGGTTAATAAAAGCTTCACATAATAAACCCTAAAAAAATCACATCTCCTAAAATGGGGGGGGGGGGGGGGGGGGGGGGGGGGGGGGCAGCCAAAGCAAGGAAAAAGGGGAATTAAAACCCTAATTTTCAATCTCCCTTTATTAGGTTAATAAAAGCTTAATATAATAAACCCTAAAAAATTTATTTCCTATATAACATAAAATGAACTTAATTCAATACACATAACATAAAAAGTGCACAAGCAACATACCATGAAGTGGGCGTTGGGGGGGGGGGGGTTGTAGTATGGGGACAAAATCAAAATATTGTTCCTAAAATCATTACTTTTAAAATTCACAATCGGTCCCCTCTAATATCAACAATCTTAGATGTAACGTGTTACGTATAAAATAATGTCATATTATAAAAATATAAGGCTAAGGTATTCCATAAGACATGAAAATTAAAAATGTACTCACTTACACCATATAATAGGCTAAAATGTCGGAGTGTTACATCCTCCCCATCTTGCATGGATTTTTGCCATCGAAAATTGTCGGGGTTAGGTCATACTTGGGGGTTTGATTTGATTGGACCCATCCAGCCACCATCTAATAGGTATATCTAGATAATGACTACTATTGAATACTTTTGAAAATGAGTGGAAGCGATAGTGTTACAACAAGCCACGAGTATCACCGTAGCCAATTTCCTTAAGGAAAATATCATATGAAGGCATGTAATCTTGTATAAAATACTGAGTGGTATTGGAACTACCTTTGTGAACAAGCAAATATCTGTTCTCAAAGCGTGTGGCATAAAGCACCGACACTCATCTCCATATTACACGCAAGGGAATGGGTAAGTAGAGGCCACCAACAAGAAACTATCAAAATTTTAAGCAAAATAGTGAATGAATACGATGGAGGGTGGAGCCTTCATTTGTCGAATGCAATATGGGCCTATCGATCATCTCCACGAACTGTGACGGGCTTTTCTCCATATCCACTCGTGTCTGGTCAGCCATTGCGTCGGTAGAACTACTCATCCCAAAAGCATGTGTTCTCACCATGAAAGTTATGGAATGGGATATGATATCATGTGCAAATGCCCACAAGGATAATCTCGAAGAAATTAACGAATTAAGGGGTCGAGCATGCAAGAGTGTGGAAGTTTACCAACGAGGATTGATAAATTCCTAAAATGAGTCAGTCAAGAAGTATGCCTTTACCAAAGTGATCTTGAGGTACGAGTAGTTGAGCATATAAGGAAAAACATTTTCAGACCCACAAAATTTGCTCCCCAATAGGAAGGCCCATCATAAAGCTTATAGCAGTTGGTAGTACAGGCTCGTAACCATCAGTAAAGGAAAGTTTTGGACTCATCAATGGGATGTGGCTCAAGGCATATTTGTTAGGATTGTGCTTGAAAAGGCATGGGAATTCTACTATTTGCATCGAGACATTTAATTTTGATTGATAATAAATAGTCTATTCTTATTGTTTGTACAATAGATTCATATAAAAGGTCCAGAAGTATAATGATATTT
Source organism: Datisca glomerata (assembly GCA_003255025.1). NCBI lineage: Eukaryota > Viridiplantae > Streptophyta > Magnoliopsida > Cucurbitales > Datiscaceae > Datisca > Datisca glomerata. The sequence continues at coordinate 677,952 of QANY01000527.1, forward strand.
GGTTTATGCGTCCTTCGAAGTTTAGCTTATGGGAACAATGTATTTAACCAATAGTTATGTATGACTTCAAACATTTACTATTCATAGCCTAGTGAATCTTACTTCTTTACTAAGATAAATTGTAGTACACTATCTCCATTATGTAGAATAACTTAAATTGGTCAATAGATGGAGTACATCGTTAATGTGCTAGTACAATTGGAATACATTGAATGGACAAATGAGCTGGACTTTCACTAAAAGTACTATATTTAGAAAATAATAACTCATTGCTATTATATTTTGACCGCTCTTAATCTTGAGAGAGTTATGTACTCATTTAAATAGTTTAGTTGCTTTAGTCTGCTATGGTTGAGATTCTATAAGTTGATATATTTTCAAGTTGGATGATTGACTTGATATATAGTGAGGATGCATAGATTCTCAATAGTAGAGTCGATAAACATTTTTAAGGAAGTAAAATAGTACCCTTTAACATAATTTGTTTATCTAATCAAAGTAAACTAAATACTTAGTATCTCTAATGAATTATTAGAGATTTGATAAATTTTCTTGTGGCATCAAGTATAAAAATCATCATGGTTGATTAGTAGAAAAATATTTTGAACTAAGGAATTAAAGGGTGTATATATTAGTTAGAAAGTACTTTATCTAATCATACATTGTTCTAAATTATAGAGGGAAAACACATAATGAATAGGTCAAAGATAATTACATCGAGTATTATAAAATAGAAATTGAGTTCAATTACAATTTTATAGTGGAAAAATTATCATTAAGAATTAATAAATTTGAACATGAGTTATAGAACTTGTCGTAAAAGTAATGAATAGGTACGGTACGGATATCTGGTAGTCAACTAAGTCGGTCCTAATTTTAGTAAATAAAATTATTAACTAATTAGTTTAACTATTTTTAGAGATAATTTTCAGCCAATCACGTTCTCGATTGTTGTATTTCACTATAATAGGAGGCTTCTCTAAAATATTAGGTCTCAGTCATTTGTCACCACCAATGAGAGAAGAGAAAAACTAGGGTGGCAATCCTTTTCCATAGCCAAATTTAGATAGGGGAGAAAGCTTGTATTTTCTTCCAATTACCAACACACTAGTGATAGGATTGCAACCCGAGGAATAATGAGAAAGATTCTAAGGAGCCGATTTAACTTTCACGGCGGTACACAACGATTATAGTAGTGGGTGAAGGTACATGACAATCGCGGCTATCGACGAGCGGCGAGCGGCAGCATACGATGGCATGAGTGGTGGTGTTGGCTTCATACAGGTTGCACGGTTATGCGGGTATGTTAAAGCTAAGGTTTGTGCAAAGATCGAGGATCGAATCGTGACAAAAAGCTTTGGTTTTTGGGGTTCTCAAATCAAGAGTCCGATTTCTATGTTCATTTTAACATATATTAGATTGTTTAATTATTAGATTTGAAGATCAGAGATAGTAGTTTGTTGTGTCAATCCCTTTCATCCGAATCAAAACCCCATTCTAGATTTATTTATTAGATGTCTATTATTAGATTGAATAATCATAACTCATTTTTGCAGGAACAAGTTTCATTTGACCTCCCTAGCGTAATTGTTTAGACTTAATGTGTATATTTATGTGGCTACATGAATAGAGGGACAATCTATGAATAGATTATTTTTGCTTCTAGAATCATATTTATTTGTCATAGATTCTTGTAATCTTTTCTTTAGAAAGATATGGTTCTTCTAAAGTAATTATATGAACCGAGTGGAGATCAAATTGATGTAAAATAAATCAAAGACCAGACGAGATACCACATCGGCACAATAGGTGGCTGCACCACGCTTGGAAACCCGTAAGAAGAGTGTGTCTGTGACGTGTAAGGCAGTCGTCGAAACGCAAATGAAACAACAATGACTGCTACTTCTCGATAGTAGTGGGATGTTATGTAATTGTCACGGCAATCTGCTAGGCACCTGATGGCCTTGGCTCTGGCAGTCACTTGTTGATGACGGTCTGTAGTGGCAGCAGTGACGGTCAATGATGATCAGTGATGAGATTAAAGTAGCAAGTAGCGGAAGACAACTTGGGGCCCAAGGATGAGATCTCAACCTATTGAAAATCTACTTTTTCAATTTTAAATTAAGATAGGATTAGGTCTATGCAAGGCTAGGGTTAATTTTTGATCTTAAACTTTTATACGTTGTTGTTTTTGTTCATTATGTTTTATGCCCAACATGCTTAGATAATTTTATTTAGTCATACCACGTGACTTTAGGTTTCTAAAAGGATAAGCGTTTATGATTGCATGATGAAAATTAAATTAATCTGAATTAATTATAGACGTAAAACTGTGCATAAAATGGCTATTCCTAGAAGCATGTTATTATGTTTATTTAAAACGCAATTTATAATTTAACAAACCTTGCTAGATTTTAATTAGTGATTAATTAAATTGTGGGATTAAAAGGGTTTAGATAAAATTGTAAACGTATTGAACATGCTTGACTAATCAGTGTAGGTTGGTAAAGATTAGGTTGGTTGATTATGTAATGTAACTTTGTAACCCACGGTAATAAAAACTCACATTATTCAGAAAATCAAGTTGGAGCGAAATTCTTAATCAAAACACACGGTCTTCATTATTCGATCATAGTATGGTTTTAAAGTACATTGTCTTCAATCTTGGAAGTTCCAAGAAAGAGGGTAGCTGAAGCATAGGATACTACAAGTGTGGTCCTTGCGTTTATCGCCTTGATAAGTGAATAACTGGGAACGACCTACCTAAGCAAGAGTTACCCACATGTCAAAAATCAGAGGATGAAATAATGGTTTACACTTGACTTGTTTCTATAGTATCCCACCTAAACAGTTCTCATTACTTATTTTGAGAGACCGAAGCATAATGTTAACTAATTGCTAGGCATTAATATCAGAATAGTAATCAATTAGATCGAACTATACTACCTAACTTTGAAATGTGCATTCTGCCTAACTGTGCATATATTTATAAGAGTTGGGGGAGTGTGGCATACTTTGCATGTTTATCAAAGAGTTTTTGGTTTTCATGTTATAATGTAAGCTTAAATTAGAATAGAAATGTAATAATTTATATTTTATTATCTTTTAGTATTTTAAAAATGTCGTCCATGAGCCAACTTGCATCAATTCTAAAAGAAAATAAACTGATGGCACAAACTATGTTACTAGAAATGTAATCTAGACATTATCTTACTCGTTGAGGGAATTGAGCTTGTTCTTACATTGCATTGTCCTCCTGCTCCCAATGAATAGTCCTAAAAAGAGGAGATGGAAGCATATATTCCGTAAGGAATAGGAAGGATGAGTTGCCACATTACTATTTGTTGACCTCTATGACCAATGTGTTGCAGCAACAACAAAGTCTATGCCCACATCTGCAAATACTATGCTAGACCTCTAAGACATGTTTGGAAACCAAGGGTGGAAAGTAAGCTTCTACTTCTCTTGGGTTGAGTCTAAGTCCACGAATGAATAAGAATAGGATTTCCCAGCAAGGGGAATTTAAGAAAAATGGAAAGAGAAGGGGCAAGAGTAGTGTTTCCTATGTGGTAAGACTGGCCATTAGACAGTAAACTGTGGGGCTTTACAAGAAAAGAAGAACAAATGTAAGTAGTTTATTTATATCACTGATCCTTGTTTAGTCGTTGATTCTACCACATCTTGGTGTGTAGATTCTGTAACCACTAATCACATATATAACTCTTTTACAGGGTTTTCAGGAGATCAAGACACTAAGTGAGGGAGAACTGTAAGTTGTTCTTAGAAGTGGAGGTTCCAGTTGTCTCGTAATGTCGTTACTCTTTATTCTCATGATTTTAAGAGTATTGCTTTATTAGACTAGCTCTATGTATCGAACATACAGAGAAACTTAATTTATGTCACGTCTCTGTTTGGAAGGTTTTCATTTTAAATGTTTTGAATATTTTAACCATTTAAACAAATAAGAGTTTCATTTGTTATGGTACATTGGTTGATGGTTTATATTTTGTTAATCTTAAAAGATTGATGTTGCATGATACTGAAGTAGATAATAGTTGGTAGAATACACCTAAAAGAAGAAAGGTTTCTCAAGCCAACGGAATCTCTTTGTAGCACTTACGTCTGGGTCATATTAATCTAAATAGGATCCAAAGATTAGTAAGAGATTGGCATTTAAGCTCTTTGAGCATAGAGCCTTTACCACTCTACAAATCATGTAGAGAAAGTAATATGACCAAGAGGCCTTTTAAGAAAAAATGACATAGAGCTTCAGAGCCCTTGGAGTCAATGCATACTAATTTATATGGACCTATGAATGCACGAGCTAGATGTGGCTATGAGTATTTCATCACTTTCACGGATTATTACTCTAGATACAGCTACATCTATTTAATACATCAGAAATTTGAAACCTTTAAGAAATTCAGAGCGTTTAGAGTGAAAGTCGAGAACGCATTAGACAAAAAGACTAAATGTCATCTATTAGATCGAGGGGGTGAATATCTCTTTGGGACATTCATGGACTTTCTAGTTGAAAATTGGATTTCATGCCAGCTCATTGCACTGGGACTCCCTAGTAAACTGGTGTAGCTGAGAGGAGAAAAATAACTCTTTTGAAAATTGTAATATCTATGTTGAGCTAATCCACTCTTTTTATTTCCATTGGGAGATATGCCTTGGAAATAAATTCATACATTCTTAATCTAGTATCTTCTAAAGAAGTACCCAGGACTTCACTAGACTTAAGGAATGGAGTTAAACCTGGTTTACGTCATCTCCATACTTGAAGATTACCAGCATGTGTGCTAAGAGAGAATGATGCTAAGTTGAAACCTAGATAAATATAATGTATTTTCATAGGGTATTCAAAAGCAACAAGAAGATTATTGTTTTATAGTATTAAAGAGCAAAAAGTATTTATTAGCACAAATGCTTTCTTCTTAGATCATCGCTATATTACAAACGTCAGGTCAAGGAGCAGCATTATTTTGAAAGAGTTAGCTTATTATGACACTGGCATGTAAGATCATTCTGATTTAGGGTGGTTAAGGTTATTGAGAAAGAAACTAACTGAGTAGGCAAAATTGAAGTACTTCCTAGTACTGCACAACCATGTTGTAGTGGGAAGAAATCACATCTTCCTGAGAGGTACTTATTATTGGGAGAGACTTTTGAGTGTTTCTCAGAGGAACATGACTCAGATCCTTGGAACTACAAAGAGTCTATGAAAGATGCTTATGCATATCATTGGAAAAAGGTGATGGAAACTGAAATGGATTCTATGTACTTGAAAGGGTCAAACTCCATAGGTGCGAGTGGCTTTGCAAGTGGAAGCGAGGCATGGACGAGAAGGAGCGAACCAGGCTTGTTGTGAGAGGGTATAGTGAATTGATAAATGCCAAAAGAATATGGTTTGCATGTAAAATAGGTCTATTTACGGACTTAAACATGCATCAAGGTCAGCAGAACATCAAGTTAGATCAAGCAATCAAGTCTTTTGCTTTTGATCAAAATCCTAATGAACTATGCGTGTACAAGAGAAAGGGAGGAAACCTAGTTGTTTTCAAGGTTCTTTACGTAGAGAAAATTCTCTTCATCGATAATGATGCGAGGTTACTGTCAAACTTAAAGTTGTGGCTATTGAATAAGTTTCAGAAGAAATGCCTGCAATAGGTAGCATATATCCTTAGGATCAAGGCCATACGTGATCGAGAATCTAGAAGTATATGCTTATGTCAATCTGTGTATATAGATAAGGTTTTAAAGAGGTTTGTTATGTGGGATTCCAAGAAAGGTCTGCTACTTTTTGGACATGGAATTCATCTATCCGAGAATCTTTCCTAAAACGCAAGATGAGATAAATAATATGAATATGGTTGTCTATGCTTCTATAGAAGAAAGTCTTATGTACGTAAGGTTATATACCAGACAAGATATAGGTTCCATAGTACGCGTGGTCAGCTTATATCAACATACTTAAGATAGACTACGCTAGATAGCTATTAAGCATATACTTAAGCATCTTATGAGAAATAGAGATTGTATTCTTGTGTAATGACCAGAAATTTCAACTAAGATTTTCATTAATATCATAAACAAAATCTCACAGAAGTTGGTCAATTTTTTTGTATTTAAAACCAAGAGTGTGATTAAAATTTAAACATAGTTTTTTAGTTTAAATCATTTAGAAATATCGCTCAACAACGATTCAAAATCTAAAATATTGATTAACCAAACAACCATTAACGGTAGAAATGACGTAATTTAAAGAAAGAAAATAAACTCCAAATGTTTTCTTATAATACTCATTGACTCTCGTCTCGTGTCGAAGACTCTAAACTTCATCTGTAACGAGCACATCCTTCTCCTCTGAAAATTTTAGAATAAAACTGAATGTGTATAAAAATATTCTCAGTAAGCAAAATTATGTATACATTTAGAACTTTCAAGTCTTTCTTTGGTACATCGCATACGGTACATTTAGAACTTTCAAGTCTTTCTTACAGAAAGTTTATTGGCCAACTTCCATTAGAGTTTGCCACCACACCTAGAATAGAACAGAGATTACATGTTGATAATTGTTAGCATGTGAGATATGTACAACTGACCTTCCGCATGAATACCAATTTGCACCCCTGATGAGGTGGAGCCAAAAAATTAATAATCTCTCACAAGTCTAACCAGTTCATTTATGGTGACCCTCTCCCGAAGGATAAGGAAATAGAGGCCTAACCAAATGATAAGGCAAATAGAGAAAAATGGTGGGTACGTGACCCGAATTTCCATTAAATTTTCATGCTGCAGTATTTCTTATCTCATTACATCAAACAATAACTACATTAAAAAACATCCCCAAACCATAAATTATAATAGAGAAAATGAACATAGTTTTATTCTTCAATTTCCAGACCTACACACACGTTCATATATGTAACGAACATAGTTTTAATCTCTCAGAAGTATAACAAGAACATATACAGAGACCACCTCCTGAAGGAGAAGGCATTGAGATCTTTCCTTAAGAATAAGGAAAACATAGCATAATGGTTGGTTCGTGAGTCTAATGGCACATAGTTTTTTTTACATTTTCATACTACGTTCTTTCTTATCTATAACATATAATCCTTTCAATTAATCATGATGAGACAAACAGTAACTACATTGAATGAGGCATCACAAAACAATAAATCACCATAAAGAAGACAAACATGGTTTTATTCTCTGATTTTTGGACATACATACACTCAGTCATCTATGTTGAGTTTTAGTTACCTAATCACCTCGTGGTAAAAGTCTATGCGACAAACTTTCTTGAAATAAAATAATACTATGCTCCTCTGAACTATTACCGACATGTGCGATTATAATTCAAAAACTAACTCTATAACGCAGCAATGGGTAAAACCATAAAAAAATCCTATAGCTTTCTACAAATCTTAAAGTTTTACTTAACAATATTATAATACTTCATAGTTATGCCTATTTAATTTTCTAATACTTTGATATCATTTAGGTTGTTCATGTGAAAACTAGAGAGACGTATAAAACTAATTTTTAGTTAAAGCAGTAGATTTTGGAAAAGTGTTTCACTATTAAGAACTTACCCAAAAATTCAAAAAATTTAAAGGGTTGTTCGAGACATACATGAAATTTCACAGTACACTTTTTAGATTAAACTGACAAAAGGTCAACAAAACAATAAGGCTAAACTCAAATACTATCCGTCTGCCTTTCCGACACTTAACCAGTGACTTCTAGATATTCTTTTAAATTGCAGAGATCTCTTTCATTCCTATATTTTATACGGTCATAAAATCAACATGTTGAGAATACTCTAGAAAATGTTCAGATAAAAATAGCAACGCTTATGTTCTGAAAAATAATTTTCTTTCTATAGTGTACATTCTAAACCCAAAAATTCTAGGTTTGTGATAAAACTAAATCTTCCTATTATCAAATAATCACTCACTCAAAATATTTCAAAATACATACGAAAACTCTCTTTTGAGTTTGTGAATTCGTTAACTTAATTCTGGAATGACTACGAAGTTGTTTATTCTTAACCTAAAGTTTCATAATCTCTTCTACAAAGTCATGCAAATCTAAAAACAATTATATAAAGGTTAGAGAAAGAGAGAACGAGAGAATGAGGGGGAGAGTGCTATTATTATCAAGAAGGAGAATAACACCCCTTCTCCTCTCTTCCAACCCGTTTTCCTTCAATACGGATCACTCTATGTATGGTCGATCAAGAGAAGGAACAAAAAATAGAGTATTAATTCTTTTAACTTCTGAACCTCCTTTATTGGACAATATCCAAAGACCTTTCATTTAACATGGATTTTTTGGTGTATAATATCATATATTATCAACAAGTTGGGAGAGAATATGGCCGGTCAAGAGGAGGAGCAAAAAGGAAAGTATTAAATCTTTTAATTTTCTTACATCATTTATTCCATAATATCCTAAATCTTTCTTTAATATGTCCTTCTACCTAAGTATGGAAAGAGACAACACAATATCAAGGAACAATAAGAGGTAAAGCCGGGTTGGGGGGAGGGGGAGTTTGAGAGAGTAGGAGACAATGAAATTCAATTATTTATTTCCTAACATAAATACCAGCCTTCCTATTTTCACAAAAGAGCTTTTATTTCAAAATTTTAAATTCTTGACCCTGTCTTTTTTCATTCACTAAAAGTTTTGGTCTTGAAAAAAATTCAAAGTTTAGTTTCCAAAACACAAGTGATTAAATGATATAAATAAGAAACCCTTATGTCTCGTGCGCTACATCACTACAATAAATATGACATTCTACAATATTTAAATATAGGGTTTATAGTCTCCTCTTTTAAAAAATTCAAAACAACAAGAATTTTTATGTACCCAAACAAAAAATCCTGTTAAAAGCTAAAAAACTAAGCAGGATGAATATTAAGGGAAGCGATACTTAAAAAATGCGGGAGTGAAAGTTTTACTAAAGACCTCTATCGAGTGGGAGATGTGAAATGCGGGATTGAAACATTTCACTAAAGAGTCTCATTTACCCTTTCATTCTCCTCTAGGTCCTCTTGATTTCTTCATTTCATCTTCTTTCGGTCTCGATTTCTTCTTTAGGCTCTCTCCATTTTGTCTCGCTCCATTTCATCTGTGGTCTCCCTCTCTCGATTTCTTCTCTAGTCCCTTCTCCATTTTCCTTCAAAGGGTCTCAACTGTTCAACCTCAACACACAACCTAGCTAGGGCTTGACCTTCGTGATTATCCTTTTCTCATTCTTCTATCTCTCTTTCACAGCTTCTCCCTCTCAAAATTCAAACCAACAACCTAGCTAGGGCTTCATCGAAAAATAGAGAGAGCCGAGCCTGTCCATTAGCTTCTCTCTCGATTAGCTTCTATCACTCCTATTCAAGAATAAAGAACGAGCAAGGGTTAGCGTCTATCTCTCTCTTCATTTTGTCTCTTAAATCACTGTTTAGCTTTTATCTTTCTCTCTCAGCTCTGTCTCCCATCTCTCTGCTACTTCGATTCACAACTCAAAACCAGAGGTAAGGGTTTCATTCTCAAATCTTGTCTGATTTTAGTGATTTTGTCTAATTTTATGTTTTTGAGTTTTTCTGAGTCGATTAGGATCAATTTGCAACTCATTTTTCCAAGTGATCTACCTCTCGTATGAGATCTATGAGGTATCTAATAACCTTGTTTTTTTTTATGTATCTAATGACCTTACTTTTATTTTTCATCAATTTTCTTTATCGGACCAAGTTTGATCAGTTTCTTTTCTTCTTGGATAGAACCATGTTTTTCTTACACTTCACGGCCCTTGCATACATTTTCTCATGTATTTTTGGTATCGTGGTTCGATCAGGAGCTGCGAATCTCATTCCTATGGAATTGACATTAAAGATTGTTAGCAAAATCAGATCGTATGAGAGATTGGTAGTATATATTGTTGTTCCAATGTGGCTGGAGGGAGATCCTACATCACCCTCCGTGCAAGAAATGCTGTACTGGTAGGTAAATGCTTCTACAAATTCTAAAACTTTAGAACCTAAAACAAATTTTCAAAGTAAGAAATGAGTATGAATTATGTTCTGTGATAGGATATCATCACCTTCTCCTCAAATCTAGAGCTACCAAGTTTGGAATTATATTTAAAACTTATGTTGTATATGCATCCTTCCTTCTTTAGCTAATAATGTTAGCATGTGCCTACAAGTTTTTCCTCTTTCTGTGCTGGATTTGGTATTTGAGTTTATGTTTGCGTCGGTGTTGATTGATGAAATAACCTAGTCTAACTTGCTATGTGATTTCTGGATGACTTTCTCTTTTACTAGTAAGCTAGAATCTAAGATTAAAATTAGAATCTAATTTAAAGTTTGGTTACCTTTTTGGGTGCTTAATAGATTTTTATTAAAATATATGCATGTGCTTTGATGGGAAGGATTGTTTGTTGATTTAGACTTGAGAATTTCTGATGAGGTTAAACGTTGATTTGGTGTTGTTCATGTTGGTTTGGGGTATGTGGTTGGTAGAAGAACAGAAAGCAAATATGGCTTACTTGTTGCTGCTATTTTTATTGTTATGTTGAGATTTTAACAGAAGTTCCTTGGTATAAATGCTTAATCAAGCATTTTTATAATTATGATTATTCTACTCTGATTATGAACAAACATGTAAATAAAGATCTTGGATATGGGAATTTAATTTTGGTGGGTCTGTTGCTTTGTTATGGTATTTATTGTCTTTGTTTTCCCATAAGATACTATTGTTGTCGGTCTTGAAAATATTGGAAAGAAGTTTTCCTCAAAAAAGTGTATCCAGGAAGAGATGGAAACCTGAGAAGTTTGCAATGAAAAGTTTTCACTTGCTTTGCTTCGTGGAGAGTGCTTTGGAATGCTTGACATGACGTCTTTTATTAGTATGGTAGGTTTAAGTTGGGATAGAAGCAACAAAAGAGTGTTGAAGTTGGTACAATCTCGAGATTGAGTATTATGCTAAGTACAAAGAATGGTGCCTTTAGTCCCAAGTAGTTGTGTTAGTTGTTTGTTTTGAGGTGTACAAAGATGTAAAATGAGTGAGATTTGTTTTTGCTGCAGGATAACACCCTTTCTTTTCCTTCTCTCTTATTATGCACTAATATTGGGTTTCTTTCTTAATTAGCTGAATTTCTTTTGGTTTTTATTTTCAGAAAACTATAGGAGGGATCCATCAGTCACAGACTCTCGAGACTAGCTAAATATCAAATTTTAAAGGTGGCATTTCTTTTTGTTTTTTGTATTCTGCCAAAGTGTTAATATAGATTGATCATGAAGTAGTTAGCTAATAGTATCTTCTCAATTTATATTGATCATGAACGTGAAGGGGAGCATATTGATCGAGCTCTTTTGAATAATGTCTTATACATATTTGTTAAGATAAGGATGAGGCAAATGGATTATTATGAGAATGACTTTGAAGCATCCGTGCTTAAAGACATTGTTGCTTATTGTTCTAGAATGGCTTTAAATTGGATCATTGAAGATTCATGTCCTGATCAAATAATTCTTATAGAAATTTACCCCAAAATCAGCTTGGCCCATAAAATTGTCTTCACATAGTACAAATTTTGAAATACTCTAATGATGCATAGTTAGTGATTGCATAATAGTAGAACCCAAAGTTCTTCTCAAGGAGATTTTTCTTTATCATCATTTGTATTGTTGATTTTTAAAGCGATGTGTGGTATAAATGGTTCTATTCTTTGCTGTTGTGTGCAAATATGAAATTGGTTTGACTATCATAATCATGTTAGTATTGTAAATATCTGTTGGTATTTCTGATTTGGTTAATTTAGAGGGGCTATACCTCAATATTCTGTGATCTAACGAGGCTGTTTGTAGGGGAAATTTCTATTCGTGTGAGGGCATCTAGAGCTATTGATGTTAACCATAATGGGAAGGTAAGTGGCTGTAATTTGATGAATATTTTATGCACTTTGTATTGCATGGAACATAATTCAGATTTGTATTTAATTTTGAAAAAGTAATTTGCATATGATTTTTTCATGGAAAAGTAATAACCTCCTAGGAGTTGGTGTGTTCATGTATGAGAGAGAGAGAGTTTTTTAGAATTGAACTTTGTACATTAATGTTTGATAAATCATGTTATCTATGATATAGGTACCAGATATAATTGACAATGCATATATAATTGTTGAATTTGATATAATGGATCCCGTGGGATGCTTGATCTTTGTATGTTTACTGAAAGGAGTAAAAATGAGCAAGAAATATCCGTTGTTGGTGATATTGGAAAAGTAAGTCCTCTATCTCACACAGACATACAAAACAGAAAATGCAATGTCTATTCAATTGAGAATGAAGTAATTTGGTGGCAATTTTTAGATTCATTTTGAGAGTACTTCTATAGACAACATAATATGTTGCAGTTTCTATAATAGACCCACTCTATACAGCCATTAAGTGCAACTTCTATTAATTTTTCTGCATAATTATCTTGTATAAATTTATAATCAATGTTTGAGCCTATTTTCTTAATGAATTTCTTCTGAAACAGGGTGAGGCCTTTGTTCCTGAATGTATTGTGAGGGTCGGTACTCAAGTTGTTGATGGAGTTGGCGTCCAGGCTCTCATAGGTGAAGATGGTAGGATAAAATATATTGGATTTTACGGATAATTTTATCCAAGTTATAAATTATTTCAAGGCTATCCTCTTTTATTTACTGAAACAAGTGTTGCTTGTATATTTTAACGATAAGTTGGTTAGTTTTTAAGTTATATTTATTTATAAATTGATCGAATGAATAATATAACACTTTGTTGAAATGATATATATATTAAATTATTAATGATGTTAATTATTATATTGATGCTCTTTATGCTACTTAAAATTTTCATTTTGAAAGTATAAATATGAATAATTGATTAGCAATGGATCTTATGATATCTCATTTTATAGATACAAAAATACTTGTGAATTAACATTTACAAGAATTAAAAAGACATGTTGAATATATTCAACAGGAGCCTGAAAACTTTATTAAACAATGTTCTACAGGAGTCCAAAAATCCTGTAAAAAGTGAAAGACCACAAGATTCTTCACATGAGGCGTTGTTCCTTACGAAAAATGCGGATTTTAATATGAGGAGTTGTCATAGGCGTCGCGAGAATCTTGTGGGTTATTTTTCACAGGGATTTCTGCCTCTTATAGTGCATAATGCATATGTTCACTAAGTTGGTAATATAATTACCACATAATATTAGTGGTTTATACTTACTAAAATATGGAACGTCACACTATAGTAAAAATGTGCATATACTATACTTCAATTAAATCCTAAAAGAAATGAATGTGATTAAATTATAAATCATCCTAACTTTTATTATAGTATTATCTTAAATTTTTTGAAGAAGTCTTTATATAGAGCTTGAGTCTCTTCCTCCCATTCCCAAGTGGCCTCCTCTATTTAATGGTTCCTCTAGAGTACCTCGACTAAGGGAATCTACACTAGCGTCTTTGTGTCCATAATTTTGATTGGAACCTCCACGTAAGTTAGGTCTTCACCTAACTAGAGAAGCTCATAACTCATAATGTCAATTGTACAAGGATGTACTTTCACAACATTGATACGTGAAACACATCATGTACTCCTGCCAAAGTTGGAGGTAGAGCTACGAATAGGAAATAACCCTAATTTGTTATAATACGAATATGCAATAACCCTAAGCTAGGATAAGCTTCCCCTTCTTTTCAAATCTCATAACTCTATCAAATTGGCAATCTTAATAAAAACCAAGTCTCCAATTGGAAATTTTAGTCTTTTTCAATGTACATCTGCATGACTCTTATGACGACTCTAAGTAGTTGGGATTCTTTTCCAAATCTTATCAATATCTTCATTGGCTTGAGGATAATTTATGGACCTAACAACTTCCTATCACCAACCTCCTCCTAATTAATGGGAGATTGACCCCTCCATCCATAGAGAGCTTCAAATGGTGTCATCCTATTTGTTGCTTGATAGCTATTATTATAAGAAAACTCAGCTACATGCAATTTATCACACCATCTTCCTTAAAAGTCCACTACACAAGCTCGAAGCTATACTCAAGAGTTCAAATGGTTCATTCAGTCCGTCATCCATTTGAGGGGTGAAAATTAATGCTAAGACTTAATTATGTACCTAAAGCTGATTGAAGATGATGCTAAAATCTAGAGGTAAATCTTGGATTACGGTCTGACACTACAGATACTGGTACTATATGAAGTCTAACAATATGTTTAGAGTATAAAATTTCCCAATCCTCTACTGAAAAATGCCATACGACCTGGTAGGAAATGAGCATACTTGGTAAAATGATCGATTATGACCCAAATGGTGTCAAAATCTCTTATAGTCTTTGGTAAACCCACAACAAAGTCCATTGAAATATGTTCTCAATTCAATTCTGGAATCACTAATGGTTGTAAGAGATTGGAAGGGCGTGGGGATTCAGCCTTCGTTGTTGACAAGTAAGGTATTGTTCTATAAATTTTGCGATGTCATGCTTCATATTTTTCCACCAAACGTGCTTACATAGATCCCAATACATCTTTGCACTGCTCAAGTGGATTAAGTAAGGAGTAGTTTGAGCTTCTATGAGAATTCCCTTTTTTTAACTCCTCACTGTTAGGTACGATAACTCTATTGTTGAGTTTAAGTACTCCATCTTGGAAGACTTGAAAATTCTTCCATTTCTCGCACCCCAATTCTGATGTGACATTTATTAATGTCATTTCATCATTATGCACATCATATATCCTATCTTGAAGCATAGGTCGCACTGACAAATGAGCAAGCTTCATCAACCCCAATCTCACTAGATCATTTTGAATGGGTTGTTTAGTATACATAAGAGCTGTTAAAGTTCCTGGTTTCCTATTAGTGCATCTGCTACCACAGTAGGCTTTCTTAGGTGGTAATTGATTACACAGTCATAGTCCTTAATAAGTTATAACCATCTATGCTGCCCTATGTCAAGTTTCTTTTGAGTGCAAAGGTACTTTAAAATCTTTAGATCTACATTTCAACTTTTTTCGTAGAGATAATGGCGCCAAATCGTTAAGTAAAAAAATATGGCTACGAGTTCTAAATCATGAGTTAGGTAGTTCTGTTCATACACTTTCAACTCTCGAAAAGCATAGGCTATAAATTTCTCATGTTGCATCAATACACAACCCAAACCTACACGTGAAGCGTCACTGTGGATGAAGAACCCATCACTCCCCGAAGGCATGGTAAGGACTGGAGCTGACATCAGTCTTCATTTGAGTTCTTGGAAACTCTTTTTGCACTCTTCCGGCCAAATATATCATGCATTCTTCCTCATCAATTTAGTTAGAGGTGCAGAAACTTCTAATCTCCTTGATACTCTTTAGACAACCAATTCATCATTACATCTATCTTTGCAAGATCAATGGATATCCCTTCCTTAGAAACCACGCATCCCTAAACACAATCTTAATTAGTTAACCAAAGCTCACACTTACTAATCTTTCCATACAACTTATGATTCTTTAAAATATGTAATGTTGTCATGAGATGTTCTCTGTGATCTCCTTCAGACAAGTAAATCAGAATGTCATCAATGAAAACAATGAAAAATCAATCCAAAAACACTCAAAAAACCTTGTTCATAAAGTCCGTGAATGAAGCTAGGCCATTGATCAACTCAAAAGGCATGACCAAAAACTTGTAAAAAAACATATCAAGTACAAAAAGAAGTCTTTAGTATGTCTTCCTCCTTCACTCATAGTTGGTGATATCCATATCGTAAGTCAATCTTGGAAAAGACACATGCTCCCTAGAGTTGGTCAAATAAATCCTCTATATGGGGTAAAGGGTACTTATTCTTAACAATAACCTTGTTATACTATCTTAGGTGCTCCCTAAGGAGAAACACTAGGGTGCTTAATACCCTTGTCCAATTATTCTTTGATGTGTTCTTTAAGCGCCTTCATTTTCACACACGACATACGATATGGGGCCCCTAAATCTAGGAGCCATCCTGGGAACTAGCTTGATGTTGAATTCCACTTCTCTAATGAGTGGAACGGCTGGTAAAGTCTCTAAAAAAACTTCAAGAAAATCTTTAGTCTCTTTCACATCATCCAATTCTAAATTAAACTTTTACGTATCCAATAACGCTAGCCAAATAACCCCAACATCCATTGTTAATCAAATGTTTAACCTGTAGGGATGAAATGATTTGAGGGAGTGTGTGTATACACGATCCCTTAAACTTAAAACTTGGTTTACCCGGAGGTTTAAACAACATGTTCCGCTCATGTCATAAAATATTGGCATAATTAGCATCTAGCTAATCAATGCCAAGGATAACATAACAACACTCATAAACACCAAAGTAAGGGTGGCATCCAAAATTCTATCAGCAAAAATAGTAGAACACTAAACTTGTACAACCATATTATCCTAGGACTAGATATGTGCTATTCTCATAAAATGCCCATAAAAATTTATGTATTTGATCTACAATGAATATTGATGTCGCAATCAGGAGTAAACACTCCAATGAAAAATGGTATGCGTAACAGCCCAAAAATTTATCCAAAATTTCCATCAATATTTAATGCAGAAAAACTCACAGAAGCTTGGTCAATTTCTTTAATAACTATTCAAGGGTATAATTAATTCTTAAACATAGTCTTATCTATTATGAATGATTTCAAAACATCGTTTAAATGAGTCTAATGAATTTAAAGACTATGAATCAATTGTTTAACAAAAAATAATAAATAAAAATAGTTGAAATATTAACAAAATAAAACAAAACCTTTAAATGTTTCCCCAAAAACATCTTTGACTTTAGTCCCGTGCCAGAGACTCTAGACGTTTTCTGATACGAAAGCATCCTCCTCATCTGAAAAATTTAGAATAAAACAGAGTGAGTATAAAAATATACACAGTAAGTAAAATTGTACATACATAATATCACACAAAGGTAAGCACATACAATACGTACATCGTTGAATCTTACAGAGTTTTACGAACACAGTGTTCATATTTAGATCGTTCATAACTTCTCTTACAAAGTTCGCTGGCCAACTTCCGTTAGAACTTGCCACCACACCCTGAGCAGAACAGAGATTACCCGTCGGTAAGTTATTAGTATGTAAGGTACATACAAGTGACTTTTCACACAAGTACCATTCTGACCTTCGAAGAGGTGGAACCAGTTGCAGTAATTGCCTTCCCACATAACAAACCAAAGCATTTTTAGAGATTTCTAGGGTACATACAAGTGACTTTTCTCACGAGTAAAATTCCACACATTCGATGAGATGGAACCAGTTGCAATAATTGCCTTCCCACATGATTAACCAAAACATATTCAAAGACAATCTCTCGAAGGACACATACTTAGGTTTTGAAGGTACGTGGCTCTAACGGTATACAATGTTTTATGTTCAGTGATCATACAATAGTCTTTCATATATGACATCACATTACCTTATCAAATTTCAGAATCATAGAATACATAATCATTTAGAGTACAGTATAAGATCACAACGAATACATCACAAAACAATAACCAAACAAGGAAGAGAAAATCAGAGTAAAATCTACATTTTTCAGACACAACAAAGCAACCATGCAATTACATATGTAAGATTTCACTTACCTAGTCTTCCATTAAATAACTATGAATGTGAAACTCTTGAAACAATAGCACTATATATTTAGTATAAAACGGTAACCAAAAATCGAAACTAACACTACGCGCTCTCGGTAAGAACCGACGCAACTTAAACTAGGATTTTCTTCCAAAAAATATGAAAAAATCATATTTTTTTTATTCCAAAATGTTTCTTTCTGATTGAAAATGATTCATGGGACATTTATGAATATGATATGCATGTTAAAAAAGAATTATTTAGAACCAAAAATAAATAAAACGTGCGGAGAAAAACTAAATCATTTATGTTGAAAGCAAAAGAAAGGTAGCAAGGGTTTACCGAAAACGCATTACTTTTTCTAAAACTAGATTGATCAAAGCGTTTCCCTTCAAGTAACTAGGGTTTTAAAGAGATGATGGAGGAGGAATGTTTTGTGCTGTGGAGAGAGGGGAGTAGGGTTGCCTCACAAGAGGAGAAATCAAAGAAAAGTAGGGCAAAAACAATCACAACAACCCCATATATATCAAGCATGATCAACTAGGTTTTGATAAGATAAGAGGATAACATAATATCTTATAAAATAAATTTTTAAATTTTAAATTTTGAATATAGAATATGAAGAAGATAAAGCTATCACAACACTACATCAAATGCCTGCGAATTTCAATCAGACAAGGAGTCTATGAAGTCCAATAAAATGGGACTCTAAGCTAGCGCAAAAAAAAAAACGCTTAATGATAAGCATAACGGAGTAATATAAAATGAAAACATAATCTCCCCCAAGGGATAGACATGGCCGGCCAAAACAAAAGAGAAGAAAAAGGGATAAAAATCAAACCCTAAAAGATCACAATCCTAAAACATCATCATAAAATAATTTCCAAGAAATACTACAACCCTAATAACAAAAAATAATCACACCTACTCACAAGCACATGACATATAAATATTTTACATGCATCATATTTAATGAAATTAAGCATGGGAGGGAAAATGATCCGAATGACACTAACCTTAAGATAAGCTAAAAGTAAGGGTGTTACATCCTCCCCTCCTTATATGAATTTTCGTCCCCGAAAATTGCTGGATTCATATCTTAGAAAAGGTCCGGATATAGAGCTCGAAACTTGTCCTCTCATTCTCAAGTGGCTTCTTCTACTTGATGATTTTTCCCAAGTACCTTCACCAAGGGAATCTCCTTAGCGCGTAACACTTGTATATTTCGATCGAAGATCTGAATCGTAATTTCTTCATGAGATAAATTTTCCCATAACTGGAGCAGCTCATAACTCAAGATGTGCGACGGGTCTGGAATGTAGTTCTGTTACATAGACACATGATACACATCATTTACTCCTATCAAAGTCCAGGGTAAGGCTACACGATATGTGACAACTCCATTTCGCTCCAAGATCTCGGAAGGTCCTATGAAATGAGGACTAAACTTACCTTTCTTTCCAAACCTCATAACTCTTTTGACTAGTGCCATCTTAATAAACCCCATGTCTCTTACTACAAATTCTAGGTTTTTCCTACGAACATCCGCATAACCTTTTTGGAAACTCTAAGCAATTTAGACCTTTTTCTGAATCTTGCCAATATGTTCATTAGCTTGTTGGACAATTTCCGAACCAAGCAACTTCCGTTCACCAACTTCTTCCCAATGAATTGGAGATTGGCACCTTCTTCCACATAATGCGAAGTGCACCATCCCAATTGTTTCTTGATAACTATTAGCGATGAACACTCGATTAGTGCAAATTGTTACTCTAGTTTCCTTGAAAGTTCAACTCACATCCCGTAGCATCCTCGAGGTTTTGGATGGTCCGTTTTATATGTCCATGCGTCTGAGGGTGAAAAGTCATGATGCAGTTTAGTTGGGTACCCAAAGCCTCTAGAAGTCTTCGCCAAAATCTGGAAGTGAACTTTGGATCGCGGTCTGATACTATAAATACAGGTACCCCATGGAGTCTACATTTTATTTAATGTATAACTTTGCTCAATCTTCCACTGAGAATGTCACTCTTCCTAGTAGAAAATGAGCACACTTAGTCAAACGATTGACTATGACCCAAATGACATCAAATTGACTCGTAGTCTTTGGTAGACCTACTACAAAGTCCATCGATATATGCTCACATTTCCATTCTGGGATCTCTAAAGGTTGTAAGAGACCACAAGGGAGTTGGTGTTTGTCCTTCACTTGTTGACAAGTCAGACATTGCTCTAGAAATTTCGACACGTCTCTCTTCATGTTGTTCCACTAAAAGTGCTTACGTAGGTCTTGATGCATCTTTGTACTACTCGGGTGAACCGAGTAGGGAGTGGAGTGGGCTTCTACAAGAATCTTCTTTTTAATCTCCTCATTAAGAGGTAAAACAACTATGTTACTAAATTTGAGTGCTCGATCTCGAGACAATGAGAGGCTCTTCCTTTTTGCTCCCAATCTCTAATGCATTCTTCACTAAGGACGGGTCCACATTTTGTGCATCACGGATTATATCCCGTAGTGTAGGTCGCACCGGTAGTTGAGCAAGCATAGGCGAAGCATTATGGACTAAGATTTCTAACTCCAAACTTTCTAAGTCCTCCTGAATGAATTTTTGAGTGGAACTATGTGCTACTAGAGAGCTCGATTTCCTACTTAATGTATGTGCTACCATGTTTACTTTTTCGGGTCATAGTTAATCACTCAATCATAGTCCTTAACCAACTCTAACCACCTACGTGGTCTCATATTAAGATCCTTATGTGTGAAAAGGTACTTCAGACTCTTATGATTTGTGTAGATCTCGACCTTCGTTCCATAGAGGTATTGATGCCAAATCTTCAGGGCAAAAACTATCGCTCCGAGTTCCAAGTCATGGGTTGGGTAGTTCTATTTGTAACTTTTTAGTTGACGGGATGCATAAGCTATAACCTTTCCATGATATGTGAGACGTCGTTATAGATAACATATCCCTCACTGCCAGAGTGCACGGTAAGGACTATGACGAATCTTTGTTTAAGTTCTTGGAACCTCTTTTTGCACTCTTCTAACCATAAGTATCATTCATTCTTTCTCATCAACTTGGTCAACGGTGCAAAAATATTAGAGAATCCTTCCACAAATCTTCGATAATAGCCTGCTAGCCCCAAGAAACTCCTATTTTCCTTAACACTTATTAGATAGTTCTAGTTCGTTACTACTTCTATCATTGTTGGGTCCACTGATAAAATGTGTCCTAAAAAGGCACTCTTAGATAACCAAAACACACACTTACTAAACTTGGCATACAACCTCTGGTTCCTTAAAATTTGTAGTGTGGTTATGAAGTGTTTCTTGTGTTCTCCTTTAGACTTAGAGTAGATAGGATGTCATCTATGAAAACAATGACAAACTAATCGAAGAAATCACGAAAAACCAATTTCATCAAGTCCATGAATGTGATAGGGGCATTGGTCAAAACAAAATGCATGACTAAAAACTCGTAATGTCCATAACGAGTACGAAAAGAAGTCTTCTGTATGTCCTCTTTTATTCTTAGTTGATGATAACCAGATCGCAAGTTGGTCTGTGAGAAAACATAAACTCCATGAAGTTGATCAAATAAATCTTGTATACGAGGTATAGGGTACTTACTTTTAATGATAACTTTGTTCAACTCCCTAAAGTTGATACAAAGCCTTATGGATTCATCTTTTTTCTTCATAAAGAGAACATATGCACACCAAGGTGAAACACTAGGGTGAATAAAGCCCTTATCCAATAACTCTTGTAGCTTTTCCTTAAGTTCTTTCATCTCCGCAAGTTCCATATGGTATGGGACCTCAAATATTGGAGTAGTCCCAAGAATTAACTCGATGTTGAAATCCACTTCCCTAACAGGTGGTATGCCTAGCAACATCTTAGGAAAACTTTCGGGAAATCTTTAACCACCTTGATGTCGCTCGACTCTAACTCCAACTTTTGTGTCGCCAACATGCTAGCCAAGTAACCTAAAAAACCATTACTAATCAATTGCCTGGCTTGTAGGGACGATATGATTCGAGGTAGTGCGTGCAAGCGCGACCCTTTTAAATTTGATGCTTGACTTACTCGAGGGTTAAACATTACCTCCCGTTCACGACAAAGGATATTTCTATAGTTAGAAGCTAGCCAATCCATACCAAAAATAACGTCGAAGTCCTGCATACTTAAAAGAATAAGAGTGGCCTCCAACACTCTATCAACAATCACTACAGAACAAGACTTGATGGCCTTGTCTATATACAGAATACCACCCGAAGGGGTGGACACATAAAGTTCAACCTCAAGAGGCACTCTCTCCACATTTAATTACCTAGAGTACTAAGCAGAAATAAAGGAATGTGTATAGCTAGAATTAAACAACACAAATGCAGCAACTCCATGAATGAGATGTGTACCTTACACCACATTCGAAGCGACTTCCAAATCAGCCTCAGTCATGGTGTAGCCCTTCCCTTGTGCTTTGGGTTTTGACCGTTGGGCTTGTCTCTCACCTCAAGGAAGTCCTTCAGAAAATGCATGGTCTTACCATAATTGAAACAAGCGCCAGTAGCCTTGAAGCATTTCCCTGAATGATTCTTCGCGCATGTACCACAAGTCTGAACTTCCATTTTGGTCTGAGTCTTCTTTGATGATCAATCTTATGACTAGAGGTCCCTTGGAACTTCCTCTTATTGGGGTTTGAGTTATAGTTGTAGCAGGGTTTGATGACCCACTATTGTCCTAAAACCTTTCCAGAGTGATCTATACACTTGTTAATGATCCACTATTTTCCTAACCCATGCATGTGGTCGTCTAGGAGCTACACATAATGGTTGAGTAACCACGTCATCGTTAGTCCCAATCAACTCATCCTGAACGTTAATATGTCTCACTCAAGAACGCTGAATCCCCACCCCTTGGGGAAAAACTCTAGCTATCGAGGATTTATCCTCTCCTTATGTGCGGTGCTGGAACATGATGACGTGCTCCCCTCGTGAAGATCCATGGATTGATTCCATACTAACATCCTTCTTGTAAATCTCGTAGGAACTGGGGAGAAATTTGACCCCACGTCAGAAATTTCTCCGTCACTAACAGTCGTTTAACAAATCCATGGGTAAGACAATCACACAATTCATTGAGAGCGTACATAACACAAATTTATAGTACCATCCAACACAATTACACCACAACCTTAAATTGTCACACATATTCTTAAAACTCAGAAAATTCTTCATAAAATTATTTTTGTACAGAACCGTTTTTGGGTCTGATACCAACTGTAACGGCCCAAAAATTTATCCAAAATTTCCTTCAATATTTAATTCAAAAAAACTCGCAGAAGCTAGGTCAATTTTTTTTAAAACTAATCAATAGTAAAATGTATATTTAAACATAGTATTATTTATTACGAATGATTTCAAAACATCATTTAATAGAGTCTAATGAATTTAAAGACTACGAATCAACAATTTAACAACAAATAATAAATAAAAGCAGTTGAAACTTTAACGAGACAAAATAAAAACTTCAAATGTTTCCCCAAAAACATCTTTGACTTTAGTCACATGACAGAGACTCTAGGCTTCATCCAATACAAAAGCACTCTCTTCATCTGAAAATTTTAGAATAAAATGGAGTGAGTATAAAATAATACTCAGTAAGTAAAACCGTACATACATAACATCACACAAAGGAAATTGTATACAATACGTACATCATTGAATCTTATAGAGTTTTACAAACGCAATGTTCATTTATTCAAATCGTTCATAACTTTTCTTACAGAGTTCACTGGCCAACTTGCATTACAACTCGCCACCACACCCAGAGCAAAATGGAGATTAGTCATCGATAAATTGTTAGTATGTAAGGTACGTACAAGTGACCTTTCTCATAAATACCATTATGCACCTTCGAAGAGTTTGAACCAATTGCAGTCAGAGCATTTTTTGAGATTCTAGGGCACGTACAAGTGACCTTTCTCATAAGTACCATTCCGCACCTTTGATGAGGTGGAACTAGTTGCAACAACTGCCTTCTCACATAATCAACCAGAACATATTCAGAGACTCTCTCCCAAAGGATGAGGTATTACATACAGAGGTTTATTGGGTACGTGGCTCTAATGGCATACAATGTTTTACGTTCCGTGATCATACAATTGTCTTTCATATCTGAATGACATTACCTTATCAAATTTCAGAATCATAAAATAAGTCATCATTCAGTGTAAAAACATAATGAATGCATCACACAATAACCTAACAAGGAAGAGAAAATCAAAGTTAAATCTACATTTTTCAAACACAACAAAGAAACCATGCAGTTACATATATAAGATTTCACTTACCTGATCTTCTGTTAAAGAACTACAAAAGTGAAACACCTGAAACAATAGCACTATATATATTCAATACAAAACGATAACCAAAAACTAAAACTAACACTACACGCTCTCGGTAAGAACTGACGCAACTTAAACTAGGATTTCCTAAAAATTCTAAATTTCGTACTAGCTGAACTATAATATACTAGAGCTTGACAATATAAAGGTCATGATATTCTGATGTCTTTTAGTTGTGAAAACATGAAAATTAAATTGTTACAGAAAACTGTTTTTTTCTCCAAGCAAAACAGTAACGTTGAAACACAAGCGAACCTCATAAATCAATTTTATGAAACTTTACATAGTTACTAAAGATACGTATAAAATAATATGATAAAACTTTTAGATCAACCGAGTTGATCTCATTGTCGAAACAAACCCTAAATTTGGATATCGAAAACTGTTTTTTCCCTGTACGAAACAGAAACTTTAGAACATTATATAAAATCATGTAGATCAAATTTTGACCTAATGTTCTACATTACAATTTTTTTCAAAAATCCCACTTTTCAAGAAAAAATCATATTTTTTTATCGAAAACATTTCTTTCTTCTTGAAAATGATTCATGGGACATGTATGAATATAATATGTATGTTAAAAACACATACTTATTCAGAACTAAAAATAAATAAAATGTGCAAAGCAATTCTAAATCATTTATGTTGAAAGCAAAACAAAGGTAGTAAGGGTTTACTGAAACCCTTCAAGTAACTAGGTTTTAAAGAGATGATGGAGGAGGAAATTTTTGTGCTATTGAGAGAGATCGGAGTAGGGTTGCCGCCCAAGAGGAGAAATCAAAGAAAAATAGGGCAAAATAATCACAACAACCCTATATATATATATCAAGCATGATCAACTAGGTTTTGATAAGATAAAAGGATAACATAATATCTTGTAAAAATAAAATTTTAAATTTTAAACTTTGAAACTTAAATATGAAGAAGATAAAGTTATCACAACGCTACATCAAATGCAGGAGAATTTAGTCAGACAAGGAGTCTATAAAGTCCAATAAAAATGGGACTCTAAGCTAGGGTCAAAAAATACGCTTAATGATAAGCATAAGGGAATAATATAAAATGAAAACATAATCTCCCCCAAGGGATAGACATGGCCGGCCAAAACAAAAGAGAAGAAAAAGGGATAAAAATCAAACCCTAAAAGATCACAATCTTAAAACATCATCATAAAATAATTTCCAAGAAATACAAGCCTAATAACAAAAAAATCACACTTAATCACATGCACATGACATAAAAATATTTTACGTGAATCATATTTAATGAAATTAAGCATGGGAAATGATCAAAATGTCCTTAAACTTAAGATAAGTAGAAAGTAGTGGTGTTACAGTATGAGTCTTGATAATAATTAAAAGTATATGTATAGATTGATCATCTTCATTACAATAACATCAATAAGAGGTCTAGTCCCCCTCCTTAAAAGTTGTTGAGTTCTTATCTAGATTGATCCAAAATGAACAATGTCTATTATCATACTTCTCATGTACAAAGATAGCGGTAGAATGACTATTACTTATTCAACATCTATGGTTTCTATATCCTTAAATTTCAAATCATATATGTTCAAATAATCTATTGCTATTAAGAATAGTAACATATATCTCATTCAAGATGATCATACACCCAAACAATTCACAGAGTTATCAATATCTATCACAATCCAAATTTATGGCATGGACTCCAAAAATTTAGAAAACTCATTTTTCAAAACAAAATATTTGTCTAAAGAACTGTTTAAACCTTAAGCTTTAATACCAACTCTAACGATCTGAAAGTTTGACTAAGATTTATAGTAATATCTTATTCAAAAGCTCGTGAAAGCTAGATCAATTTTTTTTTATTTAAAACCATGTGTGTAATTAAGGTTTACTAGCATTATGTAATTCAAATAATTTAGAAGTACCTGTCAATAATGATTCAAAAATAAAAATTTTGATTAACCAACCAACCGATAAATGTAGAAATGTCACATCTTATAGAAATTAAATAAGATCCAAATGTTTTCTTAAAATACTCATTGACTCTCATATCGTGCCAGAGACTCTAACCTTCATCAAACGAACGCATGCTCAAAATATGAAATTTTTAGAATAAAATTGAGTATAAAAATATACTCAGTAAGCAAAACTATATATACATAACATCACAAAAATCGGCATCACATTTGGTACATATCATTCATTTAGAGCTTTCAAGTCTTTCTTACGAAGTGTTCGCTAGCCAACTTCCACTAGAGCTTGTCACTACACCTAGAACAGAACAGAGATTACCAGTCAGTAATTGTTAGCTTGTGAGGTATGTACGTACCACTTGTATTATATCTTTTAACTTCCTTACCTCCTCTATTCTATAATATTCTAAGACATTTCCTTTAATATGGATCTCTCTATGTATAGTAACATAGATTATCAACAAATGGGGAGAGTGTATGGTTAGTCAAGAAGAGGAGCAAAAAGGAAAATATTCAATCTTTTAATTTTTTTTACCTCCTTTAATCTATAATATTCTAAAGTCTTTTCTTAATATGGCCTTCTCCCTAAGTATGGATAAAGAAAACACAATATCAAGGAACAATGAGAGGTATAGTTGTTGGGGGTGACAGAGGAGGAGATAATGAAATACAATTATTTATTTTCTAAAATAAATACCAGGCTTCCAATTTTCATAAAAAAACTTTTTATTTCTAAATTTCAAATTCTTGACCTGTCATTATTCCTTCCCTAAAAGTTTTTGGTCTTTATTTAAAAACAAAAAAATCAAAGGTTTAGTTCCCAAAACATAAGTGATTAAGTGATATTAACAAATGAATGTGTGTAAATTATAAATCATCCTAACATTCATTATAGTATTAGTCAAAAAGAGTGGGTCTGATAGCTTATCTACCATAATGAGAGTCTCATACCAGTTGGCAACGCGTATTCAAGTTTTTAATCAAATAAAGACTCTGTGAAGTCTATCTCAGCTATGTGTTTACTCTGGTATGAGGAGCGGTTAGTTGGAGGAGGCAAAACAGAACTATATCATGGACTCAACCATAAAAGATGAATATGTAGCTTCTTCAGAAACTGTAAAAGAATATGTGTGGCTGTGAAAGTTCTAGGAGAGATAGAGATTAACACAATTGATAGAATTCTAATCACAACTTATTATGATAATATACAAATAAAGCATTCTAAAAAGCCTTGAAACCATGAAGTAGGAAAACACATTAAATGAAAGTATCATCTCATTAGGGAGATTATATAGTGTGGAGAATATGGGGGTTAAGCTAGTTGTAGACGTACTTTAGGGCAAGCGGGAGATTGTCAAGACTCTTCTCAAAAAGCACTGGAATTTTGTTGTTTATATTGAGCCAATTAATCTTGAATAATTATTAGTTTAGTCCTATATTATGTGCAATAAATACTTGTAAAAAGTCCACAAGCATAATAGTACTTGGCTTATGGGCCCTATGGAGTTTAGCTCAAGGGAACAAGGTATTTGACCAAGTGTTCTTCATGACTTGAAACATTTATTATTCACATTCTAGTGAAGTTGAGCATTTTACTAAGATAGACTATAGTACATTAACTCTATTGTGTAGAGTAACTTACATTGATCACTAGGTGGAGTTGCTATTTAATGTGCTAGTGCATTTGAATGCACTGAATAGACTAATGAGTTCAGTTTTCAATAAAAGTAATTTTTAGAAAATCATAACTTATTACTATTGCATTATGAGTAGTTTTAATCGTGAGAGAGTTGAACTCATGTTTAATAGTTCAGTTGTCTTGATCTACTATGGTCTAAATGCTACGAGTCAATATATACGTAGGTTGGATGACTAAGTTATTTGATAGTGAGATGCATAGATTCTCAGCAGTAGTTTATAAACACTTTTAAGTAAGTGACATAGTACACCTTAATAGAATAAGTTGATGTGTTCATAGTAAACTTAGCGCTAGTATTTCTAATGGATTATTAGAGATTTGATCATTTTACTTGAGGCATCAAGTATAAATTTATCATGGTTGATCAAAAATCTAAAGGCAAATTAAAATTATTCACCAATGGAGCAATCTACTATTATTGTCAAGACGGTACCTCATGCTGAGAAATAAAAAAAAAATCAAGGGAGAAGATTTCAAAATATGGCAATAGAAGATGATGTTTTATCTGATAAATTTCAAAAGATGGCTCATATTTTGAGGGAGAATGTCATATTAGTCCAAAGGAAAGTAAACAAAGGGGACATATTCGGCAAATAAAGTTTAGACCCGAATGGAATTTCCTTGCCATAACTACATCTTGAACAGTCTCGTAGAAAATCTCTATAACGTGTACTCATCGTTCAAGATGTCAAAGGATTTATGGGAAGCTTTGTAAAAGAAGTATAATACTGAGGATGTTAGGATAAAGATGTTCATTTTTAGGAGGTTTCTGGAATACTTAATGGATGACAAGAGCATGGTGGTCACCAGCCAAGTTGAGGAACTCCAAATCTTGTTTAACAAGTTGACCAATGAGGTTATAACAATCAGTGAGTCATTTCGAGTGGCTACTACGATCGAGAAACTATGACCATCTTGGAGTGAATTCAAAACCTACTAGAAGCATAAGTTAAAGGACATGACAATGGAGATCTCATTATGAGAACTTGGATCGAGGAAGATAACCAAAAAAAGTGATCTCAAGTTGTTGTCCACTTCCATGGTGATGAAAGAAAATGTGTTGGAAGGAGGGGAAGCAAAGCCAAAGAATTATAAGAGGAATCACAAAGGTATGGGTAATAAGTAGATGAAGGGTAATTGTTGGTTGTGTGGTAAAGCCAGACATAGAGCAAAAGATTGCCAACATAAAAAGGACCACGCTATGGGAAATTTGTTTAATAGAACCAAAATTGATTACCTATATGCAATAATCTCTAAATTATGCATTGTTACTGATAGTACTATTTGGTGGTTTGATCACGGTGCTACTAGGCACATCTGTGGTGACAAGACTTTGTTATCGACTTATCAAGAGGTTGAAAAGTTGTACATGAGAAATGTCTCTGAAGCTGTTGTGAAGGGGAAAGGGAAAGTTCCATTGAAGTTTTCCTCAGGAAAGTAACTCACTCTCATCAATGTACTCCATGTGCTTGAAACTCATACGGATTTGGTTTTGGGATTCTCCTACGCAAGAGTGGATTTAAACTCGTATTTGACTCTGACAAGTTTGTCTTGACTAAGGGGGTATTTGTGGGTAAGCGGTATGTGTGTGATGGTTTCTTTAGACTTAATGTAACCATTGTAACATCTATTGTTTATGTTAATGAAAAAATGGTATTTTATGTTTATGTTGTTGAGTTATGTGATATGTGACATGATCGATAAGGTCATGTGAATATCAAATCTATGCAAAGAATGATAAACTTAGGTGTAGTACCAAAATTTGACAAAAAGGGATATAAATGTGCAATATGTGTTGATTCCATATTTACTAGAAAATCATTATAGCATGTAGAAAGAATTAGCGAATTACTTGGATGAATATAAATTTATGTGATATGAAATTTTTCACCAAGTAGAGGAGGCAGAAAATATTTTATAACTTTATTGATGATCATAGTAAGTTCAGTTACATCTACTCATTACATTGAAAAGATGAGAAGATTAAGGTGCTCAGATCTAATCGAGGTGGGGAATAAGATTCTACCACACTCTCTAAGTTTTATGCTCGATGTGGCATCGTGCATAAAATTACTCCATCTTACACGCCTCAACAAAATGGGGTGGTCGAAAGGAAAAATAGAACTCTGAAAGATATGGTGAATTGCATGTTGAAAAGTTTTGGGTTACCTTCTGGGGGAGGCTTTGCTTATGGCTAACACCATACTTAATATAACTTTACATAAGAAGACCACCAAGTCACCTAATGAAGTGTGGAAAGGGAAGTTTCATTTCTATAAAGTTCTAAAAGTGTGGGGATGTCTCACAAATGTACAAGTATTTTTACTTAAGAGAGTCAAGCTTGGACCCAAGACTGCAGATTGTGTTTTCATTCGATATGCACTATTAGTGCTGTATATAGTTTTTTGGTGATTAGGTCAAAAATTTCTTACATAATTACCAATGATATAATGTATTTGTTAAAGTCAAATTCTTTGAGAATTTGATTTCATTTAAGGATGGAAGACACAATCAACCTACCAAACGAGATATAGGAAAAATTTCAACTAGTGTTCAGAATGATGAAGAATCCAAAACTGAGCCTAGGAAAAGTAAAATAATTAGAAAAGTACGTCATTTAGACCACAGTTTCTAACATATTTGACAAAAGTAGAACCTTACAAAAAGGCAATGTCCAATATGGAGGCTCCTTTTTGGAAGGAGGCCATCGATGGTGAAACTGAATCCATTTTGTAAAATAATACTTGGATGTTGATTTTTCACTGGAAATAAACCAATAGGTTGTTAATGGATTTTCAAAAGAAAACTTAAAGTTGATGGTATGATTCACAAATACAAAGCTTAGTTGGTAGCTAAAGGTTACCGACTGAAGGAAGGTATTGATTTCTTTGATATTTATCCTCCAGTACCAGAATCACTTCAATTAGGATGTTGATTACGTATACAACTATACATAATTTGGACATAAACCAATTGGATGAAGAAATATACATAGAACAACCTGAAGGGTTCATGGTCAATGGCCAAGAATGGAAGTTGTGTAAGCTTGTTAATTGTCTTTATGGGTTGAAACATGCGCCGAAGCAGTTGCATGAAAATTTTGATTACCTTATGTTATCGAATGGTTTCAAAATAAATGAGTATGAAAAATGTGTCTACATTAAAGGTACTAATGATAGTTTTGTCATAATATGCTTATATATAGATGGCATGCTCATAATGTGAAAAAATAAAGATATAATATATTCTACCAAGAAGATGTTCAGTTCTAACTTTGATATGAAAGACTTAGGTCTAGCAGATATTTGATAACTCTAAGAATTTAGAGTTATCATGGCTTTTCCAAGTCTAAATCATTACTAATTTTAGGGTGCATTCATTTTATCATCTAAATTGTATCATTCCTTGAGTTTTAGTTTTATATTGAGTTTAGCTACCTTGCTAGCGTATATGATAATTCTTTAGGCAATTTATGCATAAGCTCGTGTTTCTGTGTAGAGAACCTTAGGAGAGTAATGGCTAGAGAAAACACTACACCGTAGATATCAATGTTGTACAACAAAGCCCATGCATGAAAGGCATTGAATTTTTTCGTGTAGTCCACCTGGCACAAAAAGGAAGGAAAAGCTCATGCGCTCAAAGGTTAGTTAGCCAGATATGGCATCAGCGCTTTTCCCATGGTCTCTACTGTGGTAGCTGCTTGACACACGTACGTGTCAGAAGTTGAAGCCCTAATTGCAAGGCTCCATTTATAGCAAGTACATCCTTGAGAGGATAAGGGCTGACACCTTTGCTAATAATAAGGTAACATTTTTTAGAGAAGAAAGAGAAAAGGAGGAGGATATTTGTTTATTTCCCTTCTTTAATTTCATCTTTGCTCTTATTTGCTTTGCTATATTTTACATTCGTAGCTTCATTTTCTGTAAGTTAAAAATGGCAATGGTTGTATTTGAATCCATTCTTAAGCTCGGTATGAGCTAAAACTCTTAAGCTAGTATGGATAATGAACCTTAAATTTTTTATCTCGAGTTAATGAAGTTTATGTTTCTCATTTCTTGATAGCATTTCATTCAAGGTTACTTAATGCCCTGATTTTATTACTGACTGGCCATTGTTAAGAAGATAAAATTTACGTTAAATACTGAAAGGGTCTAATCTAATGGACATAGCATGAATGATGCTTGAAAGCTTACATTCTGTAGATCTAAGTATTTAGTGTGGAATATAGGTTTAGTGTGGAATATAGGTATATATGCTCACGTTGTAAACCAATTAGCTAGGACTAATGAAAGGAAACTCTAATCTGATATTGGCTTAGGAATATGTTAATTTAAGCTTAGAGTTAGTAATCACAAGGATGGAAATATGTTGTGAAAATGAGTTGAGGATAATGTTATTAAGAAGTTATAGAAACATAAGTAGATTTAACTAGGAATATCAATGATAAGGGGAATTAACCATGCTAGCTCTTTCCACTATTGAATACACCAATGTTTCTTGTCTTAAATCCCATATTCTGCAAGTGTTGCTTTTAATCACCATGTTTAGATTAATACTTTTACTTTAATTATAGAATTAACAATTGTTGTTACTCTTCTCAGAATATACTTAACTTGATATGATTAATTGCATTGCTTTTCATCAATCCATGTGGAGAATGCACGCGCACTTGCGTACATATCACACATAATAATTTTTTAGCACCATTGTTAGGGATTGATTGAGAACTTATTTATTTAGAGCAATTTGAATCTAATATTGAGCTATAGTGCTAAAATTGTTGTACTGCTCTGAAGCAGGAAATTGGACTTTTATGCACATGCAGTAACTATCCGATTTCAATTTTGATCCAGAGATAGACAGGACTTTAAGACAGTTAAGAAGATAACATAGAGGATTGGTTGCTATGAGAGAGATGGAAGCTAATGAAGAATGAGTGGTTTTGAATGATAAACATCAACAGCCAACCAAGCTAACAATGGCAACAGTGTCATAGTAATGGTTGATGATAGAGAGACATCAGTCTAAGACTAAGCTATTCCTCAACCCCAATAAATGCACCCTGACATAGTAAGGCGAGAGATTCAAGCTCCTCAATTCGAGTTGAAACCTGTCATGTTTCAGATGCAGTAAATTGTTCGGCAGTTTACTGGACTGCCTAGTTAAGACTCGCATATGCACTTAAGACTCTTCATGGAAGTTAGTGATGCATTCTAAATGCCTAGAGCTTCTAAAGATGCTCTTAGGATGAGGCTATTCCTTATTCCTTAAGGGATAGAGCAAGGTCTTGATTGAATTCATTACCTCTAGATTCTATTAGCACTTAGAATGACCTTGTTGAGAAGTTTTTATGAAGTATTTCCCACCAATAAAGAATGCCAAGTTAAAGAATGAGATGACCTCCTTCCACCAATTGGAGGATGAATCTTTGTATGAGGCATGGTAGAGATATCAAGAGTTGTTAAGAAAGTGTCCACACCAAGGAATTCCACACTGCATCCAAATAGAAACCTTCTATAATGGACTGAAGTCTTCTACAAGATTAATGGTTGATGCTTCACCAAGTGGAGCCATTTTTTCTATCTTTCAATGAGGCTTATGAGATTTTAGAGAGAATAGCAAGCAATAACAATCAATGGCCAACTTCTAGAGAAGCATCAAGCAAAAAAGTTGTTGGGATACATGATATGGACGTTTTGACAGCTTTGACAACTCAAGTGTCTTCACTAACCAACATAATCAAGACTTTGAGTATGGCATCTACAGCAAATCAGAACCAGAATCAAGGCATGTAGCAATCTGTGAACCTAGTGGTGGAGATTTCTTGTGTCTATTGTGATGAAGAACATTTGTTTGGAAGTTGCCCAGGGAATCCAGCTTCTGTGAACTATGTAAGGAATTTTAACAGAAATAACAACAACAATCACCCCTACTGCAACACTTAGAACCCTGGTTGGAGGTAGAATCTAAATTTTTCTTGGATTTACCAAGGTACATGGCGTTCAAACTCACAATGCAGACCAACCTATCCTTCTAGTTTTGCATAGCAAGCTCAAGTACAAAAGCCAATATAATCAAAACAGACTGGCATACTAGAGAATCTCTTGAAATAACATATTGCCAAGAATGAGTTAGTAATTCATAACCAATCTACAATGATTTAGAGCTAAGTAGTGTCTCTTATGAATCTGGAGAATCAAGTGGGAAAATTAGCCAATGCACTAAACACCAGGCCTTAAGGTGCTTTCCAAGCAATACTGAAAATCCTAGAAGGGAAGGAAAGGAACACCACAAAGCAATACACTTGAGAAGTCGTAAGGTTGCAACACAACCGAACTGATAAATAGAGGGCAGCCATAAACAGAGACAAAGAAGGAAGCTGGAATAAAGTTGTAGCAGAGCAACCTCCTGCTATAGCATCTAAGCATGCATATCAGAAAGTGGAAGACATAATAGAGAGGCCTTTGCCTTCATTTCCTCATAGACTGCAAAAGAAGAAGTTAGATGGTCAACTTAACAAATTTCGTAGCATGTTGAATCAACTGCATATAAACATACCTCTGGTAGAAGATTTATAGCAAATGTAAAATTATGTCAAGTTTATGAAAGACATCTCGACCAAAAGGACAAGGCTTGGAGAATTCAAAACTGTAGTTTTGACACATGAGTGCAGCTTAATCCTATGAAACAAGATTCCCCCAAAGCTTAAAGACCCAAGAAGCTTCACTATTCATTGCACAATTGGAAAAACTCATTATGGAAGAGCTCTATATGATTTGGAGTAGGTATCAAGCTTATGCCCCTGTCTATTTCCAGGAAGTTAAGAATAGGTGAAGTTGGGCAAACAACTATCACATTGTAGCTAGCTGATGGATCTTATGTGTATCAATAAGGAAAAATTAAAGATGTGTTGGTGAAAGTAAATAAGTTTATATTCCCAACCGATTTCATAATATTAAACTATGAAGCAGTAAAGAAGTGCCGATAATTTTGGGAAGACCCTTTTTAGCCACATGTAGAACAATGATAGATGTACAAAATTGAGAGCTTACTATGTGGGTTAATGACCAAGAGATAACCTTCAATGTTTTTAATGCAATGTATCCTGATGAAGAGATAGACGAATGTGTAGCTATATTGAGATGGACTCCATAGTTATTGAGAAGTTATGTACAAGCTGCAGCAAAGCAACCCAATCAGAGTCAACTCTGGAACCTGTGGAAGAAAAACCTTTGCCTGCTCACTTAAAATATGCTTGGAAAAAAATGATCATTATAGTTATCTAAAAGGACATTCATGCCAACATTACCTTCTATTGAATCACCACCTTTGTTGGAATTAAAACCTTTGAGCTACTCACTTAAAATATGCTTACCTAGGTGAGAACAATACTCTAACTATTATCATTTATTCTTCCATGAGCAATAAAAATAAGAAGTTGTTGCTAGAAATTTTGGGAAGATACAAGAGAGAAATTGGTTGGCAGATGGCTGACATAAAGGGAATAAACCCCTCTATATGTATGCACAAGATACTACTGGAAGAGGGAGTGGCGATTCTATAGAGAAGCAAAGAAGGTTAAATCCCATTATGAAGGAGGTTGTTAAGAAAAAAAATAATCAAATGCTTGATGATCGGATCATTTACCCCATTAAAGATAGTGCTTGCGTAAGCCCTGTCATTGTGTGTGCAAGAAAGGGGGAGTGATAGTTATAGCAAATGAGAATAATGAATTGATCCCACAAGAATAGTGACTGGCTGGAGGGTATGCATGGATTCTAGGAAGCTGAACAAAGCTACTGGAAAGGATCATTTCCCTTTGCCCTTCATTGACCAAATATTGGACAAGCTGCTACCAAGGAGTACTATTTTTCTTTTATGGATATTGTAACAGCCTAAAAATTTATCAAAATTTTCCTTTAATAATTTATGCAAATAAAACAAAGCTTGTGGAAGTTAGGTCAATTTTTTTTTAAAACTAATCACATGAGAAACTAAAACTTAAACAATGTATGATTTATTACGAATAAATTAAAACATCATCCAGTGGTGGGATTTGTTAGTTTGTAAGGTACGTACAAATCATCTTTCTCATGAGTACAGTTCCGCATCTTCGAAAAGGTTGAACCAGTTGCAAATATGCGACAAAACTAACTAGAACACATTTCTAGATCCTCTACTGAAGGACGAGGTAACACATAAACCTTTCCAGAAGGACAAGGCAACCAAAACAGAGTTGGTGGGTAGGTGACTCTAATGGCATACAATATTTTTACATTACGTGATCATATAATAGTTTTTCATATCTTATATCACATTTCTTTACCAAGTTTCATAATCATATAACAACATATTGTCATTCATATTAAAGAATAGCAGCGCAACGTATACATCACAAAATAATAACCAAAGAAGGGAAAGAGGTAAAAATCAATTCTACGACTTTCAGACACAACAAAGTTAACAAGTAGTTACATATGTAAGATTTCACTTACCTAACCTCCTGCTAAATAAATTACTAAAGTAAAACTCTTGAAACAAATAATACTATTGTGCTTAGTTCAATATGGTATACAAAATGGAAACTAACACTAAGCGCTTACTCGGTAAAAACTGACACAACC
Organism: Datisca glomerata; assembly: GCA_003255025.1. Classification (NCBI taxonomy): domain Eukaryota; kingdom Viridiplantae; phylum Streptophyta; class Magnoliopsida; order Cucurbitales; family Datiscaceae; genus Datisca; species Datisca glomerata. Next base: position 714,304 of record QANY01000527.1, read on the forward strand.
TAAACTAGGGTTTCTTAAAAATTATAAATTTCTTACCGGCTGACCTCAAATATACCAGGGCCTCACAAAATTAATTTCGTAATATTCTGAGCTGGATAGGGTTGTCAAAACGTGAAAACTAGTTCGTCACAGAAAACTAATTTTTCCAAATACAGTAGTATCGTTTAAAAATTTACAGAGTTACTAAAGATACTCTTAACATATTAGTTGAATAGTTTTAGGTCAAATTTAGTTGATCTCAATATAGAAACAACCCTAAATTTGGATATCAAAAAACTATTTTCCCCTGTATGAAGCAGAAATTTTAAAAAATTATATAAAATAGTAGAGATCGAATTTTAATCTAATATTTCTATAGTACGTGTTTCAATATGTTAATAATCCACCCTAAAATTTTCAGATTCAAACTCCTTAGTTTGTGTTCCAAAAATTAAGTCGATTTCACTTGGTACAGAAATTCTGATATTTTCAGTTTTTATGAAAAAATCAGATTTTTATCGTAAACGTTTCTTTCTTATCCGAAAATGACTCATGGAACATAAATAATCATAATATGAGTTTTAAATCTCAGTATTATTCAGAACTATACATAAAAATGTGTGAAACAAAACTATATCATTTATGTTGAAAAAAGGATAACATGAGTTTACTGAGAGATGCCAAATACACAAAGGGGAAGAGTGAGGGTGGATGTTGCTCACAATGGAAGGGGAAAATGAGTGTTTCCATCCAAAAAGGGAGAAGGGAGAGAGTTGCCGCCAAAAAAAAGAGAGGGGAAGTAGGTAAATAGAGAGACAAGAAGTTTAACTTATATACTACGTTAAAACTCAGGAAACATACTAAAACCCTAACCCTAAGTGTTTAGGAAATAAAAAATCATTTCCTAAAGTTTAAACCCTAAACATGCAATATAGAGTCCAATATTAAGAAAGAAAACTTCCATCTCCCAATATGAGAGAAGGAGGGTTTCGGCCAAGCTAAGAGGGGGAGGGAAATAAAACCCTAACCCTAAACTCACCAAAGGCTAAAATAACAAACCCTAAAATCAAAACCCTAAAAAATCAGCATAAAAGAAATTCCCAAAAATATTATAACTCTAATAATATAAAACTACACATAATAACATGCACATGACAAAAAAATTTATACATGCACCATATACAATGAAATTAGGCATCAGAGGGAAAATGATAAAATTACCCTTATGTCGCCTAAGAACATATTTATTTATAAAATCACAAAGGAACCACTCAAATTTCAAAAATATTATATATCACGTTGTTAAAAATTAATGTCACATCACTAAAAAATAAGGGCTAAAGTTATAACCCAAGACTCAAAAAAGTTGCTCTCATCCCGATCGACCATGTAGTTAGGGGTGTTACACATGCTCAGGTTATAACCAAATAGCTATAGCACCAGAGGACCAGGAGAAGACCACTTTCACTTGCCTCTTAGAAAAGATCTCCTATGATAATTTCTCATACATAAAAATTCATAAAATAGAGAGTAAAACCTCTATACAAGATTATACAAATATTTTAAGCCTTTGATTTTTTTTATGTTCTTACAAATCTTCTCTTTTTTTCTTTTTTTAATTTCTTGACCATCATTTTTTGTGACACTTGTTTAAACTAATTACCATCCATGATCATTCCTAGAAATGAAGGAAGAAAGGGAAAATGGTAATTAGTGAACTAAGTAGTCCAACAAAAAAATGGTATATTTATATCTCAAACAAAAATTATTTTATTTTGAAATTTTTATGGATTTTTTTTAGTGACACTTGTTTAAACTAGTTACCATCCATGATCATTCCTAGCAATGAAGGAAGAAAAGAAAAATGGTAATTAGTGAACTAAATAGTCCAATAGAAAATGGTATATTTATATCCCAAACAAAAATTATTTTATTTTTAAAGTTTTATGGATTTTCTCTAATGACACTTGTTTAAACTAGTTACCACTCATGATCATTCCTAGCAATGAAGGAAGAAAGGAAAAATGATAATTAGTGAACTAAGTAGTCCAATAAAAAATGGTATATTTACATCCTAAATAAAATTATTTATTTATTTTTAGTGACACTTGTTTAAATTAATTACCATTCATGATCATTCTTTTGCTATTTGATTATCATTGAGTGAATAAATAAAAATGGTAATTAATAGACCATGTAGTAAAAAATGGCATGATCATGTATAAAATTAAGCATTTTTCTTCGTAGATTAATTTATTTTACACATAAAAAATTTATTATCAATTTATTTACTAAAAAATTATATATATATATTAAAAAAAAAGACAGGGTGACGTCACCCTCTGCAATTTTTTTTTTTACTTTTTTTTAGTTTTATTTTCGTTTTTTGTGGTTTATACATATTTTTTTGTTTTTATGTTTATTTTTTTATTTTTTTAGTAGATATTATTAATTTGTTGTAATTTATTTTTAATTATTTCACATCTTGTTTCATTATTTTCATCATGCATATTTTTTTAAAATTTATCATACATATTTATCATCTCTAACATTCATTTCCATTATTATTTTAGTTGTTATCTCTTCTTATTTATTTATGTATTATTTTCATATGTCACGGTTGTATGTAATTATTATTTTATTCTTTTATCATCAAAATTGACGCTCGTAAATTAAAATCATAACAATTTGATTTAAATTTTTGTAAATTTCTTTATTTAATTTTCACTAAAAAAAATCCGACGACGGATTTTGAGATTTTTACGATACCAAACTTCTCGAACTACTAAGGTGAGGAGTCATTCTTGGGATACTGAGAATAACTCTAATAATGCTTTGATTTAAAAGGATATAAGAATACAAAAAATAATTTTTCAATGGTCTTTGAACCATCCATTAAAAGTAATTTATTTTGTTCATTTTTATGATACAAAATGCATCAAATGGGACTATTTATTGTGGGAGAGCCTTATGTGACTTGTGTGAGGCATAAACTTAATGCCATTGTCCACCTTTAGAAAGATGGGAATAGGAGAAGTTACGCCAACAACCTTTACCTTACAGTTGGCATCATAGGTCTTATGTTTATCCATAAGGAAAGATAAAGGATGTCCTGACACAGGTGGATAAATTCATATTTCTAGTAGATTTCATCACTTTAGATTATGAGGCAGACAAGGAAGTACCTATCATACTTGGAAGACTATTTTTAGCTATTGGGAGGACAATCATTGATGTACATAAGAGAGAATTAACCATGAGAGTCAATTATCAGGAGATCACTTTCAATGTCTTCAACGCAATGAAGTACCCAGATGAAGTGATGAAGGAATGTGTAGCCATAACTATGATGCACCCAATAATGATGAACAATTTTATGTAGAAGTTGTATCAGAACAACCTTTCCAGCAATGACTTTTGAGACTTTGGAAGAGGGTAACAATGATGAGGTAAATGTGGAAGTCCCATGGTTAGATGTAAAATGGCCTTTTCCAAGGCTTGGGAAGCAATTTGAGTCCTTACAACTATCTAAGAGGAAATTTAAGCCCTCATTATCATCCATAGAATCACCACCTATGCTAGAGCTCAAACCTCTACCAGCCCATTTAAAGTATGCCTACCTTAGTGAGAGTAGTACTCTGCCAGTCAGCATTTCTTCATCTTTGAGTTGTGAAAATGAGCAATTGTTGCTGTAAGTATTAAGGAGATACAAGAAAGCTATTGGTTGGCAAGTTGCAGACCTAAAAGGCATAAGTCCCTGCATTTGCATGCATAAGATCTTACTTGAGGAAGGATGTAGCAGCTCCATTGAAGGAGGAGTAACAATGATAGCAAATGATAAGAATAAATTAATTCCAACAAGGATAATAACTGGCAAGAGGATGTGTATGGATTACATAAAATTGAATAAGGTCACCAGAAAAGATAATTTTCCTCTACCCTTTATTGATAAAATATTGGATAGACTTGCAGGTAAGGAATAATATTATTTCTTGGATGGGTATTCAGGCTACAATCAAATAGCTAGAGCACCCGTGATCAAGAAAAAATCACATTCACTTGCCGCTAAGGTACTTTTGCCTTCAGAAGTACCAAAAGTTTCTTAGGACATGCACGATTCGATAGAAGGTTAATTAAAAAAAATTTCAAAAATATATGAATCTTTATGCATGTTACTTGAGAATAAAAGTATTCTGAGTTTACTTATTACTGTAAGGAGGTTTTTATATAGTTTAAAATGGCTTTGGCGTCAGCCCCTATCATAGTGGCCCCAAATTGGAAGCTACCTTTTGAGCTAATGTGTGGTGCTAGTGACTATGGAGTAGGAGCTATCATGGGGCAAAGAAAGGGAAAAATTTATCATTCCATTTATTATTCTAGTAGGACACTCACTGATGCATAGTTAAATTATAATACATTAAAGAAAGAATAATTCGTTGTTGTATTTGTATTTGATAAACTCAGATCATGTCTCGTTGGCACTAAGGTTACAGTTAACACTAATCATTCAACTATTAAGTTCTTAATTTCAAAGAAAGATGTCAAGCCTAGGTTGATCAGATGGATCTTACTATTACAAGAGTTTGACCTAGAAATGAATGACAGAAAGAGCACAGAGAATCAAGTTACAGATCATTTGTCAAGGCTGGAAACTGGGAATGATGCTACAACATATATGACTATTATAGAAACCTTCCCTGATGATAATATATTGGAAATCTCTCAATTGGAAGCCCTTTGGTATGCAAATATAATGAGCTATTTGGCTAGGAGAGTATTACCTACATAGCTAAACTCACACCAACTAAAGAAATTTTTCCAACAAGGAAAAGCATACTACTAAGATGACCCATATATGTACAATCACTGCTCTGACCATATTTATAGGAGATGTGTACCAGAGGAAGAGATCCAGAGCATCCTACAGTAATGCCACCCTTAACACTATGGATGGAATTTTGGAGGTTTAAGGACAACAACAAAAGTGCTACAATCTAGTTACTATTGGCTTTCAATCATTAAGGATGCTCATGATGGGGCTTAGTGATGTATGAAATATCAAAGAACTAGAAATATATCATGGAGAGAGGAGATGCCCCTCAATAGCATTCTAGAAGTGGAGTTGATTGATGTGTAGGGAATAGACTATGAGGCCATTCCCACCTTCATTTGGAAACTTATACATTCTGGTAGAAGTGGACTATGTGTCAAAATAGGTAGAAGCATTTGTCCTACCAACAAATGACTCTAAGGTGGTGGTCAAGTTACTTCAAAAGAACATATCTACAAAGTTTGACACCCTAGAGCAATTATCAATGATGAGGGAACACACTTCTACAACAAGCTTTTTGAAGGAATCTTAGCAAAGTATGGGGTGAAATACAAGATTGCTATAGCTTACCATCCCCAAACCACTGGGCATGTGGAGCTATCAAACAGAGAGATAAGAGGATATTGGAGAAAGTGGCCAACCCAAACATGAAAGACTAGTCTATCAGGATGGATGATGCATTGTAGGCTTGTAGAATTATATTTAAAACTCCATTGGGTATGTATCTTTACAGGCTAGAATTTGGTAAAGCCTATCACTTGCCTTTGGAGTTGCAGCATAAAGTTTTTTGGGTTGTTAAAAGACCTTCAAGCTGTAGGAGAGGATAAGGCTTTGTAATTGAATCAACTGGATAAATTTAGGCTATTCTATTATTAATGTGCAAGGTTATACAAGGAGAAGATACAAAAATGGTATTATAAAAGGATATTGACCCGAGAGTTAGAGCAAGGAGCACAAGTCTTGTTATTTAATTCTAGACTCAAGTTGTTTCCAGGGAAGTTAAAAAATTACGATGATCAGGATCTTTTCAATTGGTCAAGGTATACCCTTCTAGAGCTGTTTAAGGTAAATGGTAAAAAAGGGAATCAATATTGGGGCAATGAGGTGGAAAGAATGAACACCTCAACCCGACTCAAGAAACCGTAATGCATCACTCAAGTCAGGCCAAAAACTTAAAATCAAGTGCTTTATGGGAGGCAATCCAGGATATTTCTTCTCATAATATTTTCTATTTTAGTTTTAATTGCATAAATTAGTGTTATTTTTCTATTTAGGGTTAAGATATCTCATTTAATCGCCTAAACTCCTTAATTCTTTTTAGTTTTAGTGAATATTCTCTCTAAATATAATATCCTCTCTCTGATTATAATATCTTCTTTGATTTGTTATTGTAGGAAATTTCGTACGCGGGTCCCAGCGGAAGGATACTTTTCATACAACAGGGTTTAATGGGCATTGGTTGTTACAATGTGGAAGAGGAAGAGTTTTAGCATGAAAGTGCCAGATCAGCAAAATATGTCAGAAATATTCAAGCTTTAAAGAAATATTTATGCTTTAATGAAATATTCGTGCTTTAAAGAAATATTCCCCAAATTTCAAATCTTAACCGTGAAGCAATACTTTTTAAAAAAAAAATTACGATGATTCAGCGAAGAGTTACCATGTGGCATGAGGGAGGGTTTTGTTGGCTTTAAATTGAAAAGCCTCAAAGCAACCCTACCAAGCAATTTCATTCGAAACCCTACCAAGCCTTTTGTCTTCTTCCTCTTCCGAAGCTCTACTATCACTTTCAAAACCCTGAAGTCACCACTTGTTTCTAAAAGCCATTCTTCTCTTTTAAACATGAAAAAGAAGGGACCACCAAAGAAGTACATTGTTACTAAGAAGTTCATCAATGATGAGGTAGAGCAAAGGTATGAAGAGGAAGTTCGAGCCAATAAATTTTATGAGGAGAAGGACTTTCTTGCAGAGAAAATCCTATCTTTGGTGCTGCCTAAATACATTGCAGCCATAATCACACAAAGGAAGTGGAGGAAATTTTGTACTCAGCCTAAGAGTAAAGTGGTACCATTAGTAAGAAAGTTTTATGCTAATTTATTAAAGCATGAACAAACTGTTGTTACTGTGAGAGGTACCCTATTTTGTTTACTTCTAAGGCTATTAATTCTATAATTGTTTTAGCTGACTTTGAGGATGAGTACTCTATTGTAGCAAAAGAAATCAATGATTTGAAACTATGTCAGCTGAAGGTTTGAAAACATGTTTGAGATCATCACTTAAACCTAGAGCTATGGTATGGTATCATTTCATTAGGACAAAAATAATAAACAATTCACATACAAATTGTAACTCAAGAAAGTTGGTAGAATCATTTCTAGGGAGATTAGTATTTGTTCAGGTAAGAAAATTTGTTATTTTTTCCCTTGCTTAATCACTAATCTTTGCTACATGGCTAGAGTTCCTTTTGTTAGTGATGAAGAAAAAAGCTCATAACTCGTGGAGCTATAGCATTGACAGCCATAATAAGGTTTGCAACTGAGAAGGGCAAGGAACCTCTGAGTTCTCCATATGTGCATCCATCTTCCTCCCCATGACATGCTTCCAAGAAAAGGCTAGTCAACAATATTGACATTAAACAAGCATTTCCACAACTCGTTGGGAAGTTAGACCAACAAGAGGCTATGCAAAAGAGGACTTGGCAACTATTGCTTCATTTAGACCAACAACAATAATCGTACTTGGAATATGCTTAGTCCCCAAACCATGCATTGAAGAAAACTTTTCAAAAGAATTTTAGAAAGCCTGTTTGGGCACTTCCTCCCTTTCTTGAGGCTATTCTTCAACCCTAAAATGCTGAAGAGGAAGGTAAGGTGGAGGATGAACATGCCGCTGAAGACCAAGTTAGGTAGGATGATATTGTAGGACCAAAGGGTGAGGAAAATTCTGAAGAGGGTAGCACTAGAGGGTGATGAAGCTGGAGGAGGAGGAAGAGTTGTTGGAAGAAGATGATGAGGAGGAATCTGGTGAGGAAAATTTTGAAGAGGATGTGGAGAATGAAGAAGAAGATATAGAGGATGAAGAGAAGGAAGATATTGAAAAGGAAGGATCAGAGAAAGAGAAAGTGCAACAAGAAGAAGAGGATAGTGAGGAGGAAGAACTGCCTACACCACCACCACCAAGGCAATTTGATAAAAAGCAGAAGGACAAGGGGAAGAGCAAGCCGTTGTCCCCTAGCCCTAAAAAGAAGTCAGCAGGAAGTGACAAGTAGACCCCTAAAGTCACAAAATCCGAGAGTTAATCCTCTTAAAAGAAGAAGGAAGTCAAGAAACCCGAATCCAGTGCTAGCACTAAGAAGAAGTTGAAGACAATAGAGAAAGAAAAATATTTTGCTAACCAGATTAAAGAGGAGCTCCAAATTATGCAGAAGTACATGTTAGATCTCTAGACCACCTCAAATGGAAGGGGAGGGCTAAGGAGTTCTTATAAGCATTAAAGACTTTTGGAATGTTGCAGCTCGCTGTAGCAGCATCAAGGAAGTTTCTTCTCTTGCTCTTTTAGTTATTGCTTCTTATTTTCTACCGCTTTCTGTCTGAGTATCTTTGGTCCCTGCTTTGGTATATCAATTTGGTTTAAATTTGATTGTTGTTTTATGTTTCAATTGTTGAACTTTGTCAGTTCGCAATGGAGACACTACACGAGTTAAGTTTGGGGGAGGGGGGCCTATACCATGTCTTTATCTTTATTTTAAATGTTTAGTTTTTAGGTTCTGGCTCTTGGTGTTTTTAACTTTTAATTTAAGTCCTAAGGATTGATGATTAGTAAATAAAATATAAAAGTATATAAAAAAGAAGAGAAAGAAAATGTAGTAAATGAAGTTAGCTGCAGTCAAGTCTCCTTATGCTTTGCGCTTAGAGATGGAGTTAGCTGCTTTTGGAGATTTAGGTTGCCTTAAACTTAAGGGAGGCTTAATGTTTAGACTTACCTTTTATAACTTCAGGAAAACAACAAGGAAATAAGGTGATGATTAATATTCAAGTTTGGGTGAGGGTAGTTGTTGGGTAATTCTGATCTTCCATTGACTTAAAGAATAGAAAGCTAAAAAAGAGAGAAAAAAAAAGAATAAAGTTAGAATTGCTTCTCTGTTTTAGGTTGCTGAGTACCCGGGCGTTTTCACAAGTGTAACGACAGACGTATTCTGGCTGCATTAAAAGAAAAATAGAAGAAGCATTAGAAAAGAAAGAAGTCAATGGATTAATAAAAATGTAGCTCAGACTTCATTGCCTTTTTTGTTTTATTGTTGTAATTTCTCCTCTTCTGCATATTAGATTTCATTGTACTTGCCGTTTTGACTACTAGGTTAAGCGGAAAAGTCTGAGCACTAAAGTTAAGTTTGTGATCTCTGTTTAAAGTGGCTTAAGCATTTCGAGAAAGCAAACTCTAATCTCTAGCACACACTCACTATTGGGAATAGGCTTGCATTCAGATTAGTCTATTTAAGGGTAAAGCTTGAAATTCTTGTAGGAATAAGCTATGTTGATAAGCATGATAATTTGAAGGTCTTAATTTTTTATTGCTCAATGAGTCAGAGCCAAGTTGGTGCTGGGTAGGTGTCTATCTAAATTTTAATTTGGTTATTTGCTTGTCTTATTTGCCATCACTCGAGGATGAGTAATGTTTTAAGTTTACAGGTGTTATAACTTAAAGAAATTAGGGTTATCTTTTAATTTTCAAGCTTATTTCATTAGGACTTTAAGGGTGATGTTTTAGTTTCTAGTATTAGTTGTGTTATTTTCCTGTTTTAATTCTCTTCTTAGGATCAGGTTATCCATATAGATTATTTGACACTAATTGGGCAGATTTTGCAATAATTCGTTCTTTTTGTGTAGAGCTCTAACGAGGGCAGTCGGCTGAGCAGATGTTGTAGCATGAGGAAGCTATATAGCTACAACAGCAAGCACGGACACATGATAGGGAGTTTTATCATTTAGTCCAGCTGGCACTTCAAAAGGAGGAAAAGAGCTCATGCGCCCTAAAAGTAGTAACCAGTTGGCGTTGTTTCCTTCAAGTGCTCCCTCATCTATTGGTGCTGCATTACAAGTGCCTTTGAGGTTGAAGCCCTAATTTAGAGGCTCTATTTATAGGAAGTACATTCTTTTTGGTAGGAGAGCCGACACTTCGTTGAGGGAAAGGAGACAAATTGCAGAGAAGAAAGGAGAAAAGGATAGAAAAAGAAAGAAAGGACACAAGGAACAAGATAAAATAGAGGATGTTCCCTTATTCTCTCTTCTCATTTCCCTTTGCACTTCTCTTATTTAGTGTATTTTCTTCTTTAAGCTTAAGTTTCCATGAAATTTAATGGTTATAACCTTGTTTGAATCTATTATGAACCTCAGAGTTTTTAGTCTTAATTGATGAGGTTCAAATTGCAAGTTACTTAATGTCATTTTATGCAAGGGTTCTTATTGCTTATTATTGCTAATTGATTGGCCATCATTTGTGGGAATTCTGGAAAGGTTTAATTCAATATATCTAGCTTGGATAATACTTGTTTAGTTGATTCCTCAGTAACCTAAGTAATTAGACGGTAATATTGACATATGTAACTCACCTCATAAACTCAACAACTGGATAATTTTAGTGTCATATTGGCTTAGGAATAAGTTAACTTGGATTAAGGTTTATAGCTACAAGAATGGAAATCGTTTGCACACAATTGAGTTGACGTTAATGCTACTGGGTAAGCTACAGCAATTTCAATAGATTTAGTTAAGGTTATTTGCAACAAGGGGATTTATTAATTCTAACTCAATTAATCATTGATTGCACAATCCTTGCTCTATTTTGTATCAGTTCTCATTAGTCTTACTCTGTTTTATCTCATCTTTAATTAGTGCTAGTATCTTTACTTTAGATCACTTTCACCCCGAATTCCTTGTTGTTGCATCATTTAACTTAGAGTTAAGCTATGATTTGATTAGCTAATCTACTTTTAACAATCCATATGGAGAATTGTACCTACGTATCACTTTACTACTTGTTAATGATATGTGCACTTACGTACATATCACACACGACAATATACATATCACTTTATTTATTGTTTTAGTGATATTGTGCACTTGAAATTAGAGTGTTGAATTTCAAAAGAGGGAGTGGGCAAATGGTTTTTTGTTTCAAGCACTTAACACAAATTCTCCTCTAATGTGCTCGAGGCTTTTGGGATTCAAAAACAACATATAATGTTTTTCCTGACCAATTTCTTCACTTCTTTATCCTCTATTCTCCCATATCTTTTGCTTGAGCACACTTCATGAAGTAGTTAATTCCTACTAGGTGAAACTTCTTATGCAATAAGGCCATTGGCAAGGGTCCAATAATGTCTTGCTCCCACAATGTGAAAGGCTTAGGGTTGCTTATTAGGTTCAATTCTTCTGGGCTAAAGTTAGGTACCGGTGAGAAATGTTTGAACATATCGCATTTTTAGTATATTCTTTTGTTTGTCAGTGAATCTTTTACCAAAAATAACATTTTTTAATGATCTTATGGGCTAATCATCCCTCTATATCATTTCTACATATACCCTCATGTAATTTGCTTCTTTGAGACAGAGGCATTTTAAGTAGGGTTTAGTGTACATCCTTCTGTAAAGCAATCATTTTATCATTGAATATCTCGCACTCTTTTCTTGAATTTTCCTTGCTTCTAGTTTGATAAATGGCGACTCCCTCATCACTACGTTTGAGATAACGGGGTCTTGGAAAGACTTCTCCCCATCGATTTCAATTGCATTGATCTATGGATGCTCTTCCCCCTATTCTGCTTGGAATTCATTGGAATCATACTCCTTATAGGACACTCCAATGAGGAGGACATGGTCACTTGGGAATCTATGCGTCTATTCTCTACTTGTAGAACTGCTGCAACATAGACGACTCCAACCAATTTGGAATCCTCTTATGCCATTCCATGTACGCCATAATTATAACCTTTCGCATTGTCTTCTCATATGACTTGGTTTAGATATTAGCAATGAATCACAAAAAATAAGTACCTTTGTGAACCCTAGTTCCTTTAATAACTTTTGACCTACTCGCAAGGCTTTATACTGGACTTCGCTAATTAAGGCTTTAAACCCAAAGGCCAGGTCTTGCTCTATTACATCTCTTTCAGGCGACACTAAAACCAAACCCTCTTATATCCTTCAGTTGGTTGAGGTTCCGTCCACGTAGAATTCAAGTTTGATAGATTTCTCTTGCTCAACACAGTATGGTCTACCATTCCTGTCTTTAGTATGGTGAATTATGCTACAAAGTCTGCTCGAACTTGTCCTTTGATGGAATTTCTCAACTTATACTTGATACCATAATGCCTCAATTCCATTGCTTATTTTGTCACTCTCCTTGATATTTCATTATTGTGCAACAAAGACTTAACAAGAAATTCTGTTATCGCAAACTCTAGAAGATTTGAAGTAGAGCTTTAGCTTTTGGGACGTCAAGATAAGCGCTACGGATAAATTTTCCATCTTCTTGTATCAATCAATGTCTTGCTTACATATTATTACATTAGCTCCATATCGTGTTCTTCTCATATCATGGTTGTAGTGATGTCGCCAGGTACAACTTTGACAGCAGTGATAGAGATGACAGGTACTTTGTAACTTCTAGAAGCCCTTTTCATATTATGGACCCCATTCAAGCAAGCTGCTCTTTCTCAAAAGTTGAAAGAAAGGCCTATACGTATCTAACGCTTTTGAAGTATTCAATATCGCTAGCTTCACAGTTAAAATCCATACCTCCTTAATTGTTTTGGGAGATTTTATCTCAACGATGGTCCCATATTTGATTTGATTTAGCTTCAGTTTCCCTATGAGCTACTAGATGACCATATATTTCCCTCACCTCACATTGAATACACACTACTCTAGGTCCAGACTCATCTCGTATTTCCTTAATATGGCAAAAATTTCATTTTTATATCATCCACATGATCACGCTGGTTTAAGGACATAACCAACATTTCATCAACATACATCAGCTTCTTTCTCCCTATCTTTTCCCAAAAAACTATGTTTATTATCCTTTGGAAAATAGCTCTTACAATCTTGAGCCCACAAGGCATAACCTTGTAGCAACATTGGTTCGCTCCCATGGAGTGTAGCTACAACCTCTGATGTGTATTTTAGCAAGTGACTTAAATGTTGAAGTAATAAAGTGATATCTAGAGTGCCGAACCCACTAGGATAATCTAACCTATTAAGTAACGAATTTTTTTAGCTCTAATACTATTTAGATAATTGAATAATTGAATTGTTTAGAAATTTAAAACAAAGATCTAATTCACAAGTTCAAGAAGTAAACTAAGAAAAATAATCTGAGACTCAATTTTCAAGTCACTTGAATTATGTTAAAAGTCCTATGATTACCGAATCACCTAGATAATCTAATACAATACCTAAATTCATAAAACTAAGTTTTGATTCTCCATCTTGATGATGAAAATTCTTAATTTATTTAATATTTTCTCTCGAACAAGACTAAAGACACATTCGCCTATGAGCTCATCATATCTCCAGATTAAAAGCCATACAAATCGCCGTTTACACATCTCTATCTTTTGCTCAGTTTATGGTCCTCACTCTAAGAAGCCTATATCAATTAAATGGTGTTCAAGTATTCAAAAGCTTTAAAGAAAAAATAAACACTCAACATGGAAGCTTTAAATAAAAATAACATAAAATTTAGAAATTGTAAATTCATAACTAAAGAAATCAAAATAATATTCTTAATTGAAACTATAATTAAAACTTAAACAAAAATAGAAAAATAAATTGAGCCTAAAATAAATCATGAAAAAAGAAGCTCTCTTATTGTGAATGGCAGCCCTTCTCTATTTATAGAGAGGAGAAATCGTACAACTCTTTTACATTAGTTATGAGAAACGCGTCTTAAAATAAAACTCCAAGTATGGTGAAACATGATTGAATTTATCTTATCACTCTGCTAAGACGACAATGTATACTAGTTGGAAAGATTTTTTTCACCAAGTCTTCTCCTTTCTTCTGATTTCGTCCAAACTCATAGAGAATTGGATAAGAGTAACTAAAAGATGTGAGGAATCCTTATGCTTTGTTGACTGGGAAAACAAGGAAGTAGATTTTGGCTCATCTTTTGACCACGTTCCAACTTTATAAAAAATGGAAAAAAAATTCAAATGGAAGCTCCATCTCTTATCTTACCAGCTCTCTAAGAATTTCCTCATGAAAACATTCAAAACACTTTCAAATTTTCTTTGACTGTAAAGAACTGAAAATATTGCACCTTACCTTAATTGATCTTCAAATTTGATCTAATCAGTGTAAAGGGGTATTTTACAATTGAAAGAAGAAAATTAATTATGAGAGAAAATTAACAAAAGAGTGTGATTTCCATTAAGAATTACCTTTTGGTGTTACATTAGCCTCTATTTATAGGCTCAATTTGCTGTTGCACAAAGTCTTATTACCTAAGCTATTTACAACTGAAAAAGGAATAAAAAGGAACATTCCATCTTTGACTCAGTCATTGAATACTAATCTAAACCGATCTCGTCCATTCATCCTATATGATGGTTATACTCGTTTATTCTCAGTTGCCATATCAGCAATCCGTTTTCTTTTTTCTGATTAGCTCAAAACTTCTCTTCTTCATGATGTAGCAGCTAATTCTAATTGTTCATGTTAAATTGTCTCTATTATATTCGACGATAAATGAAGTGTTGATATAAAATATTTTGCTTTGAGACCCCAGGACCCACACCTGAGGTGAAACAATGTTGAATCATTTCTTTTCACCTTTTTTTCTGGTCGTTGCCTTTTTCTTGAAACTCATACTGTTGAGAAAGGGATGCTTTGTGTCATCAACTAGGCAAGCTTTTTTTAGTGCATGGGTATCATCCATTCATCTTCAAACCACGTCTATTTTGGCGGTTTGTTCTCTTCCAGACTTATTGCATGTTTTAATGCAAGTTGACAGAGAGGTGACGTTCTGACCATCTCTAACTGCGGACGCCTCACTACATGTAGTGACATTGCTTGTTGTTTATCATTCGACAGTCATGTCTTTTTGAATTCCCTTCTTGATGTTTCATTTGCGTGCGTGCTTCTGACAACTCTGGTTCCCCTTTCTACGTGATACTGCATTTTCAATCTTCTTCTTTGTAAGTTTCTCAACGTCCAGCCATGTCTAGTTTATATTTTCACCTTCAATTCCTAGAGTGAGAAATAGCAGTGAGTTTAGTCAATTTATGAGAATTTATGCACATTCCTTTATGAGTAGTGTCCATTGCACCTTAGGTAAAAACGACGCAATGGATTTTCCATGTAATCCTCCCGCTGAAATCACCTTTCATCTGATGTACATAGCTTTTAGGTTTAGGTTTCCATGTCACCTCTGTTTTAAGATTTTTTTCCACCATTACACTCTTGCCCCTTCTCAATTCACCCATAACACCTATTGGGCTCTCCTCTATTTGAGTCTATGAATAGGCTATTTGGCTTAAACCTAGGGTTTCTGGAGTTAGAATCACCTATATGGTCAAGTCAAGAGGGAGAAATTACTACGTGTGCTCCAGGAACGACGAAAGGGGAGGGTTAGTTAATAACCTCCCCTAAGGTGATAAAGACTCGGATAGAGACGTCCTACTCATTTGAGGAACTTTCAGTGAGTGTTCTTTCCTTAGCCCCGTTATTCTCCTTTAAATTTCTTTATCTGAATCTTTTCTTCTTTCTTTTTTTGTCACATTTTTTCAACTGATTTTTGTTTTCTTTCTGTCTATGCAGATTAGTAGGCCAACAGGAAGTTGTACTTCTAAAAAATAATGACTCGTGTAGCCGCCACATATCATGCCCAAATCTATTATTAGAATCAACTATTAGACCTGACCAGGAGAGTGATATTTGATCCACTCCCTACCATCTCCATTACCATTTCCATTGTGTCAGGCTCCCATTCTGAAGCTACTTCTAAAGAAAGCTCTTCCTCAGGTTCTTCTGCTGTTTCTTCTTCAGAGAGTGAGACTGGATTTAACCCTTGATCAATCAGTGAGAAAAATGAAGAGGCTTCAAACGATGGCTAGCGGCTTTAACGAGCAGAATGTCCATCCTTGGATAAAGGCGTGTTCATCCCACTGATCTTTTCCAGTCACTCAAGATGCCTTTCCATCCGCTTTCTGCACTCCTCCCGCTTCTACCCTGGTGGAAGAGCCTCGTTGGTTACTGAGGGAGTAACGAGAACAGTCTCCCCTTGGCATTTAAGATTCTTCCAAGAGACCCCTACCATTCCTACTCCAGTCACTTTTCTGGAGGATCCAAATGTTTCTCATACTCTTGTGTGCAAGATTATTACAGAGCATGATTCTTCAACTTTCAAGCATACAGAGATCGAGGCTCTTCAGTCCACTATGAGCCATGAGTTTGTGAAGGTAACACGTTCGTCTTTTTCTCTTCTTTCTTGTTTTTAAGGCATATTTTCTTTTCTTACCTTCTTTTCTTTTCTGTAGGTTATATTGCACTAAAATGCCATCCTAGAGTATATTGCACACATCGATTCCACGGTTGGGTTTACTACCAAGAACATGAAGATGCTCAGGCCCATATTGTCAAGTTGTAAGCAAAAGGTAAAGCTACGCAATTTGAGACGAAGGCTCTAAAGAGAACAGAAATTGATATTCGAGAAATTGTTGGGATGCATGTAGGGGAGCTCAATTCTCTAAAAGCTTAAATTCTTAAGCTCTCTTAGAGCTTAAAGAATGCTGAAGTGGAGAAAAAGGTTGCCCTTAAAGAGAAGAAGCTGGAAGCGGAAAGGTTCACCAAGCATAAGTCTATAGCTTGGGTTACCGCGATGCTCTTCGCATGACCCCACCTCGGTGAGCTTTTATAGATGAACCGTGATTCTCCCCGCTAGCTCTGAGCTTCCTCCTGCTACAGTTCCATCCGTTGACCACCAAGAGCACAGCATCATTGAAGAATGAAGTATCCTTTGGATGTTGTCTTTTCATTTCTTTCAAGTGCTTTTTTTCTTTCCTTTTCTTTGTAATTTTTCTGCTTTCAAATGAATGAAAACTCATTTTCATCATATTGTTGCTTTCAAATTTTTTGCTTGACGGATTCGATCTAGTATCCAATTACTTGTACTTGTGAATTTTCTCTTCTAAAAACTTCTTTCAAAAATTACCTACCCGTTTTAAGAATATCTTCTGATAACTCTAAGATTTTGGAGTTATCTTAGTATTCCTATGAATTACTTATTGCTTATCTTAGGGTGATATAGTAATCTATTACTTAAATTTTAGTCATTTCATTCTTAGTTAGCTTCATGCTTAGTTTAGTTACATTACCAGCATTCTGAGTGGTTTTGAGCAAATTTATATGCAAGTGATGCTCCTGTGCAAGATCAACTAAAAGCTTGGGAGCTAAAGGAATGCTATTGTAGTTCATGTTTCTATTATAACTGTAGGAAGGAGACATATGTGCTCACATTGTAAACCCATTCGCTGGAACTAAAGGAAAGAGACTGTAATATGAAAATTAGCTTAGACAATCCATTGTCCTTTTGAGCTATGGTTAATGCTATTAGGATACTATAGCAACAAGAACAAAATTAATTAGAGAAAGTAATGGAGATGGGATTTGACCATACTAGCCCTCATCATCATTGAATATCTCATTAATATCAGCTCAACTTCATACATTACAAGTGTCATTTTCAACCATTTCAATAAGCTTTATTATTTTCATTTGACTCTTGAACCAATTGAGCTTTAACCATTACTACTAGACTATGAGACAAACAATCTGGAAAAACCCTTCCTAGCTATAGGAAGGATAGTAAATGATGTGTAAAAAAGAGAGCTCATAATGAGGGTCAATAATTAAGAAATACCCTTTAATGTCTTCAATGTTATTCAGTATACAGATGAGGAGATAGAAGAATGTGTAGGTGTATCTTTGATGGATTTTATAATGATGGAGAAAATGTACATAAGTTGTAGCAATACAACCTAGCCAGAGTCAACTTTAAAAATTCTGGATGAAGATAACAATGATGAGGAGGAAGCGGCAGTCACATGGTTAGATGCAAGGCAGAATACCCCCAGGTTTGGAAAGCAAATTAAGTCCTTGTAGTTATCTGAAAGAACTTGCAAACCACCACTATCTTCCATAGAATCACCACCATTGCTTGAATTAAAACCCTTTTTCCTGCACATTTGATGTATACCTATTTGGGGGAGAACAGTGCACTTCCTATCATTATTTCTTCCTCCCTAAGCAAAGAAAATGAGAATTTCTAGGAAGGTACAAAAGAGTAATTGATTGGTAGAATGCTGACATTAAAGGGATAAGCCCTTTTATCCGTATGCATAAGATACCGCTAGAAGAGGAAAGTAGCAACTCCATATAACAACAAAGGAGGCTGAATCTAATAATGAAGGAGGTTGTCAAAAAGGAGATCATCAAATGGCTTGATGCATGTATAATTTATCCCATTTTCAGATAGTGCATGTGTCTGTCCTACTCAGTGTGTGCCAAGAAAAGAGGAGTATTGTTATAGCAAATGAGAGAAATGAATTGATTCTAACAAGGACATCGACTGGCTAGAGAGTGTGTATGGATTACATAAAGCTAAATAAAACTACTAGAAAAAACCATTTTCACCTACCATTCATTGACCAAATGCTTGATAGGCTGACTTGTAAGGAGTACTATTGCTTTTTAGATGGCTACTCGGGTTACAATCAAATTGTTATAGCTCCGAAGGATGAAGAAAAGACTACCTTTACATGCCCTTATGGAACTTTTATTTTAGAAGGATGCCTTTTGGGCTATGCAATGCTCCAGCAACATTCCAGAGGTACATCATGGCAATCTTTATAGACATGGTGGAACATACTTTGGAGGTATTTATGGATGATCTTTCTATTTTGATGAGTCATACTTAAAATGCCTATCTAATCTTGAAAAAGTGCTAGAAAGATGTGAATAAAAAAATTTGGTCTTAAATTGGAAAAATGTCATTTCATGGTTTAAGGAGGAATAGTCTTAGGCCATAGAGTCTCATTTAAAGGACTAGAGATAGCTAGGGCTAAAATAGAAGTCATTGAAAAGCTCCCTGCCCCTAGCTCAATGACAAGAATTAGGAGTTTTCTAGGGCATTCAGGATTCTATAGAAGGTACATTAAAGACTTTTCAAAAATTTTAAAACCTTTGTGCATGTTGTTAGGAAATAATAGGGCTTTTGAGTTCTCTAAAAAATGTATGAATGCTTTCCTTGAACTAAAAAATGCTCTAGTGAGAGCACCAGTCATTGTTGCACCCAATTGGGAGCTACTATATGACTTATATGTGATGCAAGTGACTATCTTATTGGAGCAGTGCTAGGGTAGAGAAAATGTAAGATTTTCCACTCTATTTACTATGTAAGTAGAACTCTGTCTGAGGCACAATTGAACTACACTACCACTGAAAATGAGCTATTAACTGTTATTTTTGCTTTGGATAAATTTAGTGCATATCTCATTGGTACAAAAGTAACTATTTATACAGACCATTCTGCGATAAAATATCTTATCTCCAAAAAAATTTCAAAGCCTCTGCTTATCAGGTGGATCTTGTTACTTCAAGAGTTTGTCCTAAAGATCAAGGATAAGAAGGGCACAATGAACTAGGTGGCAGATCACTTGTCTAGGCTAGAAACTGGGACCAAAGCTGTAGCAGACTCAGCTATAGCAGAGATCTTTCCAGGATGAGCAATTTCATACAATTCCAATAGCAAAGCATCCTTGGTATGCTAGCATAGCAAATTATTTAGCAAGTGGAGTTCTTCCCCTATAGCTTGATTCGCAAGGATTGAAGAAAATTTTTTACGAGTAAAAAGCTTGCTATTAGGATGTTCCTAATCATTACAAGTAAGGTATGGATCAGATGTTTAGGAGGCATGCTATAGAGGAAGGGTCTAAAGTATATTGAAGTAATGCCACTCTTTACCTTATGGAGGGTTTCTTAAAGGGCTGGGGACAATTGCTAAGGTGATCCAATCTGGATACTTTTGGCCTAAACTTTTCAAGGATGCTTATGAGGTGGTAAAAAGCTGTGATGGGTGACAAAGAACTGGAAATATATCCCAAAGGTAGGAGATGCCTCTTAACAACATTATGGAGGTTGAGCTTTTTTATGTTTTGGGGTATCGATTTCATGGGACCATTCCTTCCCTCATTTGGAAACTTGTACATACTTGTGGCGGTATATTATGTTTCAAAATGGGTTGAAGCTACAGCCTTATCAACTAATGTGCCAAAGTATTGTTGAAGTTCATTTAGAAAAATATTTTAAGTTGATTTAGGACCCTTCAAGAAATCATCAGTCATGATGATACACACTTTTGTAATAAGTTGTTTGAAGGACTACTAGCTAAGTATGGGGTGCAGTATAAAGTTGCTACAGCATATCACCCACAGACAAGTGAGCAGGTGGAGTTATAAAAAAGGGAAATCAGGAGAATGCTAGAGAAAGTTGTTGATCTAAGAAGGAAATATTGGTCCATAACGTTGAATGGTGCATTGTGAGAATATCGAACTTCCTATAAGAACCCTTTCGGGATTGTCTCCCTATAGCTTGGTCTTTGGAAAAGCATGACATTTACCATTGGAGCTGCAACATAAAGCCTTTTGGGCTATCAAGAAGCTTTATCTGGATTTACAAGTGGTAGGAGAAATAAGAGCCTTACAACTAAATGAATTGGATGGATTAAGCCTATTCTCCTATGAGAGTGCAATTTTGTACAAAGAGAAGACTAAAAAATGGCATGACAAGAAGATTATGGATTGAGAACTAAGACCATGTGGCCAGGTTTTACGGTTTAATTCAAGATTGAGGTTGTTTCCTGGAAATTGAAATCACGATGGTCTGGGCCATTCAAACTGGTCAAGGTTTATCCTTATGGGGCTGTGGACCTCTTAGATGAGAAATTTGGGAAAAGGTGTAAAGTAAATGGATAAAGAGTTAATCATTATTAGGGCAGGGAGGTTGATTGATTGAAAACCTCAGCCCAACTTGATTATCCATAAAGAATGAGCCCAAGTCATGGTGAAGACTTTAAACCAAGAGCTACTAGGAGGTAGCCCAGGTAGTTTTTCATTTCATAATTCATTAATTTTGTTTTGTCTTTAGTTAGCTTTCATTTTTAATTAGGCTATAATTTTTCATAATAGGTTAACATATTCCATTTTTGGTAGAAATCTCTCTCTCTCTCTAAATTGTTATCCTTATCATAAGTGTAGATTATTTTAAGTAATATATATTCGTTCAATATCTCATTTGATTGCAATATCTTGCTCTGAAAAGAATTTGTACAAATTGGTTCCAAGGAAGATCTAAGAGGGACCCACTGTAAGGACAACTTACAAAAGGAGAAAAGCTTAGTGTTTTATTGACTGATGCAGCACCTGAGAAGAGAAACTATAACACAAACATTCCAGCTCAGCTAAATTTCCCCTCCAATATTCACACTACAAATTAAACCAAATAATGAATTTTCCTGAAAATTTTGAATTTCCCCCGTAAAATATCTTTGACTGAAATATCTTTCATTTTATTTTTTGTAGAATCATCGTTGAGGGAGTTACACGTGGTAGCCCTGGGAGAAGTCCTTTCACCTTCAAATTTGGAGCGCCCTTTGCCATTCTTCTCACGCAACCTATTCAAATTCAAAGCATTTTCTTCTTCCTTAAGCATTTGTGCAAGGCTCTATTTTTGCCAAAATCCTAAAGCTTCATTCTGTTCAATCTTTTATACCATCTAGAAAAAAATGAGTAAATCTTAGAGCAAAGGCCAACCAAAGCGTTTCATTACCGCAGAAAAATTCTGTAGCGAGCTAGCAGAAAGAAAGTACAAGGAAGAAATTCGAGCAAAGAAATTTCATGAAGAGAAAGGATTCATGCTGAAGCTTACCCCTACATTGGGCCTTCCCAAGGACATAACTACAATTATCCAAGAAAGTGGATGGGAAAGCTTCTGTTCTCATCATGATACCATTGCCATTTCGTTGGTAAGAGAATTCTATGCCAATTTTTTCCTTGGGCAATCAAATATGTCCATGAGAGGTACTCTAGGTGTAGTAACTTCTAAGGCTATAAACTCTATTTTTAATTTTGATGATGAATATTTTGTACTCGTTGAGAAGATTACTGATGTTAATCTTAATGAGATCCTTAAAGAGTTGACAATGTCCGGAACCAAATGGCACAACATTTCATCTGAGGGAGTGAAAACTTGTCTTAGGTCATCCCTAAAGTCGAGAGCCAAAGTTTGGTACCATTTTATTCGAACCTCTATCATGCCTACAACTCATATTCCGACTGTCACTCAAGAAAGATCGATTTTATTGTATGCTCTTTTAACTGGTAAAAGTATAAATGTTGCTACAATAATTTACAAGGAGATTGGAATTTATGCCAGTAAGAAAATAGGTTGCTTGTTCTTCCCCTGTCTAATTTCTAAGTTGTGCTTTGTTAATCTGGTTCCATATCTAAGCTCTGATAAAAAACTAATAAATCATGAAGCAATTACTTTAACTCCTATAATAATGTTTACGACAGAGAAAAGTAAAGAACCATTGGAGCTAGCAGAACCATCTTCCAGGCATGCGAGTACTCAAGGAAATTTTGGAACCACATATAATAACCTACTACTATGCAATATATATGATAAATTGAATCACCAAGAGGCTAAGAAAGACATGCTTAATCAAATGCTGCATCATCTTAAGATGGAACATCGTGCTTACTTAGAGTACGTGTAGGCTAGGGACCGAGCAATTCAAAAAGCCTACAAAAGAATTCCACCAACCAACTTAGTTTACCCCTTTTATAAAAGGCTACTCTTCAACCATGGAAAGATGAAGAAAAGTAGGAAGATGAGACTATGAAGGCTGAGGAAGATGAGGCTGAGCAGGCAGAGGAAGAAGGGCTAGGAAAAGATGAGGTAGAGCATGAAGACAAAGTTAAGAAAGAAGTTGAAGATGAGGTTAGAATTGAAGAAGAAGAAGAGGAGGGAAAGTCAAGTGAGAGTGAAGAGGAGAAAGATGGTTTTAAAGGAAGAAAAAGATGAAAATGATAGTAAAGGAGAACAAGAAGATGAAGAAGAAGAGAGTGAAGAAGAGGTAGAACCCACCCCACCACCAAAGTCATCCCCTAAAAAAGGGAATGATAAGGGCAAGAGGAAGCTATTCACCCTAAGCCCTGAAAGGGCTTATGAATCTTCCTAGTTTGATTTATAAGTCTTACTCTTCCATATAGAGTCTTCTTTTAAACACTTTGCAAAACATTAGCCTTATTTAGCTTTTCCAGGTGTAGTCTGTTCCACTACTCTTTGAGAATACTTGCTCTGTTTAGATCTTCCAAGTGAGATCTGCTTCGGAACACAGAGAACTTTCTTAGTTGAATTTCTTAAATAACACTTAGAAAATACTTGCTTCGCTTGGACCTTCCAACTGAAATTCGTTTCAGAACACTGAAAAAATTAGCCTTCCTTAAACTTTTAAGCAGAATCTGTTCCATAACACTTTGGAAAATACTTGTTTTTCTTAGATAATTCATTTGGCTTTTCCCACTTTTCTTTCACTGCCTTTTCATTTTCCAAGTGAATTTTTTTCTAGGATACTTCGGAAATTTAGTTCTCTGAACTAGGCCTACTTTTTTAGACATCGGCTCTCTTACGATGCAAACCCTTCATTGTTCCATTGTTTTCGTTTCCATTTTGGAGAGTTTATAGCTATTGAAGGGAGTTTTGACTTGTAATAACTTAAGCTCATTGTAGAACTTTAAGTGACTTCGCTTACTTTAGGGAACTCATGTCCTTTGTAGGGCATTTAGCGCTCAAAATGACTTTAGCTCATTATAGAGCTAAGTGGTCCCGTTTACTTTAGAAAACTCACACCCATCGTAGGATATTTAGCTCTCAAGGACTTAACCTCATTGTCGAGTTAAATGGACATGTTTACTTAAGAGAACTCATGCTTATTGTAGGACAGTTTTCTCCCAAGGACTAAAGCTGATTGTAAAGCTAAGGGGTCCTATTTACTTCTTTCAACTCACACCCGTTGTAGGACATTTAGCTCCCAAGGACATAGGATCATTGTAGAGCAAAGTTGCCCCATTTACTTTTGAGAAATCATACCATTGTAGGACATTTAGCTCTCAAAGACTTAAGTTTATTGTAGAACTCAGTGGCCCCGTTTCCTTTTTTGCATATTATGGTTATCGAAAAAATTAAAAGTAAAGGAACACTAATTTTACATGGAAAACCCGTAACGAGAAAAAACTCATTGGAAATTTTAATCTATTTTTAAAGGAAAAGAAAAGAAAAGAATTATACATAATATCTACGTAAATGAAATGCATTCCATAGGTTGGAAAACTCGTTACCATTTTCAGTCATCAAGTGATAATATATATTCCCTCCGACTGTTTTGATAATAAATGGCCCTTCCCCATTTGATCCTAGCATTCCTTCATTCATCTTGAATACCTTTTTTAGCACAAGTCCCTAACTTTAAATTCATGTTATTGACTCTCTTCTAAAAGTAGGACCTTTTTTCTTATTAGAACCTGCTAACATGATGAGTGTCGCTTCCCGCCATCCATTTTGCACTAATTGTTTCACTAATGTTGGACCTTAGTGTTGGGTTTCCTATATCGACTAGTACGACTGCTTCGACTCCAACGCCAGGGAAAATGGGATTTCTCCTATTGGTTCTCGTGGTGTAGTTCTATAGGCACAAACTACTAAAGGCAATTCTTACACCCACTTTTCCTTAGCAGATTCTAGTCGTTTCTTTGGACTTTCAAGTATTGTTCTGTTCGACCTTTTTGCCTTCCCATTTCCTTGTGAATAATAGGGTAAAGAAAAATGTCTTTGATTTGAAGACCATCACAGAACGCTTTAACCAATTCTTTGACAAATTGAAATACGTGGTTAGAGACTAATTCCCGAGGAATTCCATATCTAGATATTATATTTTTCACATGAACTGTTTCACCTTTTCTTCCCGTACCCTCACCAGTGCTTCCGCTTCGATCCACTTACTAAAATAATCAGTTTATAAGAGCAAGAATCTCTTTTGAGCAGTAGTCATGGGCAGTGGTCCCACTATATCTAGTCCTTATTGAGCGAGCATCCATGGGCTCACTAGAGTTTTTTGGTCTTCCCGGGCCATTTTAGGAATAGGAGCATAGCTTTGACACTTCTCACATTCATGACGAACAATTTTGCCTCTTCATGTATCTTGGGCCACTAAGGTCCTTTATTTATCACTGTGCTTGGTAGAGATCTCCCGCCAACTTGATTCCACATATTTCTTCATGTAATGCAGAAAACATGTACTTAGCCTCGGTTGGTGTGAGACATTTAAGATAAGGCGTAGAGAAAGACCTCTAATACAACTTTCCGTCAATCAACGAGTAAGTGGTGCTCTATTGTTGAAGTTTTCGGGCTTCCCTTTTTTTTTTGGAAGGTCATCATTTATAAGAGAACAGATGATACTTTCTTGTCAATTCTGTTCTTGATTTCACGTTTCTATTTCTACTTCAATTTGCATGGTTTTTTATACTTGGCTCATTTCTATTTCACGTTCCTATGACTAGACAATGGGAATCGCGTTAGTTTCTCAAGATATGGCATTTCAGTTGTTCCTAGCTTCTGCATCTCTGCCATTTTCTTCTCCAACATTTTCTCTGTAGCTCGTTCTGTCATTAACTCTTCTCGGCCATTTTCTCCTCCTACCTCTTTTTCATTATCCATAATTAGACTTCTCCTTCATTACGGAGTACATTCTAGCCAGCACCCAGATTTAACTGTCTAGTGGGTCAGGTTTCCAGTTCTGTGGAAAGAGGATTCATTAAATTTTCACGTTATCAAGTGACTGTTATCTGGCTTGCTTCAGCTCATGTCTCTACAACGTCCCACTGTAAAGCCGCGATTCATTCCTGCATAGTTTGCGACGTTTTTCAAGCGCTTCACGGTTGTAATCTTCCATGTTCTGCGTCATTGCCATTATTGCTTTAATCATGTATTGTACTCCTGGTGCGAGTTAGTTAATGGGATTTTCCTTGTTCTCCACCTCATTACTGCATGTGATCTAGTTCAAGGCGTCTTGCATTACGATCTTGAGTTAATTCTCGCCTCTCAACGAGAGCAGCAAAATTGTAAACGAAAATTTTACAATTGAAAGAATGATATTAATTATGAGAGATAATTAACAAAAAAAGCGATTGACTTCTATTAAGAATTGATTTTCGGTGTTAGATCAGCCACTATTTATTGGCTTAAATTCTGTTATAAAAAACCTGATTCACCAAGTCTATGTACAACTGAAAAAGGAATGAAAGTAATATTTTATTGATGACTTAGTCATTGAATACTTATCTAAATTGATCTCGTCCGCTCTTCTTATCTGATGGTTATACTTCTTTATTCTCAATTACCGCGTCAACAATCCATTTTCGTTATTTTGATTGGCTCTAAACCTTTTTTCATCGTGACATGGCAGCTATCTCAAATTTCCCCGTTGAATTAACTATACAGAAACTTCTAGAAAATTCTGTTAGCTTCTTTAATATCTTTGCTACAATATCTAACTGGCCTTGCTCGGAAACATCTTTTGAAAGTGATTCTAATGATAGGAACACAATCAGTCTTGAGACGCAATTTCTCCACCTTTATATATTTGCTAAAAAGCCATTATTTATGGAATTTCCTTCCATATTCTTTGGTAACCTACTCATTTGATAAACAAAACAGTAACTAAGATAATAATAAAAACATGATAATTAAGCAAAAAACTTAAGAATTAAAGGTTTGAAAATAAATATAAAATTCATTGTTACTAATCTTCCGTGGATTGCTTTCTAGGGTAGCTTAATGTCTGTCACCATGAACAATGAAATCTTGTTGACCCCGGTCAATGTGACAATTTTGAGAATGACAAATAATATTTTTACTAAGTGTGTAGGTCTAAATAAAGGGAAAATTATGTTAAAAACACTTAACCTTAAGTACTTATGCAAAACCAATAAAGGACAATCAAAACCGTACGTAGCGAGTTACAAGCGATATTTTACGAAGGGCACGAAAGATGTCAAATGAACTCCAATGACCTGAAAAAAAGTTGGTTGAACTCATAATGCTTCAAGGAATAAGGAACTGGGCCGAACTGCACATGAACCAGAACAGAAAATACCGAACCGGGTAGAATAGTGTGAAAAATGTCTTGGACCGGTTCACCCTAAATCCAGTGTCAAAACTAACTCCAATTTGGAGAGGATTTCGATCAGACCTGGCTAAATCGGACGGACTAGTTTGGAACCGAATGGACTGGTTTCTATAGAAGAAAATTCCTTGCAGAACTTTCCCAATCGAATCCACCGGTGCCAAACTGGTTGGGCCAGTTTCTTATTTAAGAAATTCTTCCCAAATCAAGCACCGGTCCATCCGGTTTGGACCAATTCTAATATCCATCCTCCAACACAAATAGGCCACAACTTTTTCATTTCAATGACACCTCTCCACTCTTTTCCTACGAAGCTTATAGTATTTCATTATTTAAGAGGCTTGTATTTTTAGTGATCTTTTTTTGAGAAATTTTCCATTGAGAAGCTAGTGAAAATTGTGAGCAAACTATTGAACGGTCTATTCTTTGAGAGAGTAAGAAATTTTGTAAGAGATTCAAAGATCTCGACCGAGTTGTATTGTCAAGGTCTGATTGGTACCGTAAGTCAATACGATTTGTAAAAGTTTGGTCTTCACTGTAAGAATATAGTTTGAGAAAAAAGCTTGGAGCGTGGATGTAGGAATAGGTTTTTCCAAACTACATAAAAATATTGTGTGTCATCTCTCTTCCCAACTCTGTGTTGGAATCCACGGCGAAGCATGACGGAAGGCGTGGTGGTGTTTTAAAAAAGTCTATAAAACGATAAACAATCACATTTTCGCAGATGAAAACTTTTTAATTGAAGAACATTTTTTCAAATCAGATCAATTATGTATTTATATATTAAATCAAAGACATACATGGATATAAAATATACCTCTTGTAGTCCAATCAAGCGCTCTTATAAAACAACGATCTTGTTATCTCACAAATGATAAACTTCAAGATCCAGACCATGATCTTTCAAGCCAATCCTCAAACACACTAGGATGTGTGTGAGCACGTAGAATATATCAAGAACACATTTTCTGTCTGTAGCTGTACTCAGCACATGAGATCTAGAGATTTTGAAAAAAATTAAGTTGTGAGACAAAACTCTGATCGAAAAGCAATTAAAAATTATTCACTGAAATTTTTTATTAGCTTTTAATTTCAGAGAGTTTCACCCCTGATTGCAACTGTGTTCATAGCACACTGAAACCAATAGAATAATATCAATATATTTTTTAGATAATGACATATCAAATTTTTTAGAAATTTATATAAAATAATAAATTAACTATAAATGTGCAACTGCAGTACCACACGTTACTGCAGTGTGTCATGAGGAGTCACAATGAATGGCTATGTTGGAAGGCAACATGTCAATTTCTGCAAATTTATTATTTATTTTAATAAGATAAATATATAGATATTAGCCAATTTAAAAATTAACTTATCTGATTATTTCTATCGACTAGTTTATCTGTTAGTTCAAATAACAGATTTAGTTTATTCAAAATTTAAATTATTCTCTCATAATAATTAAATATTGTCTAATTTAATAAGTTATATATTTTATCTCACTTATTGATTAACATAAAATTAATCGATACTATTATTTAATGATAATTTCTCAAAATTATGTTAAATAATTTAATTAATTAATTAATAATTAGTTAATCATACATAATTATCTAACAATTATATACTTACCCTAGAAATATAATTCATTTTGCAAGTCAGTCATTTTTTCATGTTCTGAAATATTGACATCATAGACTGTCTAGTACAGAGGTGACTGGGGACCATGGACCCATAATACTAAGCTCCAATAAACTGGATTATTAATTAAACTTTTTAATTAAATAATATTATTTATTAATTCCATTATTACTCCACTATAAATATGGAATTGCACTCTTAGAGATTATAGAATGAGTATTATTATGTAGTCCATTGATATAATCATTTCATGTAGTTCTGTCATCCAATTATTGGTTCGTAAATTAAAGCTTGTCAAAATTACTATTTTACCATTCGAATTACCTCTTGATCTTTAAGTATCATTAATACACTAGTGAATGGCTAATTTACAGTCATATTATAAATTTGAGCTTAATAATCATTCAGTTCTAGAACTAACACTTAAAATAACTAATATATCATCCGTTAGGAAAGCTTGGATTTTAAATCTTGTAAAATTATGTTCTCAGTCATCCATATCACTGAATCTCCAAACACAAGTCACTAGCATGTTTCATTAATGAATGTGGACTCATTATCTCTCTTTAATATGTTGCTGACCATTTTATTCATTATCTCTCTTGTACTTATACAAGATCATAGTCTCATTAATAAATGTCGACTTTTCAGAGATTTATATAAATTATTCAACAATAATTTAAAAGAACAATTATAAAAAAATGTAATTGCATTAAATTTCATATTAAAATGTCAAAACACATGTTTTGAGGGCACTATGCTCAACACTATTTATTTTCTGCACTTTAATATTTGGCATCGTTACTATCTTCATTTATTCTAAGCATTTAAGTTTCTGCACATTTATTTAATTGCGTAATTATTTATACTCCTTGACTGTTCATTTTTTTATCTATCATTTTATTTCAAGCAATTTGTTTTTAAAATATTAAAATATTTCTTTTAAACTATTTTTCCTTTCAAGGGGTGCCATATCGATCCTACAATTGGCATTAGAGCTTGGTGCTCAAATCTGTAGACTTAATCGTCTTGAGTTATGGCATCATCTTTTAATTTTCAACAAGGGCAATCAATTTGAAAACCTCCATTTTTCGATCGAGACGATTTTAATTTTAGAAAATTAGAATGAGAATTTTTATTCAATCTCTTGATTATGATTTATGGGAAATTTTAGAAAATGGTCCTTACGTGCCTATGT
This sequence comes from Datisca glomerata, assembly GCA_003255025.1. NCBI lineage: Eukaryota > Viridiplantae > Streptophyta > Magnoliopsida > Cucurbitales > Datiscaceae > Datisca > Datisca glomerata. Next base: position 744,257 of record QANY01000527.1, read on the forward strand.
CATGAGATTTGACCAAAAATGATAAAATTAAATTGTCTTTAAATGCTCAAGCAATAATATTTTATATTGTGCCTTAAGTATAAATTAATGTAATCTTATTTGTATGTGTGAATCTACAAAAGATATTTGGCATGTACTAGAAATCACACATGAAGGCACAAATGAAGTTAAAGATTCTAATATTGATATTCTTATGCATTAATATGAAATGTTTAAAATGCATGATATTGAAACCATTGAAGACATGTTTGCTCGCTTTAGTGACATTGTAAGTTCTCTTAAGATTCTTGGTAAGAACATTTACTAATAGTGATTGGATGAGTAAAGTTATTAGGTCATTATCAACGTTGTGGGAGAAAAAAAAAATTACTATTCAAGAAGTGAAAGATCTTAAGACGCTTTCACTTGAAGAACTAATTGGATCATTGATGTCTCATGAAATGGAGTACATGGAAGAGGAAGTAAAAAGAGGAAATCTACTATTTAAAGTCAGATTCATTGAGAGCCAAAGTGAAGATGAAGACGAAGACGAAGATGTAATGCACTCCACAAAAAAGCTTCGAAAACTACTCACTAAGAGAGCACTCACTTCAAAGAATAAATCCAAGGAAAAGAGAAGCCCCATTTCAAATGAAAGATACATATGTGCATAATGGCACACATTGACAAGATTGGCAAGCTTCATTTTCATAATAATCTTGATCTTCGAGAATTCACATGAATTTTTTCTTTAACTTTTTGGATGCTTTTCAAATGAAATATTTTCATTTAAATTAAAAGAATGCATACAATAAGGGGGAGATTTTTCAAAAATCGAAACTTTTATTTTGATGAATTCAAAGGGAGTTACAAAATTATGAAAGGAGGAGAGTTTTTTTATGAAAATGGGAATATTTTTAACAAATGGCATGTCAAATTCTTTTTTATGATTTCAAAGAGGGAGAAATATAGTTAATTAAATTTTTTAAAATTTTTGTATTATAGTTGATTGTTTTTGCAATCAATTGTTTGTCATCATAAAAAATGGGGAGATTATTGAGCCCAGTTAATGTGACAATTTTGATGAGGATAAATAATATTTGGACGGATATTTTATTTAAGTGTGTAGGTCCTAAATAAAGTGAAAACCATGTTCAAAACACTTAATCTTAAGTATTTATGTAAAAACAATAAATGACAATCAAAACCATATGTAGCGAGTTACACGCAGTATTTTACGAAGGGCACGAAACATATCAGACAAACTCCAAATGACTTGAAACAAAGTTGCTCGCACTCAATGCTTCAAGGATAAGGAACCAGACCGAATCGCTCATGAACAAGAACAGAAGATCCCAAACTGGGCAGAATAGTGTGCAAAATGCCTTGGACCGATTCACCCTAAATCTGGTGTCGAAATCGACTCCGCTTTGGAGAGAATTTCGGTCACGCCTGTTGAAACCGAACGGAGTGGTTTGGAATCGGATGGACCGGTTTCTACATAAGTGAATTCCTTGTAGAATTTTCTCAACCGGATCCACCAGTGCCAAACCGGTTGGACCGATTGCTTATTTAAGAAATTCTCCCCAAATCAAGCACCGGTCCATCTGGTTTCCAATTCGGTTTGGACCGATTCCAAGATCCATATTCCCCTATAAATAGGCCACAACTTTTTTATTTCAACCACATCTCTCCACTCCTCTCCTACGAAGCTTATACTATTTGATTCTTTTAGAACCTTGTATTTTGAGCGATATTTTTTGAGAAATTTTTAGAGAGAAGCTAGTGAAAATTGTGAGCAAATTATTGAAAGGTCTATTCTTTGAGAGAGTGAGAGATTTTGTAAAAGATTCGAAGATCCCGACCGAGCTGCATTGTCAAGGTCTGATTGGCACTATAAGCCAATATGATTTGTAAAGGTTTAATCTTCACCGTTAAAAGATCGTTTGGGAAAAATCTTCAAGGGGAGGTCCTTTGAGCGTGGACGTAGGGATATGTTTTTCTGAACCACGTAAAAACATCATGTGTCATCTATCTTCCCTACTCTCTTTATTTTCTGCACTTTAATATTTCACATCGTTATTATCTTGATTTATTTATTTATTTTACGCATTTAAGTTTCCGCACATTTATTTGACTGCGTATATATTTTTATTACTTATTTGTTTCATTTTTTATCTATTATTTTATATCAAGTATTTGTTTTTGATATATTAAAATATTTTTTTAAACTATTTTTTATAATTGTCATATCGATCCTACACAATGAAGTCACCTTACAATTTAATCCTTAATCATTGCAATTATTGGCTTGAATATTATGCATATGGTTCTGCTATCGTCAACCAGCACTTGCAGGACTTGGCAGTTCACGATCTAGGTGGAAATCATAAGGACGCCGTTATGGGGATGGTATACCCCTTTCAAATCTTCCTTAGACGTCAGTTTTCACCTTCTTCTGAAATATTTTCCTCCGTTTATTCATACATACCTCTTGGGAAGTTAACACAATAGTGATATCAACTACCTTCAAATCTGTTGATGTTTTTTACTTAATATCTGTAGTATGTTGTTTACAGCATCTTCAAAGGGATACCAAATTTCCTTCGTCGTTCTTTGAGCAACCGACGAGGAAGTGGGAGAAGTATGTTGGTCTATTATTCATTACACTCATTGATGATTGGCAGTTAAGTGCATGTTCCTTGCTAGGCAGGGACTTGTTACTGCAGCTGCACTTATGAACATCATCATTACCTTCTGTGTGTTGTTGGTCCACTTTTTTCACCGGTACATTGGTGGATGAGACATTATGTTGAGTAACCTCTCTCTGAAGATCCATGATTTGTTACTCCAACATTGTCATATCTTGCAAGCCTCTACGCAAGCTTCTCTATGATTTACTGCCTCAATTCTATAACATCATCCACAACAGCTTATGGTACCGCATTAGGCCAAGGTGGAACTTATTGGTTGTGGAAAATGTTGTACCAAGTTCAACGTGAGCATTAGAGTGTTCACGACATGTGTGTCTAATAGAACAAAAACATGTATGAAGAGGACAAAGTTACAGGAGAACCTAAAGCTGTACTCTCTTGCTCTCAATTAGAGCGTCAACTTGTGAAGGTTGAATGTCTCCAAAAATTTTTATCAATTGATATGTCATCCCTAGAACACCTTAGAAGAAAGATAAAACTATAATTAAGATGAGGTTAGGAACCATTAAAAAACCTAGGGTTGATGTTTTAGAAGGACCTCTGACATTAGAGTCAGTAATTACTTTAATATTCTAGGGTTTAGATAATAATCGCATATTAGGTTTACCTTGATATATATACATAGTGTTTGAAATAAGTCAACCACTCGAGCCCCGCCTTCTTCCCATGCACATAAATTCGACTTCCTATATTGGGCTGAGATATTTCCATAATGGGAATAGCTTAGATTTCAGGATATTCATAATCACAACCATTATAACTACTAAAGAATATAGCAAGGTGATTGCCGCTATTTATTTTGTTCCTCGGCCCATCAATAACCAATGATGCTCTGTCTGCTATCTCCTAAGAAGAGCCCGTTCATTTGCGTTCGTCTGCGCCAAATTTTTCAGTCCGCTACCTTTTAGCGCTGACTTTACCAATCGTGCTCTGACTTACATCACGCCCGTATCTTGGAGCCCATTTAAAGCACCTCATGTTGTAAGCACCTCATCCTTTACAGCATCTATAAAAGAGCTTGTTTTACTTCAATTTTAGATTCATGTTTTTTTATTCCACTAAACGCTCAAGAAAAGTGTTATTTTTATTGAACATTTACCAAGGTCCAAAGGTGCTGTTTTTCCACCCATAAAATAGACAAAAGAAAACGTTGTAAGGCTCCATCACGTGCAATGATCGATATGCTAACCTGACAGAGCTTTTCCAACGTTGAAAGAAGGAGTATAGAATGTTTCTTCCATCCCGAATAGGGTTATTTAGCGAATTCTTCTCATTCTATTCTTATTTTATATGCTCATTTATTCATCATATGAAATTATAAAAAATAATTAATTATGCAATGTAACTGACTTCTATACAATAGAAAGATCTTTTATACATTAAGAAATAGACTATTTTCAAATTTATGTATGAAAAGAAACAACAGTGAATTTCTGCAAGTAAAAAAATATTTATATGGACAGGTAAAGAAATCTAAAAGTGCCTTATTATTCCTGGTAAGAAATCACGAAAAACAATTAACTAAACAACCTACCTGACCTTTATACAATAGAAAGAGCTTTTATACATTAAGAAATATGCTATTTTCCAATTTATGTTTGAAAAGAAAGGACACTAAACTTCTGCAAGTAAAAAAATATTTCTATGGACAGGTAAACAAGTCGAAAAGTGTATTACGGAAGTTATTTAAAGTACTCAATAATTGACTTACTATAACTAAAATAATAAAGCAAAAGTAAACCATCTTTTCATTACCATCACATAACATATCTCTACACATTCTATGAAAGCTATAGCTTTTCTTGGCCACTGGCATAAACATAGAGACTAAAAGTTTCGGCTATAAGTACAAGGACTGTTTTTGCAGTATTTAGTTCCAACTGCCTGAGTAAAAGTATGGATAGAAGTTCTAAATTTATCACCTTCATCATCCTCATCCTTCTTGTGAACGCGGGTATGTATAGTTTGTACTTCTGTTCTAGCTCTTAATATCTACTAGTTCACTTGCACCTAATTAGAATGATTCTTAAATGAATATTTGAAACGATATATTCGTCGAAACAACATTTTTAATATAAAATTTCTATTACATGCGTTGTAGATGATAAACTTAATAATTTTTTATTAATGTAATATCTCAAAAAGTGAAATGGTACTAAAGATACAATAGTTAAGCATGTATGTAAAAAATATTATAAAGAGCTTATGTGTTTGTAGAATTCGTAAAACCGTATTAGATGTCGTTTAGTTGCTTCAAACTCTATTTTTTTAATTGTATGTTTGAACTAATAAATTTACATTTGCTTCTTTTTTCTTACTTGTTTTCACGCGTTATATTTTTATTTCATGCATGCTAAAGTATCTTATCTTGATTGAATTTAAGGTACACAATTGATAAAAAATAAGTTAAAAGTATTAAATTATGAAGTACAATTAAGGAATCTCATGAGGTAATTTTTGTCTAAAAATGTTTCTCCCCCTTTAGCCTAATATATATTCTACTCGCTCGTAGTTCACATTACAAAAACTTTAATCATAGTCAAAGTAACAAAGAGTGACACTTTCTGATTTCCATTTGAGCCTTAATTTTTTGAGGATTTAAGATGGCTTATTCTTAGATTAGATAATGGTTCTTAATTTTTTTAAATACCTTGAATTTTCTTGGCTGAATTAAAGAGAGTTTTTACATAGTCGTCTAACGTTTTGTAGCCATGCCAATTTATCGACTCCGACAAATGATATGTTCAAAACGATAAACATATTTTATAACAATAAAACACGTAAACATTAAATAGAAAAAAGAAAAAGTTCAAAGTGCACAAGGTGAATAACCTTGTGCCAAATATTGCTCTGATGTTTTTATTTTACTTACTCTATTGTTGATGGCACATATGTTTTGTTGCGTTTCTGAGACAGTTATGGCAGAACAATGCTTTTTGCTAAGCAAAACGTGGCGTAAGAGATGCAGACTGTCGAGTAATTGTGCCCATAAATGTATTGACAAAGAGGGAGCTCATAATGGATTATGTTATGGCTGGTGGACAAGTAAATGCTATTGTATATACCACAAATGCCCATAAAATGTTTGAATCACTGCCTAACCAAAAAATAGATTACTGTTTATTGGATAAACAGAGATTTTTTTTAGTTCTTCCCAAGTTGTCGTTGTTGCTGTTTGAATCAGTGCCATTTCCCTTGCGATTAAAAAAAATTAACAAAATAATAATATTTAAAACAAATCATTACTATAAATGCAACTTTGTATGTTTCACCTTCATGTTTTAGAGTCAATACTTGGTGTGGAGTCAATATTTGTCCATATACTAGTGCAACAATTGTTTAATGGGTAAACTATACCATGAGTCTCAATAGGGTTCTAATTGATTTAATTTGCTTATTATACATTATGGCTGACCTCTATGACTACGACTCTCCACGGTGGTACATGGTCGCTCCTACAAACTATTGTCAAGTATCGTCTTTGACTTTTTAACATGCCAGCGATCGGTCTGCTTAGTCGTATCTTGTCCATTTATTCACTCATATCTTTGTAACTACTAAGTAAAGTAATAAAAACTTAAGTGAGTCTCTTATCTTAGAACATTTCTGAGAGCAGTAGTCAGAAAAAGATTAGGATGAGGTTACGCAATATTGGAAATGACATCCTTAACCAATATGACCTCTTTTAGGTCCATCGAAGTGTCACTTCCCACTTTGGGAAGGGATCTAGATGATAGGTCACACCTCTCAGGAGGGGTCTTGGATGAATGTCACCTATCTCATCCCTGTGGCACGTTCTCTGTGTTCTTCCTCCCCAGATTTATGATTATTACATGCGACACGTAGCATAACATGAAAGGTAGAATACATGAGAATCTTCTTAGTAGATATTCTAGTCCACATGGCTATGGTTAAAATGAGTAGTGACTCGATGTTGCTATCTCAACAAGGCTTGTTGAGGTGTGATTACATATGGTCTATTGTCAACTAGTCAAGGGATTACTTGGAGTGGACCCTGCTTGGAAACTCTCTATAAATAGATGCATCATCCCTCATCGTTGTGGACTTTTGGATTCATTTTCTATTTCCCCATTTTTTAGAGTTGGAGAATTCTCCATGAATTCTTCTTCCCAAGAGAATTTTGTCACCTTCTACAGGCTGTCTCAAAGTACTCTCCATTCACCCTTTAGATGCCAACCTCCATGTCCCGAAATTATATTTGTTGTTTATTGAGAATCACACATCTAGTTGCATCCACATGGCGTCACAGTCACACCCCCTTAGCTTCTGAATATTTTGCAACTCCAAGGTGGAGTGATATGCCACTTCAACTACAATTATTAATGGGCGAAGATGACCCAAAAGTGTTTCACTTCGATTAGCGGTGACACAAACTTAACCAAGAGCCTAAGGATGACACAAACTTACCCAAGAGCCTAAGGATACATGAGATGAACGAGACCACCTGAAGTTCTCAGCTTGCTACCACTGTAGTAGCCGCAGCTACTGTAGGGATGGATAACACTGCAACTATAAGGTATTTGCAAGTCTCTAACCATGATCTCCATTCTTCTAATGATTAAATCCACACAATAATGAGCATCCTTATGGAGTTCCTCCAAGGCATTCCAACACATAATTTCCCCCCACCTTCTCTGATGCATACGATTTAGATTGGTCAATTGCAAAGAACCCTCAAACAACCAAAAATCTTAACTCAGAACATTCAGATCTTTTGAACCAATCATCATCATCAGTGTCCCAAAACCCATCATGACTACTGCCAATGACAACATAGGTAATTTGTCCAACCCTTTCATGTCAACGTCATCCGCTACCATGATGCAAGTACCATCATTGAAAGGGATGCATGATGACCTTTCTTAATTTATCACTCATGAGTACTCAGAAAATATACTTCAGGTAGAGACGAAAAAGTCATCCATAAGCTATTAATTCAGACTTTCGATCACCATGTACGGTAAAGCTGCAGCGTAATTGTCCCCCGCTTTATACATACCTCCCAGAAAATACAATGAGAAGACTGATTGTGTAAAAACACATATAACACACCTCGTTGACGAATGAGCTTACCCGTGGTAGGCCAACTTAACACCAAGGTGTGCTCTAACATGGGAATAAATGACTTCCATTTTCTGCACCAAGTTCTTTGTGTCAGGAGAAAGAGTTAGGATCTTTGAACTTCAAAGAGAATCGTGAGGACCCAATAAGGAGTTGACAACCTATGTACATAGTTTAAGGACATGGAATGCACATATGATTAGAAAAATGAGGGATTGGGGAACATTTTTATAAGTGGTATGGTCAACGAATAAAGAGTGCATCTGAAAAATATTAATATAAATTTGTTCATGAACTTTCAAGTGACTACACAAGAGTGAAGGAACAAGAGGAATATGGAGTATAGACATGCACCCCAACTTTCCCTTGTTCGATTGATAAAATTGAAGAGTTGCTCAATGTTTGGGTTAATGACAAAAAAATCAAGCGTTCTTGGGTAGATACACTCCCTACAAGAGAGTACATCTAGTCTTCTAAGTGTTGTCATGCTCACTGCAATCTACATCATCTGAACAAGGACTTGAAGACTCTAAGTAGGATATTTTAGGAGAAGTTGAAGAAGGGAAAATTATAACGAAAGACATAGCTCCTATCAAGGAACAACCTTTTCTGCAACATGCAAACGTGAAATATGTACGTATGGTGGCCCTTAAACTTCCTATATGACACTGATAGAAGAAGATGACAGTAAAGGAAATCCACTTGAGGGGAATGCCAAGTTCATAGAAGCTCTACTAAATACAGGGACTTATAAGAGTTTCTTTGATGCTCTTGAATTGGATGACATAGCAAGGTGACACGTAACTCAAATATTGATGGATGTTTATGACTAGAGTGAGATGAGAGTGCAATCCTTCTTTGAGCAACCACCACTGGGTAGAAAAAGATAGAATGAGGAAGGAGCAATCATGTTTACCAATGCCAACCGCCATATCAAGAGGATTGGGCTTAATTGTCCTCTGTATATTGAAGCTACTTGAACAATGTGCAAGAGAGACAAGTAGTGATATATAGTGGATCCTGAAATCTTTAAAGAGGCAAGAGCTTTTTAGAAAAGAGTCGTGCAATAGTCAAACATGATAACAAGATTCTCCTTTGTGGTTAAAAAGACATTGGCCTATGTCAATGTGAAACTCCAAGTGGGCTGATGAAGATTGTGCATTGCTTTCATCTAATTGAAATGAGATTGAGTGCCACATACTCTTGGGCTGAACATGGATTCATGACCATGAATTCATCCCTTCGACATTAGAATAACGCTTGAATGCATGATGGAAAGAAAGAGTTATTAATGTGATGACTACCAAAGCACCATTTGATGAGGCAAAAGCACATCTGGTTGAGGTAGTCTTGTTTGATAATTTGGCAGTAGCAGGGGTGGTAGCACCAAGAAAATTCAAAACAATCAATTTACCAAAATGAGGAGATAGTGGATATAAGACAATTGTAAAGGCAGGCATATAGCTAGTTACCCGTGTTAATCTACCAAATGAAAAGAGAGCATATTGCTTATGATGGTACATAGGGTCACCACGCAATCTGATCCCTCTAGTGACAAAAGGAAGCAGAAAAATATATGACAGAGGAAGCATTTGCAAATTTACATGGCCTGACGAATTGTGTTAGCCTAGTGAATTGTGAATCACTAGAGCAACCTCAACTAAGAATCCCTTATCGTCGCAAGAGGAGCTCAAAGAAGTTCACCGTGGAGATGGAACTGTCGACAAGCCAGACTTCTTGGCTAAGAGTTTAAGGAATGAGGAAAGGCAAACATGTTTAAGGTTGCTAAGAGAGTTTGTTAGAGTTAGTGAGCCAAATGCTTAGAAATTTGATTTTCAGTAAGGGGTTTGTTGTTCAAAATATTTTGTTCAAGGATGCCTTTTTCTGATTTTAGCGATATGAAATTAAGGGGTATGATTTGCTAATTTTTGAAGTTAGAAAGTGTAGTAGGTTAAATAAAAAGTTTGTGTGATTTGCCTAGATGACAAAGTTTGTGGGTAATTTTCATTTCACCATTTAAAAAAAATACAGTCAAGCGGCAAAATAATTGATCTCTCAACTTTCAACGAAATTTTCAGCTACATCTTCAAAATATGGGATGGTCACCCTTCAAGGAAGCTTCCTCTGGGTCTCAATAGGCTCATGAATTGTCTTGCCAGTAGTCGTAGACAAACTTTACCTGGTCACATGAATGCATGAAATGAAACTTTGTCGCCCCTTCGCCTTTGTCAATGACAACAACTTTAGTAGAAGGCTCCACCAATCATCAAAGGAATTTGGCTAGCGTAATTTTAAGTCAGTTCTAAAAATGACCAACTCTACTAGTGTCTTTGATTATGAGTCATCAATAATCACCACTTCCCTGCCAAGGCTCTCAATAAGTCTTTATGGTTCTTGATAATAAAGTAGCACGAGATGCTCGAGGTATGGAGATCATACGAGATACATTGCCTAGGCAATGATTCCCTTCCATCCATGATGTAAATATCACCGGAAATTCTAGCATGCTCTCTGTTGGTCATGGGACTCCCTATTCATAACCTAACTGACAAGTAACCTGGTTGCACTAATAAAGAGTACTATCAAAAAAATTATTCCTTCATGTTCCTCTATGATTGAAAGTGTCAAGGGCGTAAAAACGACTATGATCTTCTCCTCCCATCGAAGTAAAATTACTTTTCCATTACCACGAAGGTCAATGTCTTAATTATATCAAACCATAGGTTCTCGACCATGTAACTCGATAGCTTTGATATGAAAGAATGAGGTCTAAAGTACCCCAATCTATCAATTCTCGTTGGGAAGTCGACTGTTGTAGAAATCATTACACACCTCCATGACCACACTCGAAGCCAGTGAGCAAGTTTCGGATAAGTTGAAATAGACCCTTGTCAGGCCACACCAAGGGTAGTGATCCCACATGAACATCTGTAAAAATGCATTGTCGATAAATTTTGTAATCTTATAATATCCCAGTGATCGCTCTAAGTCATGGTGATCCTGATCAAGGAGGTAATACAGATTACATAGGAATATAAGAGCTAAAGATAATTTCTGACCCATTTGCTAACATGGCGGCCATGACGAACATGAAATTGTTCATCATCTCATTGGGAAGACCTAAAGCATCAAAGAAATGCATATTTGACATGAGAATGCATACAATGATGAAAAACAACATCACGATGAAGACTTGTTTACAACATACTACAGTAACGATCTAATGTACAGAGTAGATAGTAATATCACCTTAAAATATTTACTTAGGCAGCCATAATGTGATGAAAGCATCTAACTCCACCTTCTTTTCTCTAAATTTTGGCACTCGTCGTGACCCCTACTGCTCTTATCCTTTCATAGTTGAAGAATGACATCTCTAAAGACTAGAACAAACATTCAGAGAAGTTTTCCCTTCTACCATTCTTCCCTGCAGAAGACTTCTTGTGAGGTCTAGGAAGGCCACCATTTAGCACGTCCATTATGAGTTTGACATTAGGCTTGATCTTAGTCCGTAGTAACATTATGATCTTCCAAAGAAAGGAAGATGCAAAAAAAGTATACGTCCTCTTAGGTAGGCGTGAATTTACAGCAAGCAGCTACAAAGGTTTGTGAACAACTACTCCAACGCAATAATAGATTTTGAATCGTTGACGGCTCATGAACAGTAGTTGATACCTTGGTATGACTGGTGAGAACGATTAAAGACATGGGTAAGTCACCACGTGCATTCCTCTAAAGCGATCTGGACTGTTAAGATATGAATCAACAGAGATCAAAGTAGCATAATCACTCTTATTGGATTTTTCAACACGGCGGATACAAATCCCAGTCTCTGTAAGAGTCTTTAACATAGAGGGGATAAATGGTTTGACAAGAGAAACCTTAGAAGACAAAATGAATAAATGAGACAAAGTACAAAAGCATTAGGATAATTTTGGATCAATTACCTCACCTCTCATTGCATCTCCATTCCCAACCCTTTGTTCTACTATAAATTATTAAGGCTCACATGCAATATTTACTTTTGAATAGAGAAACAATTAATACAAAAGCCACCACATTCACTAGAAAGATCGAAAGTAGAATATGAAAATTTCATAATTCTAAAAGGAAAGTGCAAGCGTATTAGCTTTACAGGTTTGTGGTTCGAGTATAAGTATAAAATACCAAAAGCGCTTCTTCTCTCACAAATTGATAAGTCCTTGTGTAAATAGAGGACATACATAATAAATTAAGTTGAGATAGCAAAAACATTCAAGTACTATTCACAATCCTAGCACAATAGAATTGGATTTATAGATTTAAGGGATCCTGTGATCAATACAAATTTTGGTCAAAGGATAATTGGTTTCACGTATATATTCTAAGATTGAAAATGAAGTCAGTTCAAGGGTTACACTTTTCTCCTTCAGTCAAGTTAATACGCAAGGACAAATAAGCAAACAATTTGAGGACTCTTTAAGTTGATCAAGCGGTTTCTTACACAGGTGAAGAATGTAGTCGATGCAAAGGAAAATTTTGCCATCTGCTTGCTTGGAATTACACTCTGCAGGTACGAAGGATTCAATCCCTTGCCGCTCTTCAGCAGATTTTGTACAGGCTGCTTGTAGAAAACTCATGTATAAGCCAAGCACTTTGCATTTGCATCCTAGAAATTTGTCCACTTGAGACTCCCATTGCATCTTCTACTTCTTCACTTGGATTGATTTTGGCAGAGTAGCAGAACCGACAACTCAAACAATTACTTATTTTCTACTTTTGCTACACTCTGCAAAGGTCAAATAAAATAAAAACATAGGAAATATGGCTAAAATTTTTAGCTCAAACTATAAAAATAGACAATTTTTTGTTCAAACTGTAAAAATAGCCGAATAACTTTTTTTTTTTTTACAAAAACTGGACGGAGTAAAAAGCTTGTTTACCACAAGTTACACAAGCCTAATTGTAAATATTTAAATTACACAGGCATAAATGTAAACTTCGTTTACGTCCGTGCAATTTTCGTAAATAAATTATTTTATTTAATTCAGTAATTTTTGATCAATTTTATAAAAAAAATTTCATCCATTTTTATAGTTTGAGTTGAATAATTTATTTGTTTTGTTTGTCATTTTATGAAAATTTTAGTTAACACTTCAAAGAATGGATTCATTATTCATGAAACTGGTATCTGTTAGACTGTTGGCTTCATCCATGTGGGTGGATGAGCACGTAGCTCATCCAATCTCAAAGCCGATGATGAGGCTAATTTTGCCTAGCTAAAAATGACCTAGAGTCAACGCTATAAAGTGCCGTGAAGTAACCCTAACGAAAAAAAAAATGTCGTGCACTGAGTTTGAGGTGTGGGGCAGTTATGTGCCGCTCAAAATGGATGGTCTTCCAAAGAGTTTTTTTTTTTTTTTCGTAAGATACAGAATGGCTTTATCAAGATAAAAAAGAGTATAAGAACGAATTTTGTAGGATGATTGTTGAATGATAATTTCCTCTTGGTGAGTCCACTTTATATAATATTGAAGGATGAGTGTAAATGTGATGGGTGATTATGAGCACAAGAGTGATCTAATTCCTAAACAAGTTACCGGAACAATATCTAAGAATGTTTGCGAGAACGTTAAGAGGTGAAAGATGAGCACATTAAACACTAAAGTATTGTGACAAAATGCTCTATGTTATCAAAGGGACTAAATCCTCTATGATGTAGAGGTTTTTCATCCCTCTGAATGAAGGAGAATGCCTCCTTTTATAGCTGGTATATATGGGGGATCCATCATAACTAATCTCTTGATTAATTACAAGATCGTTAGTTAAATACAACTACCTGAACAAATCGTGTTGATGTCTACAAAAAATGAATACATTATAACATCAACACAAAATTTGTTATGGTGGAAAGTTGAAGATCTCACGCGTGCCAAAATGCGGATGCATCATGAGTCAGGAAAATGATTATAGTTTAAAAGCACCGCCAAATGCGAATGCATCATGAGTCAAGAAAATGATTATAGTTTAAAAGCAATATTGATAACCAGCATATGAAAAAACTTCTACCCATTCCCAAGGTTCTACTATTATTTACTTTACCTTTGCATCAAAGGAAAATAAGTATTAAGCAATAACTATTAGTCAGTTTTTAAGACTCAATGTGGACTCCGCAGAGTGTTAATACGATAGCGAAGTTTCCTATTGTCATAATTAGACATAACAATGGATAGAGTACTATACCTTCAACACAAAGTCGACCTTAAATTACTCACATTCAGTATTCAGTGTTATATGAAATCGATGGCATTTTTCACCTAGTAAAGCATAATACCAAAAAGATTGTTAAAGTATAAAAAATATTGCCAGTTCATTCTTCAAAATAATCAAATCTACAATAAAAGAACGGCATCACTCAAAAGACTATTAAACGAATTGTTACTCAAGCAGAAAAACATGATCTCATTAAAAGAACTAAAATTTTGAGATTGCAATATTACCTAACATCAAATAGCGTCACCAATGCTTGCTTTTTGCCAAACAGAGTGACAAATATAAATCCTTAGCTAGAGAGATACGCACATAGAGAGATGCATTGATAGTGTGCATAAAAGAAGTAGAAGAAGAATAAAAGAAGAAGAAGAAGAATAAAAGAAGAATAAGATGAAGATAAAGAAGAAGCAGAAGAAGAAAAAGAGACGAAGAAGAAGAAGAAGACGTCTTTGTTGAAGAAGAAGAGAGAATGAGCTTGAAATAAGTGCTAAGAATGGGGGAGTGGGTATTTGTCTACCATGGTTGATTTGATCTTTGTATGGGGAAAGAAAATGAAATGATGAGGAAAGAGAGAGTTGTCATGCTTGATGTTGATAGTAGTGGAACATGGATATCAAATTTCTTAGTTTTAGAAATGGGTATAAAAAATCCTAACTAAAAATAGAAAGGGTATATTTATGCAAATCACCATAGGGAATCCCTAAGTAGCACTGTCGTCGGGAACCCAAAAACGCCGCAGCCATATGTTCACAAAAAAAGTAGTTGATGTCATCAGGACCCAAAATGGCCGCTATCGGATGAATTCTCAAGTGGCATTCGTCATAGAAAACTAAACTAGGAAAATTCTACAATTTCCCCCGCATTGATGTCGACAATTTTTTCCCCAACTACGTGCTAGAGGTCACCAAATACGTATTAGGAGTTCACCAAATATGTAATGAGATTAATTAAATATGTATAAATTAATAAATCTTGGAGGGATTCATCAAATACGTACTGTGCTCACCAAATATGTACAAGGGTTCATCAAATACGTAATGAGGTTCACCAAATATGTATAAATAAATACATCTTAGAGGGTTCACCAAATACGTACTGATGTTCACCAAATACGTACAAAGGTTCAATAAATATGAAATGAAGTTCACCAAATACGTATAAATTAATAAATATTGTAGGGGTTCACCAAATACGTAGTGAGATTCACCAAGTACGTAAAGGGGTTCAGCGAATACGTAGTGTGTTTCACCAAATATTATATATTGGGATTCACTAAATACGTAGTGGGGTTCACCAAATACGTAATAAGGTTTACCAAATACGTATAAATTAATAATTTTTAGAGGGGTTCACCAAATATGTATTGGAGTTCACCAATTGCGTATTAGGGTTCACCAAATACGTACAAAATCATTTTTCGTGAACCACTCTAAGAATTATTAATTTTGTATGTATTTGGTGAGCTCCACTACGTATTTTGTGAACTTCACCATGTATTTGGTGAATCCTAATACATAATTGGTGAACCTCTTCAAGAATTATTAACCTATACGTATTTGGTGAACCCCACTACGTATTTGGTGAACCACTCCAAAAAATAAATTTTCAATTTTTGGTGAACCCTTCAAGATTCCCTTTGTACTGGCGGTTTCTTTAACCAATACCGACGATTTTCTAACTTATAGTGGCGGTTTTTACAACTAATGTCGGCAGTTTATGCCCCTATACTGGTGGTTTCTGGCGATTTTTCCAATTTGTCGCAGTTTTGTTATTTTTCGGCGCTTTTGCATCAATACAATGTTTTTCAGACTTCTTTATAGTGCTTTTTCAACAAATTTGATTTTTTAAAATTGATCGTGGTATACTTGATGAATCGCAAACAAAGTTATCAAGATTCTCAATTTTTCAATGCGAACATTAAGTACCTTCACTTATATTTCTAATTAGATTTGAATTAAGTAATTACTTATTAAAATAATTGAACACTTATTCATAAACACATAAGAACATCTTCTTGATTATATTGTGGTGATTTTATTGGATTAAGTAAGAATTCTTGAAGCAATTGAGCACTCATTCATAAACTTGTTAAAAGTTATCATTAATAAAGTTGTTGTGCTTTCTTGACAGGTATTGAGCGAGACGTGTTTTCACTCCACTCCATAGATAGTGAACACAAATTCTTGTTTCATTTTAAATTCCTTTCGGTTCGTAATTTTTCATCAGCTAGCTACTGGTGGGGCTGTTGTTTTGTCACTTATCCATATTTTCATGCACTTACACACTATTATGTCTTACATTTATCGATTGATAATTTTTCATCATTTAACAAACATGTATAACCCCCAAGAATTTTTAAATTTTACGTGTGAAATATTTTGGTGAATCCCTCCAAGAATTATTAATTTTGTATGTGAAATATTTTGGTGAACCCCTCAAATAATTTTTCATTATTTAACAAATATGTATAACCCTTAAGGTTGGAGGTAAACACCTTTAGAAGACTCGTTCTCTAAATGCAAACATTCACTAAATTTAAAAAAACATATTCTCCATATTTGTATATTGCATCTAGACCAAACACCATCACCACATGGTCAAACGCCATCACTACATGGCGAAACGCCATCACTACATGGCGAAACGCCACCAACACATGGTGAAATGCCACCAACACATGGTGAAACGCCATGTGTTGATGGCGTTAGAGCTTGCTGATGGGGTTTGGGCTTTCAAATGCCATTTTTTTGTGATACATTATACCTAACTTATAACAATGGTTTTCTTGTCAATAGCGTGATTTTCATGTCAATAGCGGCGGTTTTTGCAATTTTTATTGGCAGTTTGCCCTAATACCTGTAGTTTTTGCCCCTATATCGGCAGTTTTTGGCAAATTTTCCAATTTTAATGTCTATTTGAAGCAGTTTTAATGTCTACTGCAACGGTTTCAGTATCAATATCGATGATTTTTATGTCAACAGCGATGGTTTTAGTATCAATATCGGCGGTTTAGTGTCAATTCTGGTGGTTTTAGTGTCTATGATGATGATTCTCCAATCATGAATGGCGTTTGCGGTCCAACTAGTCCATTTTGGACCCCAAACGCCACTTACAATGGCGTTTGGCTAAGATTTAACAAAACATATTTATATTGTTATAAACTAAATCGTAAAACCGATAAATATAATTTACTGGCCATCAGAACATCACGACCTATAATTATATATGGTGAAAACACGCTCTCTTATTGCTTGTCACAAAAGCACAACAACATTATCAATGATAATTTTTAATGAGTTTATGAATAAGTATTCAATTGCTTCGGAAATCTTTACTTAATCCAATAAAATCACAACAACATAATCAAGAATATGCTCTTATGCATTTATGAGTACGTGTTCAATTGTTTTAACAATTAATTACTTAATTCAAATCTAATTTAAAATATAAGTGAAGGTACTTAATGTTGGTATTGAAAAATCGAGAATCTTAATAGTTTTTTTGCGATTCATTGAGTATACCTTGATCAATTTTAGAAAATTGAATTTGTTGAAAAACCGCTGTAAAAATGTACGAAAACCCATTGTATTGATGCAAAACCGCGACAAATTGGAAAAATCGCCAGAAACCGCCAATATAGGGGTATAAACCGCCGGTATTGGTTGCAAAAACTACCGCTATATATTAGAAAACCGCCGGTATTGGTTAAAGAAGCTGTCGGTATAAAGGGAATCTTGAGGGGTTCACCAAAAATTAAAAATTATTCATTTAGGAGTTCACCAAATACGTAGTAGGGTTCACCAAATATGTACTGTGTTCATTAAATACATATAAATTAATAATTATTGGAGGGGTTCACCAAATATGTAGTGGGATTCACCAAATACGTAATGGGGTTCACCAAATATGTAGTGGGGTTCATGAAATACGTAGTGGGGTTCACCAAATATGTACAAAAATTAATAATTCTTGGAGGGGTTCACCAAAAATGACTTTGTACGTATATGGTGCACCTCAGTATGTAATTGGTGAACTCCACTATGTATTTGGTGAACCTCTGTAAGATTTATTAAATTATACATATTTGGTGAACCCCATTACGTATACGGTGAACCTCACTATGTATTTGTCAAACCTCACTACGTATTTGGTGAACCCCTTTAAAATTTATTAATTTATACATATTTGGTGAACCCTATAGGTATTTGACGAACACCAGTACGTATTTGTTGAACCCCTCTAAGATTTATTAATTTGTACATATTTGGTGAACCTCATATGTATTTGGTGAACCTCATACGTATTTGGTGAACCTCATACGTATTTGGTGAACCCCTGTACATATTTGGTGAACCCCTCCGATATTTATTAATTTATACGTATTTGGTGAACCCCATTACATATTTCTTGAACCCTTGTACGTATTTGGTGAATACTGGTGAACTCATCCAAGATTTATTAATTTGTACGTATTTAGTGAACTTCAATACATATTTAGTGACTCTAGTACCTATTTATTGAACCCTAAAAAATAATTGTCAGCATCATTGCCGGGGAAAACCCCCGGCATTGGAGTGTGACCCAAAAATTTATAGAATGCATCTGCAATAGAAAATTCTTGAATTTCCTATGCGACAGAAAATAATTGAAATGCCTGCATCATAGAAAATCTTGGATTGGTATTATTCTAGATAGAGAAAAATAATTTTATTAGATATAATGTACTTATTAGATCAATAAGTACCTTATGATTGAATTGAGAAATTCTATGCTCGAATATTTATTTTTCTCTTATTTATTACCAATCAAAGCATTAGTAATACATTTTCTCTTTAGTCTACCTACATGATGTATTACGGATTAAGGGAGTCAAAATCATCAGATGAAATCGGTTGCTCCTCTATACGACCATTGAAAATCCTTGAAATGTATCTATCATATAAAATCCTTGTACCACCTCCGTCATAGAAAATCCATGAAGTGCTTCTGCCATAGTAAATTGTTGAAGGGCGTTGGGCATCGGAAATTCTTAAGGTGCCTCTCACCTAGAAAACTCTTTAAGTTCCTCCGCCACAGAAAATCCCTTAAATGCATCCAGTCATTGGAAATCTTTGAAATTCCTCCACAATAGAAAATGATTGAAATGCCTCTGTTTATTTGTGGTTGAGGTAACACCTTTGTTTATTTGACTCATGTCATGTTGTTGTGTATGTGACTTTGCACCTGCAGTGAATATGCATGTTATGGAAGAATATATACACTCCCCTTTATTACTTATGCGCCTTCGGATTGGAATCAACATGGCTTATTGAGTAAAAGCTCATAAATTATTTTAGAGCTTGATCATTAGAGATGTGCCCTGGTGCCAAGATGCTTATCTCTTAGTTTTGCCAAATTTTAGAAATCCCACCCTTAAAGGCCGGTATTTTTTCAACGTGTTTGGCGCGACAGCCCGTTTGAGGCAGTAAGGGTAGTAATTTTATGATTACCATAAATGTACTTAGGAATGGCATGAAAGCTCATTTGAGGCACCAAGCATGGTAATTTTGTCATTACCATATGTGTACTTAAAAGGTGGCTTAAAAGCCCATTTGAGGCACCAACCATGGTAATTTTATCTTTACCATGGGTGTGCTTAGAGATTGTGTGAAAGCCAATTTGAAGCACCAAGCGTGATAATTTTATGATTATTGAAGGGATTTGCAAAATGGAAAAGTATCACAGTCTTAAAATCTAATCGTTAAACAATCTAATCTATGTTAGAACGAACATAAAATTTATGTCATTGATGGGTGAACAAAAAAAAATCTAAGCTTTTTACGTCACGATCAAAACCTTGATATTCTCACGAACTATATCCTTGATCTACGAGCCAATAGCGCAATACTAAAATTCAATGAGCCTATCATGTGACGGCGCTGATCATCATTGTCAACTGCCTAGTGGATCCTTGAATCAACGTGTAAGATTTATTGATACCTTGCCAAGTTAATCTACTACAGTCTTTCTCAGTAAAGTACTCAGTTTCACTAGACTGTGAAATATATTTCACTAGACTGTGAAATATATGCAAGTCGTTAAGAACTCTTGGTTAAAAACATTGTTCCTTTGAGCTTAACTACACATGACTCATAAACCAAATGTTATTTTGTGTGTAGATCTTTGACAAACATATATTGCATATAATATAAAAATAAACTATTTATTATTTTAAGAATAAATGTTAGGAAAAATAATCGAATTTCAGTGCTTTAGAGGCACAACCATAATAATCTTCCACTTTTCTTAAAGTACGTTTACAACAAGCTTAACAAACATTTTATCTAAAAGTGACCCAAAGACAATTGTGGCTACAATCTTCATAAAGGAGTTTGCTAGGTTTTCTACTAAAGCTATCTTAATTGAAAATTTAAATCCATTTACCAAACTTACATGAGATTCTCACCATGATAGACAAGCAGATAATCCACCATTCTCCTAAGATACTTAAGTATATACTTCATTGTTATCAAGTGAACTCATCACAGATTTGACTGATATTCGCTGATAGGTTTATTGTGAAACAAATATCTAGTTTGGTACACTACATTGCATACATAATACTTCCCAATGTTGAAGTATAGGGAACTGTCTTCATGTTATCTATCTCTCCTTGTACCTTAGACTGATCATTAGATAAATGAATTCCATGTCAAAAAAGTAGCTGGTTTTTCTTGCAATCCTGCATTCCAAAGCTCTTCAGTATCTTATCTATATATGCTGATTTGGATAAGAATTCTTTTAGATGTTCAATCACGAATAACCTAAATTTAAATAATATATGATGCCTCTCCTAGGTCCTTTTTATCAAAACTATTTGATAACCAAAAATTTATGCTTGACATTAATCTAACATCATTCCCAATGAGGTGAATTTCGTCTACGTAGAGAAAACCAAGAAAACTACTATCTTTCCTTCCTTTCTTTGAAAACCCTAGGCATCACAATCTTTTATAATCTCATTGTAGTTCCAAGGGTTTGAGTCATGTTCCTATAAGAAAAACTCAAAAGTATCTCCCATGAACATGCACCTTTTAGCTGGATCTGATTCACCCTCAATACGGCATGATTGTAGAGTACTAGGAAGTACTTCATTATTGTTCTCTTTAGTAATTTCTCTCTCAGTAACATCCCTATTTTATTTTGAATGGTCTTGTAAGCCAAGTCAGAATCAACTAACCTTTTTAGAACAATGTTGCTCTTAAACCTAAAGTTTGAAATATAGTCATCTTCTAAGAAGACAATATTTTTGCTAACAAATACTTTGTGCTCCTCAGTACTATACAATGAATCCTCTTATTCCCTTTGCATACCCAAAGAAACCACATACCTTTGATCTAGGCTCCAACTTAGCAACATTTGTTGTGTGATGTGTATACGCAAGTGCACGTTCCTTTAACAAGTAATAAAGTGATGAGTGAGTGTCGATCTCTACAGAAACTGATGAGAAATATGCAATAAAATAGACCGAATTTAATCTAATTAAAAAGAGAGTAATTATATTGATTGATTTCAAATAATTTAAAAATAAAGTTGAAATGATAATATTAATAAAATGGCATAGAGTGACAATTGCAGAATATGAGATTAAGTTTAGTACTAAGGGTGTACTTAATGATAAAGATAGCTAGCATGGTTAACTCCATTATCCATTAATATTTTTGGTTAAATCTGTTATTGCTGTTACAATAACCTAATAGCATTAACCTCATATCATAAGCACAATTGATTTCGATCCTTACGATCTTTAACTCTAAACTTAATTAACTTATTCCTTCGCCTAATTCAAATTAGAGTTGTCTCTTATTAGCTCCATCCGATTGGTTTACAAGGTGAGCGTAATTCTTATACTACTCACTAACTACAGGATTTAAGTCCCAAGTATCATTCAAGCAATTTCCATTAAATTCAACCTTTCCAATATTCAATCCAACTTGCAAACTACTAAAGATGCTAGTCGATAATAAAATTTGAACATTAAGCACCCTTGAATGAAATGCTAACAAAAAATGCGCAACACCAACTTCATTAACAAGAAACAACAACTTCAAAGTTCATTACTCATACTATTTTAAAGGTTATAGCTCATAATGAGCTTTTGAACAAATTTAAAGATAACCATTTACATAGTTAACTCATAGAGATTGAGGTAATCAAGAACTATAGTAAGTAAATAAAGCTAAGAAAGAAGAAAGAGAGAAGGGAATAAATGAATATCCTCTTCTTTGTCTTCTTCCTGCTATCTTGCTTCCTTTTCTATTCTTCTTCTTTTGTCCTTTCTCTGTAAAATGTCACCTTATTCTGGGCAAGAGTGTCGGCTCCCTTCTCAAAATGGACGCCCTTTCTATTTAACGAGCCTTGGAATTAGGGCTTCATTCTTCTAGCAGTAACATGTGTCAAGCAGCTACAAGGCGGGGGCCATAAAAAAGGCGATGGTGCCAAGTGGATAACATACTCTGAGTGCATGAGCATCTTCTCTCTTTTTAGCGCGAGCTGGACTACACGACAAATCCTCATGCCAATTGTGCACGACCATTACTATAGTAGCAACACAATCCATTACAACACTTCTCCAGTCATGATGCTACCAAGGCCATCTGTAGAGGAGCGTAATATTATGCACAAAACTGCTCAAAAGCCATTAATAAAGCGATCAAGGCAGCAAAACCAAACAAAAAGTGAAACTAAAAAGAAATGAGACGAACTTATGCAATAAAGCACTACAACTGTGTAAGATAAGCAATACTTAAGGCTTAAAAATACAAGGATAACTCTAAAATCTTTGATTTATCATACCCCCAAACTTAAAGTAGTACTCATCCTCGAGTGATGGTAACCAACATGAAAGACTCTCAAAAGAAGTAACCCTAAACATTGCCATCCCTAAACTTATCTAATTCTTCTTTTTAATGCAAGCAATAAATCTAAGCTGACTAACCAACTTAATCAACACTTTCAATGCACAAAAGAACAAAGATCTTAATTATCATTCTCATACTTATCAAATTTAGATGCTATCCTAATTCCCTTCTGTGTGTGTGTGCTAGAAGATAGAGTTTCTCATTTAGACTGCTAGCACACACACACACAAGGGAATTAGGATAGACTTAACTTTTGCACTCTACTTAGGAAACCTATTACAATAGCAAACAACACGTAGCAAGAAGATTACAAAGCATAGGGGAAAAACACTTACATGAAGAACACAAGGGAATTTATGATTCCCTTCTCTATTTTAATGGCTTCTTCTTCTCCTCTTTTTTTAAGGATTAGAGTAACTCTTACGTTATACTACCTTTTTATGTGAATTGTCAACACTTGTGTAAAGGTACTCGGTTACTCAGCAGTAAACAAGCAAGGAAACCTATTACAACAGTAAACAACACGCAGTAAGAAGATTACGAAGCAAAGGGGAAAACAGTTACTTGAGGAACACAAGGGAATCATAAACACTAAGCTGCAATATTTTCATTTTAATGGCTTCTTCTTCTCTTCTCTTCTCTTTTTTAAGGATTAGAGTATCTCTTAAGTTATACTACATTTTTATGTGAATAGTAACACTTGTGCGAAGGTATCGACTTGGTAATATAACAGGCAAGGATGCTATTTCTTAATTTTTATTATTTCATTTGATAATGCTATAACAACCTCATATCTTTTGACGTGAATGACAACATTGATAGTGAAGGAACTCGGTTACTTAGAAGACTAAAATAGAGGAGCTCGTCTTACCTCTTTTATTCATGAAAATTTTCTTTGAAGCCAACCAAAGTGGCAAGATTACATAAAAACAATTCTAGTAGAGATCTCCCCCCAAAGGCACCTCCCCCAAATTTGAGATCTGTAGTGTCCCCAGTGTAGTAGCAAAATGAAGGGGCTGGACATGCACTCCCCTGATACTGGTGCAACAGTCTAGCAACTATCACTGCTAGGAAGAGCTTCCAAGCCCTTAGAGGAAGCTTTAAGATCTGAAATATGTTTCTTTGCTCATTGAATTAATTCTTGAAGTTTATCTTCTAGGGCTTTCTCTATTTCAATTATTTTAAGTTTCTTTTTAGCACTTGCACTAGAGCTAGATGTTGCTACTTCCTTCTTTTTGTCAACTGATTTCCCTTGGACATGACAGTTCTGGAGGACTTCTCTTCTTTCTCAGGGTGCTTCTTCTCTGGAATAGGGGTTAGCAATTTTATTTTCCCCTTGTCCTTACCTTTCTTTGGTGATGGCTTTTGTGGTGGTGTGGATGCTACTTCTTCTTCACTCTCTTTAACCTCTTCCTCTTGGTTCTCCTCTTCCTCCTCCTCAATTTCTTCTTTTTCCTCTTCACTTTCATCTTAATCATCTAACTTTCATCAACTTCTGCTTCAACTTTAACTTCTTCCTCTACTTCTAATTCTTCCTCATTCTAAGGGGTTGCATCTTATTTGCCAAACTGCTCCTCTTCATCCTTCTCTTCCTTTTCTTCAGCACTACAGGGTTGAAGAATGACATTTGGAAAATGAGGCATGGGCCAAGTAGGCCTAGTAATGTTTTCCTGAAGGCTCTTTTGCACTGCACGGTCACTTGCTTAAGCATATTTCCAATATGCTCTAGTTTGATGCTCTAGCTGCTGCAGCCGTTTCTAGGCCTTTCCTTGCATGGTTTCTTACTTGAAAAACTTGTCTATAGAGTTACCAACATTAAGTTACTGTCAGTGGTGTCCACATCCTTTTGCTTACCCTCCTTCTTATAGGATGACAGCTCCCCTACAGCCACTGAATCGTTACTCTTCTCTGTAGTAAATCTTACTATAACAGTGAGAGTAATAGCTCCATGGTAGCAAGCTTTTCCTCATAACTCATTTAAGGGTATATATTGAATAAACACAATTTAGTTATCAAATAGGGAAAAACAAACAACCAATCTTTTTTCCTATATGAATTCCTATTACCTAAGAGATGATCGACCAATATTTATAGACATACCGGATAGCAAAGCATGCAACAAAAGTAACCTTTCTTGTGTAACTATTTGAATGCGAGTAGTGGCATGATGGAAGTATAAATGAAGTGATACCATACTTTAGCCCTAGGTTTTAGAGCTGACCTAAGACAAGTTCTACTTCCCTCAACAGATATGTTAGGCCATGTAGTGCTAGAAATTATTAACTCTTTCAAGATTGAATTTAGCTTAGCCTAAGTTATTTCTTCTACTAGAACAGAATTTATTGCCTTAAAAGTAAAAGCAACATGTGTACCTCTCAATGAAACATCTATTTGTTCAGGGTTTAGGAGATTTGCAAAAAACTCCCTTACCAGGGGAACCACAATAGTGTGAGAGTGCTCACATAACCTCTCCCAGCCTCTCTGCCTGATAATCAGTGTAATGTCTTTCGGAATGCCAACGGAGAGGATGAGCTCTATCATAAACCCTTTTTTGAGATTTTGGTAGGAAACTTTTTAAAGGATTTAGGCTTCTTAGGGAAAATAGGGTTGCACACAAAAATTTTCTGAGGAAGAAGGATTTTGAATTTGAAGGGGTTGCGTGTGGGAAGTGGCAAAGGGCTTTCAATTTTATAGCCTATGACACCTCACCCTACTGCGCCACGTGTTGACCTCCACTGCTAAATCAACCAAAAAATTTCCAATCGAAGATATTTTGCTGATTTGAGCGTGAATATTAGAGAGTATTTTGGCTGAGCTGACACTATCTTGTTGTAGCTTTTATTAGGCATAGCAACAATAACACCAAAAGATGCCTCTCCCTGATTGCCAGCTGTCCTCTTTGTGGGCCCCTTATATTGTACATCCCTGCAAAACAATCATACAAGATCTCCTTGGCAAAGTTGTGGAGATATTTGATGAAGATATTTTGTTAAATGAGGAATATCCTCTAATCATGGCGATAATAAAAGAGATAGATAAGAAATATTTGTGATGAAAGAGAGATATCCTAACCTAATTTAATAAACATAGATAACAACAAAATATAATCTACTAAAATAAAATTAAAAAGTTTGGGTTGCCTCCCATAACTGCTTCTTTTTAAGTCTTCAGCCTGACTTGTGCTTGTTCTTCACGAATCACTAAGTTGGGTTGAGGTCTTCATTCTATCTACCTCACTGCCCCAATAGTGATTCACCCTGTGCCCATTAAATTTAAACTCTCTCACACCCTTTTCATTCAACAGGTCCACAGCTCCATAAAGATAGACTTTGATCAATTTAAATGACCTAGACCATCTTGATTTTAACTTTCCAGGAAATAATTCAAGTCTTAAGTTGAATAACAAGACCCGGGTCCCTAACTTCAATTCTTGATCCGAAATCATTTTGTCATGCTACTTCTTGGCCTTTTCTTTCTAAATCCTTGCACTCTCATATGAAAATAGCATGAATTCATCCAATTCATTCAATTGCATGGCTCTATTTTTGTAACATTCCTATTTTATGGCTGATCGGGATGTGAGCAAACATTTTTCGAGTATTTGGTTATAACATCAACCCTTGTATGTTTATTGATGTGACAATATATTTCTTTTATGTAATATATTATTTGGATATTTTAGGATATTTTTGTGATTTTCTAAATAAAAATGCTCTCGTCAACATAAGGGCATTTTGATCATTTTCCTCCCACGCCTAATTTCATCATATATGATGCATGTAAAATATTTTTATGTCTTGTGCATGTGATTAAGTGTGATTTTATGTTCTTTTTGTTATAGTATTTTGGGGAATTATTTTTATACCAATTATTTTTTTAGGGTTTTAATTTGTTTGGGGTTTTGATAAGTAGAGTTTTGATCCCTTCCCCTATGCTTTGGCCGAACCCATCCCTTCTCCTTTTGGAAATGAGTTTTTCCATTCCTAAACTGTAGGGGCAGAATTTTAGTAACCTTCCTAAGCTCTAGGAGTGGAAATTCAGAAACTTTCCTAAACACCTAGGGCTAGGGTTTTAGAAAGTTTCCTAAATGCTAACCTAGTATATAAAATTCCTAAACCCCTTTTGCCTCTAATTTTGACTCCCCCCTCTTTTTGTGTGTGTGGCAACCCCCTTCCCATCTCTCTAAGTTGTACGACAGCCCCCTTTTTCACCCTTGTGAGCATCAATCGACCATCATCTTTTCCCCATGGTGTTCGTCTTCACTCTCTCTCTCTCTCTCTCTCTCTCTCTCTCTCTCTCTATATATATATATATATATATATATCCTTGTACGATAAGAACCTCTTGATCCTCACCTTCGTACCCTATTGTTCTAAGAAGGTTTACGCTCTAGGCAGCGGCAGTTGACTCGAGTCGTAGACGTGGTTTCGGTTTTCACTTTCGGTAAACCCTTACCACCCTTGTCTTTTCCAACTTAAACGATTTATCTTTGTTCCTAATGCATTATATTATATTTCTTAATAATACTGAGTTTTAACACCCCTTGTTATGTTCATATATGTCACATGAATTGTTTTCAATAAAATAAAACAGTTTTGTGATGTTGAAATTTAGGTTTGTTTTGGTACTGAGATCAACTCGGTTTGATCTAAAAAAATTTCAGTGTTATGTTATATGTATCTATAGTAACTCTGTAAATTTTAAGTATTTTTGAATAGATTTTCTTACTGAAACGTTTTTCGAACGATAATACCTTGAAAAAAAACAGGTTTTTGTATCGAACTAGTCTTCATGTTTTGGAAAATTAAATCCACCTTAGAATACTAAAATATTTATTTTGTGAAACCCTATTATATTCAAGGCTAGTGTAAGAAATTTAGAATTTCAGGAAAAAACCTAGTTTGAGTTGCATCAGATCTTATCGAGTCAACCGTAGTGTTAGTTTTTGTTTTTGTTTCGTACTGAATGAATATTGCTATTGTTTTAGGAGTTTTAATTTCATAGTTCTTTAACGGGCGATCAGGTAACTAAAATCGTACATATGTAACTGCTTGTTGTTTTACTACGTTTGATAATAGTGAAATAAATTCTGATATCTTTTCTTTATTTGGCTATTATTTTGTGATGTGTTTGTTATGTTGTTACACTTTACTACGAATGATAATATGATATATGATTCTCAAACTTGGTAAAGATATTTGATATAAGATATGAAAGACTATTGTATGATCACATAATGAAAAATATTGTATGTCATTAGCGTCACGTACCCACCAAATTTGTTTGGTTGCCTCGTCCTTCGGGAAAGGTTTATTTGATACCTCATCCTTTGGGAGAGGATATATGAAACTGGTTAGTTTTATGGGAAGTCAATTTTGCAACTGGTTCCACCTTTTGGAGGATGCGGGAAGGTACTTGTGAGAAAGTCACTTGTACGTACCCTACACACTAACGAGTCTTACCAACGGGTAATATTGTTCTGATATGGAGTGGTGGTGATCTCTAATGGAAGTTGGCCAGCGTCTCTATAAGAAAAGTTATGAATACTTTGAATAAATGATAGGTTGTGCAAAAGAAACTCTATAAGATAAAATGACGTGCGATGTATGTGATTGCCATTGTGTGAAGTTGTGTTTATACAGTTTTACTTATTGAGAATATGTTTTATACTCAGTCCATTTTTATTTTTAAAATTTTTTAGATGAGGAAGGTGCATTCATTTCGGATGAGGTCTAGAGTCTCTGGCACGTGACTAAGTAAAAGTCATCATTTTGGAAAAACAATAATAGTTTTATTTTTCTCTGTTAAAGTTTAATTACGTTTATTTATTTTCTTTTATTAGAGAATTATGACTAGAAATCTGCAGTTATTTGAGATTTTGAATTTTGCGTAATAAATCAGGCTTTGTTTAAGTTTAATTTCCAGTGTGATTATTTAAAAAAAAATTGACTGAGCTTCCGCGAGTTCATTTTATATAAATTAGTAAACGGAATTTTAGATAAATTTTCAGCCTGTTAAAGTTTTCTCTTGCATCTTGCAAGTCCAAATTCTGCTTCGTACCAGCCCAAAAAGCTTTATGTTGTAGCTTCAATGGTAAGTGACATGCCTTTCCAAAGACTAACCTATAGGGAGACATTCCCAAAGGAGTCTTGTAGGCAGTCTATGAGCCCATAATGCATCATCAAGTCTTATGGACCAATCCTTTCTACTAGGGCTTACCACGTTTTCCAAGATCTTGTTTACTGGATAACTCCACTTGCCCACTTCTTTGTGGGTGGTATGTTGTAGCAACCTTCTGCTTCACTCCATATTTGGCCAAGAGCCCTTCAAATAGTCTGTTGTAAAAATGTGAACCTTCATCACTTATGATGGCTCTAGGATCAATTTTTGGGCCATTACAGTTGGTATCAGAGAAAAGACAATTCTATAGACAATTGTATTAACTAATAAGTTTTTTTGAATTTTGAGTCAATTGATGAAATGATTTTATGGACATTTGTTTTCTGAATTTTAAGAGTTCGTGCAGGAATTTAACGTTGTGATGTGTATGTGTGTTAGAAAAAGTGATGAGTTATTTGTATGTGACTATGAATGAATTTTGTGTTTGTCTTAGTTATGAATTTTTCAAATGACCCAGGATCAACTGTTAATGACGGAAAAATTTCTGCGTGGTATCCAATTTACAAGGAGGATGTTACTCGACCCGAATCGTAGATGTTCGCTTAGAGTATGGAATCCACGGATCGTTAGGAGGGGAACATATAATCGTGCTTCAACACCAAGCATAAGGGGGAAGCATCCTCCTGTAGCTAGAGTTTTTCCCCAAGAGGTGGGGATTCGATGTTTTCGAGTGAGACATTTCGACGATATGGATGAGTCAGTTGGATCTAACGATGAGGAGGTTACCCAACCCTTTACGTGCAACTCCTAGATGACCATCGACATGGGTTATTACTATTAGGGACTTTCCATCTGGCTGTGGTCCCAATGCAAATATCATCCCTTGAGTCCTTGAACCAATGTAAGATCCAGAGGAAGATCCAGGAGAGGATCCAGAAGAAGACCCAAATGAAAATTTCCACATTTTTTTTACAATTTCTATGGATAGTATGCACTTAGTATTTGGATTTTTTTCTGCCATTGCATGAGTGATAATGTTAATTTTGATAGTACGTATATTTTACTTTTAAGTGTGTAGAACACTCTAGTGAAGTGTTTTTGAAAATAGCGGATCATGAAACCCTGATGACCACTATAACTCAGACCCCCTAAAGAGGATGTTCTAGGGGAGTTCTAGTAAGAAGAAGGATCAATCTAAGAAGTCTCATACCAAGATGTGTTGGAATATGTCCATAAAATAGCATGTAATAACTATTTATTTGTATTTAGTTATTTCTCAGACATTTGTATTACTGAATTTTTTATGAATAAATTGAAAGTTTTATTTTAAATTAAAGCGTATTTATAAATTACTCAAGTCTTGAAAATATTTTCAACGAAATAAGAGTGAAGACAGAAATGTCTCCAGATGAACTATTCTAAAATAGTTCGAAATGATTTTCACAGTCTTAGGATCGACTAGGCAATCGAATCTAGTTACGACCGTTAGGTTGAATTGTTGGATGTGAGTCTTGGGGTATAAAAGTGGGGACTCAAATGGTTTATCTAGACATGTGATGAACATGTTGAATAGACAAGTAACAAATTAGTTTATAGCCCAAAATAGTTTACCTAGCTCTAAATCTAATTGTTACGAAGGATATTTTTATAATTACCTTAATCCTGAGGTGAATACATAACTTGACTTGGTTAGTTGAAATCTTTGATATGTCACAGGAGTGAGTCCGAATTGGCGGGCAATACCTTGGCTGTTTAGATTGTAATTTAATTAAGTAGGAATTGCGTGATTCACAGACATGGAATTTCATGGTTGGATTGCGAAAGCCACAATATCACCTTATGCTTTATTGATGGGTGTGTGAATAAATTAACTTGGTCAAGTATTCAATGAAATAAGTTATTGAATAAGACTTGTGAATTGTATGAGACAATTCACTATAATATCTTTCTTATTCACAGTCAATAAGGAGTTAAGGAAATAATAATAATAGGGGTAAAATGGTAATTTTATATTCTGCTCTTGTTAATGATATTCACGATGGATATTATTTTAAAATATTCTGTGGACCGTGAAAATAAATAGACTTTATTTAAAACAACTGACAATGTAGCGCGCATGAATCAAGAGTTGATTCGGCATCAAACCTACAGTGGAGTCGTACGATGTCAGAATTAAATAGATTAGTCTTTTTTATCAAAACTAGGTTATATATTTGAAATAAGAGATGTCACTCAACAAAGAGGGTGAGAACCACATGAGATTTAGTGCTAGCCAACTGTCCATTTTCTTTTGACTCACAGTATCTCTATGCTCACTTTTAGGCGCCATCTGAATTAAAATTATGGAGTTTTTGCAATGAATGCCAACATTTCTGATGAAGACATCTGATTACTCAACAATATCACAAGCATAATTGTTTTAGCATTGTTATTTTTCTTTGTTGTAGCAGACACCTGCACCTAGCTATCTTTATACGCTTATTATGCTAACATTGGTGATGAAGACACCCTGTTATTCAGCAACATAAAGCAGATAAGCCATTCTAACATTATTTTCACTTTCCTTTTTTTAGATCAATGGATGCAACATTTCCATTCAACAACATTTCCTCCCCTAAGCATGAGCATTTATCTCTATTATAAATTGATTTCATTTTCTCAAAGATTTTAAAAGTAGGTCTAGACATTAGCCTACCTAAATGTTAAATTTACTTAAACCTTTAAGATCAACTAACCAAGCTCTAGGTGCAAAAATTGTAGGGAAAGAATACTCATAAGGGAATAGCATTATTAAAGGCAGACAACATTTAGTTCTTATAAATTTTTTTCATTTTTCTTCTTTTTTTATATATTTAATCTGAATCATCATAATACTTCCTAAAACCAAAGACTTATGTTGGAATCGTTGGCTTCGCGCGGTGGAGGCATTGTGTTTTTTTTTTAATAAAAAGTAATTATTTGTTGATTTATAAAAGGAAAACAATTACGACGCCATGGTTTTCAAAAAAAAACTTTTTATTGAAAAATATTTTTTCTCATCAGATCCATTATATATCTATACATTAAATCAAAGGCATACAAAGATAAGAGTTATACCACTTGTAGACTTATCAAGCGTCCTTTAAAATAACAAATTTGTAATCCCACGAAAAATAAACTGCGAGATCCACACCAAGATCTTCCAAGTCAATCCTCATACACACTAGGACGTGTGTATACACATAGAATAAATCAATGACACTTTTTTGTTAATAGATGTACTCAACACATGGGATCTAAAGATTTTGGAGAAAGACTATTGTGAGACAAACTCTGAGAGAAAATTAGGAAAACTGACAGAACTTTTTGATTAACCTTTAATCACACAGGCCAATATAATTATATCTAAATATATCTTCTAGGTTAAAGCTCATCAGATTTTTAGGAATTTACAAAATGATAAATTAATTACAAATGTGCCATTGCAGTGAGATCCACTACAATTGAGTAACATTGTAGTGTCGCACGACATTGTACTGTGTCGTGTAGTGTTGTAGTACCTCACGACACTAGTGACTCATGACACCACTGTAGTGTCATCCACGTGTCACTGTAGTGTCATGTCACACTATAGTAATTCATGTTAATCTCTAATTTAAAAATCAGTGATTGACATGTGACAATCAAACATGCCACGTGGCACTTTTCTCAAATTTATTATTTATTTTAATCAGATAAATATCTAGATATAAGTTAATCTAAAATTAATTTATCTAATCACACATATCAACTACCTTATCTGTTAGTTCATAAATAACAGATTTAGTTTATTCAAATTTAAATTATTATCTCATAATAATTTAACATTATTTAATTTCATAAGTCAAATATGTTGTCTCACTTATCGATTAACATTAAATTAATCGATATAATTATTTAATTGTAATTGCTGAAAATTACAATCACTAATTTAATCAATTAATCACATTTATTTATCTCATAATTATATACTTACCTAAACATTTAATTCCTATCACAAGTTAGTCATCTTCTCATATCCTGAAATATTCGCACTATAAACTGTGTAGTAGAGAGGTGACTCAGGGACAATAGACCCATAATTCTAAGCTCCATTAAATCATATTATTAATTAAACGCTTTAATTAAATAATCTTATTTATTAATTTCATATTTACTCCACTATAAATATGAAATTGCACTCTTAATAATTATAAAATATATTTACAGAGTATTCTCGTGTAGTCCATTGATATAATCAATTCATGTAGTTCTGTCTTCGAATTATTAGTTCGTGAAAATAATTTATTTTAGTCCTTTTGTACTTATACAAGATCATAGTCTCATTAATGAATATAGAATTTATATATATAATACATTAATTATTTAACATTAATTAAAAAGAATAATTATAAGAAAAATATAATTTCATATTAAAATTATCTAAACACATGCTTTGAGGGCGTTATGCCCAACAATATCCCACTTGCCCTAAAGCAAATGTGGCATCTCTCTTAACCTCATAGTTTTCACATGACTCTCAAATGACTTCGTAGGAAGTGTGTTGGTAAAATGATCAACCAAGTTCTAATTTGACGCTATCTTTATACGGTGACATCCTCTCGATGCATGATCTCTCTTACAAGATGATATTTCTTCTCAATGTGCTTACCCCTCTTGTTACTCCTCAGTTATTTGGAATTAGCTACCGCCCCACTGTTGTCACAGTACATGATCAATGACTTGTCCATATCTGGAACTACTTCCAAATCAGTATAGAACTTTTGGAGCCATACCGCTTCTTTCGCAGCTTCACAAGCCGTTTTATACTCGGCTTCAATATCAGAATCTGCAAATACTAGATTATTTTATACTTCTTCAGACTACAGCTTATCCTGGTGAATACTCATCCAGACATCGACTTTCGACTGTCTCTATCTAATTGAAAATCATAATCAGTATATCCAGTGGGGTATATGTCTCCACCTGAATAAACAAACATATAATTACTTGTTCTACGAAGATACTTGAGAATGTGTTTTACTAAAATCTAATGTTCTAAACCAGGATTTGATTGATTAAGACTGACAATTCCAACACTTATCAATATAAGATGTTAGAGAAAGTGCCAAGAGCTTGTTTTTTTTATTCCTTAGGACTTAGATGCCTAAAACATAGCTCGCCTCTCTCAAATCTTTCATTTGGAGTTTCTCAGCTAACCACTTCTTTACTTTTGACAAAGTTTCTTTTCTACATCATTTTAAATCAGTAGAATATCATGTACACAAAGAACTAAGAAAACCAATATCTTATCTTTGATGTATTTATAACCACAAGCTTCATCAACATTTTGCTAGAAGCCATACGATTTAATAATTTCATCAAAGGTAAGATTCTAAGATCTTGATGCTTGCTTTAATCCATAAATTGATTTAAGCAACTTGCATAGTTTTTTATCTTTCACCTTTTTCACGAACCCTTATGGTGGCATCATATAGATGCTTTCTTCAAAAGAGCCATTCAGAAAAGCTCTTTTAACATCTATTTGTCATATTTCATAGTCTAAACTAGGGGGTATGGATAAAAGGATGCGAATAGATTTAACAAGGCAACACAGAGAATGACTCTTTATACTTGACTCCTTCCTTTTATGTATAA
This sequence comes from Datisca glomerata, assembly GCA_003255025.1. Classification (NCBI taxonomy): domain Eukaryota; kingdom Viridiplantae; phylum Streptophyta; class Magnoliopsida; order Cucurbitales; family Datiscaceae; genus Datisca; species Datisca glomerata. The sequence continues at coordinate 778,959 of QANY01000527.1, forward strand.
CATTTAGCTACCAGTCGTACCTTGAAAATCTCTACTTTTCCATCTGCACCTATTTCTTCTTGAAGATCCATTTACATCCACTGGGCCTGACATCTTTAGGTGGATCTATAAGTTCCCAAATAGAATTGAATACATCGATTCAATTTCTTGGTACATGGCATCTTGCCATTTTTCCTTTTTAGGATCTTTCATCACCTCCTTAAAGGTAATGGATCTTCCTTATCCATGTTAGATACTAGGACATGTGCCTCTAGTTCATAGTGATTAAGTTGTCTTACAACCCACCCACTACGACGTTGCATCGAGGTTTCCTCAACAGAACAGTGGTTTATGTGGTTTGTCATTTCTCAGTTAATAATGAATGTGGTCTGGTCTCATCAGATGGTAAGTCTTCGAGAACTACTTTGCTCCTAGATAATTAATTTTAACATAGTCGTGATCAAGGAAAGTGGCATTTGTCGATATAAACACCTTTTGATCTTTGTGACTATAAAAGTATCTACTTCTTGTTCCTAGTGCATAGCCAATAAATATAAACACTTCGAACCTTGAGTCTAATTTTTCATTCTTCGGTCTAAGAATGTGAGCTGGACACTCCCATATATGAAAATGATGTAAACTAGGTTTGGCTATTCCATTACTCTAAAGGTGTCTTTCTTACAGACTTAGAAAGCACTACATTCAAAATGTGGGTTGCCGTTTGAAGTGCATATCCTCAGAATATGAGTGGTAGTGATGAGTAGCTTAACATTGACCTAACCATATCTAATACAGTTCACTTTCTCCTTTTCAAAATGCCATTTTTTTGTGGCGTTCTAGGTGCTGTGAGTTGGGATAGAATGCCATACTCTAGTAGGTAATCCTTGAATTCTAAATCCAAGTATTCACCACCTCGATCTGATCAAAGTATGTTCAAAGATTTACCTAATTGCTTTTCAATTTCATCTTTGAAGACTTTAAACTTTCCAAAAGTTTCAGACTTTCTATGCATTAGGTAAGTATAACCATATCTAGAGTAATCGTAAATAAATGTGATGAAATACTCATACTCACCTCTAGCTTGTACATTGATCGATCCACATAAATCATTATGTACTATCTCAAGTTTATCTTTGGCTCTTTAGACCTTTCCAAAGAAATGTCTCTTGGTCATTTTACCCTCTAGGGAAGATTCAAAAACTGGAATGGTCCCAACTTTTAGTTCTCTCAAAGCACCATACTTTGTTAACCGGTTTAATCTATCTATATTAATATGTCCCAACCTAAGATGTCATAGATACATGTCATCATCATGAGAAATTTTTGTCATTTGTTATTTTTAGGATTTGCTACTTTAAACAATTCTGAATTATTTAATGCAAGTTCAGTCGATTTAAGCATATACAGTCCGTTCTAAACTTTTGCATGATAAATATTGAATCCATTCTTTGAAATAATAAAATAATTATTAAATAATTGTTCGTGTAGTAACGATAAAGAAATCAAATTTCTCAAAAAAACCAGGAATAAAATAAACATTGATCAAAACAAGAAAATTATTTCCAAAGCCTAAACGGAATGTCCCTAATCTTTTTCTAACACGAGTGCGCCACTGCCAACTCTCATTATCACATTGCCATCAGCAAGCTCCCTTGACGAATCAAACATTTATAAAGAAGAACACACATGGTTAGTGGCTCCTGAATCTATGATATATGATGACAAATCATATTCCACTAAACAAGCTTCAAGTACAAGTAAATCATATTTACCTTTCTTTTTCAGCTCGGAGAGATACTTGTTACAATTTCTCTTCCATTGACCTTCATCTCCATAATGAAAACATTTTTCCCTTGGTTCTTTCTTTTTAGAGTTGTTGTCTTTTGTTGTTCTTCTTGGCCTCTAGGTGACTTCTCGGCTTTATTTCTTTTCTTATTTTTACTTTTTTCCTTACCATTGTTTTTCTTCCTTTTTTTACTATTAAATACAGTGAAAGAAGGCTTTTGCTCAACGACATTTGCCTCAGCCTCTTTGGTCATACTCTTGTTGAGATGACCCAAAAGTCTGTAGTTTATTCAACAATGGAGTTTTGTTGAACTAGAACTTATTCATGACATCAATGGTAGTCCCTGAATCTATGATCCAAGCATCATATTTTTCCTGAACATTTTGGGGGATCGTCAGCTAGCTCTTTACAAAATTTCCTAGTAATGACAAACTTGTGGTTCTCACATATTAGCATCAAATTTGAATTTGACTTCCATCTTAAAATTTTATCACCTTTGATTTTCTTTGAGTGCATGAAAAGAACATAAACTTAACATACATCATTCAATATAATTGTAATAAATGTCAAGGAATTCGAAAAGTAAAGGTGATGCATGAATGCATTATATTAAACACATAAGCTAATTATTAATCCACGATAAGACAACCTACAATTAATGTGTCATCTTAGGGTCGATCAGATTAATTTTAAACTGTCTATGAGACATTCTCATCCTTATTTATTAAAACTTAAAATATCTCATATTTTCTCTTTTAATATTATGGTATCACTTATTTGGTCACATCACAATTATCCACTCAAAACTTAATTTTGACTTTGTGAGTGTAACCCATTATTTGAGATTCTATAACTTGATTTAAAATATGCACCTTAGGGTCAGTCAATTCTAAACTATATTACTTAGTCCTATCTTCTCAAGAAGTTCAAACTTGATATTGATATAGTTTGAAACCTTCCTTAAGAGGGTGAAAAAAATCCATCTTGAGGCCCTCAATGTTTCTCAGTGTGTTGTAATAGTAATAGAGACCATAGGTTATATTGGCACGTCAACCTACTCTCACCACCATTTTATAATTGTTGTGTTTCTATTTTAAATAATCAATTACTTCCAAATTAATTACTAGCTAAAATAACCCCATGAATGTAAAATTAATTATTAATCCAATCTAACTGGTCTAAGTTCATTTAACCTTCTAAAGAGCCTAAGTCAAAATTACGTGAACTTATAACTACTAATTTATTATATTCATCAAACTTTAATAAAATACCTTTAATAAGTCGGTTATCCAAAAGGTTTCTAAGGCCTTTAAATTGGTGTGATTACCAAGTTTAACTAATTAAACTTAGTAGTTTACATGCAATTCATTTTACAAAACAATTCATATAAACACATTAGGAGTATCCTAATCAATTATGTTTCTACTAGTGAGATGAATGATTAAATAAAAATGTGTCGGGTTTCATGTATGACATGTGATCGACTAATGCATGGTCATATTATCAATCATGTCAACAAACATTTATTTAAACAGTTAAATGAACAAATGATGAACGGAGTGACTATGGGGTATTTCTAAATTACAACCTATGAAAATTGAAATAATTATAAAATAGACTTCAAGAATACATATTTCCAAAATAACTCATTCTCCACCAGAAGTCCATCTTCATAATCTTCAATCTTTGACTTATAAACTATTTTAATTAGGATAAACTATTTTTCCTAATTACGTAATTTCATTAATTTTCTCTTTAAAATTAATTGAATTTGGTTAGTCAAAAAATAATTTGAGGACTCATCAAACTTGGAACAAACATAATCAATTAATTAATTTTAATTAAAAAATTAAAGAGAATTACCCATTTAAAATCAAAACATAAAAGATAGGATAAGGATTATCACGAAACATCATAGGGATAGGGCAACACGGTATTAGGGCATCTGCGAAACATACCATGGCAATCACAAATGTTGCCTCTAGCGGTAGTAGTGGGACACTTCCACTACCGCCGCTGGCCGTCCATCCACCGTCGACATCCCTATAACGGCGCCACAGCCACCGATTTTTTCAGTGACAATTTCGTCGTTAGATGTCGGCGCCTCCAGTGCCTTAATCGTATTGTTGGTGCTGGCGCCGGAACTCCTTAACGAAATTCCTATTTCTCTTCTCTTCTCCTTGTTCGTCTCGTGCGTTCTTCATCTTCTCGCATACGAAATTTTTACAGCATAATATTCAAAATAAAAATTTCAAAAATTCCTATTCCACAAAATGACATACACCAAATCTAAGAAAAATAAAGAACAAAGCCTAAACCAAAAGTCAATGTACAATTAACGATTCATCATTAAACCATTCATTCAATAAAAATAGTCGTCTAGTCATTTATACATATCGAAATATATAATGAATAATGTAAGAACACTCATACAGTATTTAGTGTGTATATATATATATATATATACTGCTCTGATACCAATTGTTGGAATCAGCGCCGTCACTTGGTGGAGGCATGGTGGGTTTTTTAAATAAAAATTAATTCTTTATTGATTTATAAAAGTAAAACAATTACGATGCCACAGTTTCCAAGAAATTTTTTTAATGAAAAATACTTTTTTTCTTATCGGATTCATTATATATCTATGCATTAAATCAAAGACATGCAAATATAAGAGGTATACCTCTTGTAGTCTTATTAAGCGTCCTTGCAAATAATGAACTTGTAATCTAACAAATAATAGACTGCGAGATCACACCAAGATCTTCCAAGTCAATCCTAAACACACTAGGATGTGTGTTGGAACGTGGAATAAATCAAAGACACTTTTTTTGTCTCTAGATGTACTCAATAGATGAGATTCTAGAGATTTTAGAGTAGGACTATTGTGAGACAAAACTCTAAGAGAAAATTAGAAAAACTCACAGAGCTTTTTTATTAACCTTCAATCACACAGTTGCACCCCCTGAGGCCAATAGAATAATATCTAGGTCAAAGCTTATAAGATTTTTAGGGATTTACAAAATAATAAATTAATTCCAAATTTCCTCAGAATTCAGACTTATCTACATATGATTATCAGTTTTGATGTGTATTAAATATCTATGATAAACGGTAAGTTAATAAAGATATTAATTCACATCGGTCATATCCTCAGATATCTATCCACATCAGTGATCCAGATCAGAATCACATGCATTCATAATGCTTAGTGAGCCGTGCTAGTAACCATTCATAAAAAATTTCATAATTTAATATGTTATAGACTGTTTTATTCATTATCTATGATCTTAATTCTTTCGTACTTATACAAGATCATTGTCCCATTAATGAATATAGAATTTTCATATATTTATAAATATAAATTATTCTAGAACAATTATAAGAACAATAATTAATTTCATATTAAAATTGTGTAAAAATATATGCTTTGTGGACACTATACCTAATAACTTAAAAACCAGATTCCTAGCATAAAAAAGGGCATACCCCCCCCCCCCNCCCCCCCCCCCCCAAAAAAAAAACATAAAAATGTGTAGTGTCCGCACTGCATATAGAGTAAACCAAAAGTATCCTAAATAGCAAGAAAATTAAAAATTCTAGGAGCAAAAAGTAGATCCGAGGTGAAATTAAATCAACAGAAAGGAAAAGATTTAGAGAAGTATCTTCCCAGATATATTGTAAGAAGCCACAATAGCCCATTAGCTTTTCAATGCTTAGAGGAAGTCCTCAGCCCTCCTATGCCTTTTGAGCTGCCTGGAAGTCTGATAGATGCCTCTGAACTATCTGTATTTCCTCTTGAATATGCTCAGCAAATAACTTCTCCTTTCAGCAGTCTTTTCTTTCTTCTTAGTGTTTTCCTTAAGCTTAATAATTTTTTCTTGTGGTGTTACCTCTTTACTTTTGGATTGTTGTTTCTCCGAGATAGGTGTTAGGTCATTGTTACCCTCTGTGTGCGACAGAATTACGCTTCTACTTCCACGTACGACCATGGTGGTCTACGAGAAAAAATTGCTAGATAAATAGATTACTCTCCAATGGTGTCACCAATGTTAATGCAAAAGGGAAATTATGAGTACAAGAGTGATCTAAGCTCTAAACAAGTTACCATAACAATGCTTGAGAACACTTGAGAGAATGTTATGAGGTGAATGGTAAGCACTTTCAACACTAAATTAGGGTGACCAAATTCTTTGTATTATGGAAGGAAGTACTCTATGATATAGGGTTTTTCATTCTTAAATAAAGGATAAGGCCTCTTTTTATAGATGACGTATGGGGGGACCATCATGACTAATAACTTGATTAGTTGTGGGGTCACTGATGACAAATATAACCACCTTAACTAATCGTGCTAAGGAAGACCAAATGGGAATATATTATGACATATAATCTTAATATAATTTTGATGGCCACAATCCATGTTGGCTTTGGTAGAATGCATCTTGCAGATAGGGCTCGAGGACGACATCCAATCAAAGCATCTCTCAAGATAGTCCTTAAAATCAAACTCCTTATGAAGGTAGGAAGGTAGCACACCCTTAATATTCAAAGTGGCCATATTGAAGTTATATATTTTCCATTATGGTGTAACCTCACCCCTAATCCTCCTAGACTACAACCTCCCTAACATACCTAGGCAACAACATATCAGCTTAAGTCTTTGTCACATGACTTAGTTGTTTGAAGTATAGTAACATTAACTAATTAGGATAACATAATGTATGAGAGTGATTCATCAGAGCCTTGCCATGGGGAAGGTCATCACAGAGGCGGCGCATCATGGAAAGCTTATATTGGAGGTGTAGGCTAGTGTTCCTATGATGAAGGCGCTACAAGTGCGACGAAACATGGGATACATGATAGAATCTCTTATGATGAAGGTATTACATGGGCGTCATATAATGGGATGTAGGCTAGTGCTCTTAAGAGGCATGTTAGCATTCTTATGATGGAAGTACTATAAGAGTTGTATGTCATAAGAGGCATGTTAGCATTCTTATGATGGAGGCATTATGGAGGAGGCATAACATGTGATGTTGGATGGAGCTATAATGGGGGGAATTATGCATTTCTATGATGGAGGAATTGCAAGGGTGGCATAGCATTGCCAATGGATGAGGCTTGCATGCCTCAGTCTTAGTGATTATAGGTCAACGTAGCAATGGTCAAACCCCATGTACAATGAGAAATCCAACAAAAAAAACTAAAACCTGAAAAATAAAATACAAACCAAATTACAACTAGATTACAACATTAGAAGATTCCAATCTACAAAAAGGAAGATCAAGGAGTATACTTGATAATTTTTTACTTAGACCACGACGAAAAGGTCAACAAAATAACATTCTTCCATAAAACTATTTTGGTGGGTTGAGTCTTTTCAATCCTGAAAGCTAGCTTGTGAGATGAGACTTTCCCTCACATTATAACTTGGCAACAAGTCTCTTCCACGACCGATGTAGAATAACCTAAAAAATATTGCCTGACACACAACGAGTCGTAAGTTGGATAACCATCAACTCGATTCATTTGGGTTCATCACACATCAGGTCTTAAGTGAGATAATCTTGGACTCGATTCACTAGAGATTCACCATACATCGAGCCATGAGCCGGATAAATATCGACTCATTTCACTTAGATTCATAACCTATTGGGCCATGAGTCAAATAATTGTTGACTCGATTCACCTAGATTAACCAAACATGGGGCTACGTGTCGGGTTCCAACGACTCACTTTACTTGAATTGGGTTGATGACTTATTGATAAACTTAGATCTGGATCTGATATCAGTGTTGTGTGGTATTAGACATTCTATATTCCGAAAGCTAGCTTGTTAGCGGAGGCTTTCCTTTACACTTAAAAATTAACTACCAATCTCCTCCACAACCCATGTAGGATAACTCAACAAAACTGACTCATCACCAATCGATTCTTCAAAAATCCTTTCATTTCATTCAAACTAAAAAACCCCAAAAAAAATATAAAAGGTTGCATCGTCCTATATAATCAATTTCTTCAATCATCAATCTATTTGTCTCAAATGTATTCTGTCTTTAGATATAATGGGACAATGTAAATTTGTTGAAATTCTTAATTTTGAGGTATTCCAAGAGGGAAATCTAATTTAATACGATGGTAAAAATAAATGACAACTGCCGTATCAACTAATTAACAAAAACAACAAATAATGAAAATAAAAAGGAATGAGAACTACCATATCAACTAATTAACAAATAAAACAAAATAATGAAAACAAAAAAGAAAGAGGAGGGATTTAAGCATAAGTAGTTGAATGGTATTGCTAGATAACCAATGACTATAAACATTGAACTCCACTTTTAGTTTAACAAATAACAATCAACACTCCACCAATGACATAAAAAGAAGAAAAAGGGACTATGCTAAGCTATCCAAACTTTCCTCCATCCGGATGACATTATTAATTATATATGTAGGAACACATTTTATAGAATGAATTGTACATGTCATAGTACCCCAACCCTTCCCGTAAAGTTGTTCATGGCATCATAATATGGAGGTAAACTATAAGCGAAAAACACAATTGCTCATCCATGTATTAGACATATTTTGGCCACATTAGATTTTTACACTAGTTCAAAGTACTAGCTAAAGTAACAAATTTACAAACATTTCTTGGAAAAAAGTATTACAAAATGCTCAACGCCTAATATAGTTCTCAAAATAATGAAAAATGAACTTCAAATAGTCCTTATTTTTCAACATATTAAGCTAAATCTTAGAATATCGCTGTTGTCATCTATCTTTTCCATAACATGACTATGTGGTTGTCCAATTTTCAAACAGAACAATTTTAGTCCTCGAACTTTTTAAATACACTTTTGTGGTCCTATCCTCTGACACCGATAAGTTCGCTGAGGTGGATACTCAAGTTCTAACGCCCTATTGCTGAAGAAATTCACAATCTTGATTTTCTAAACTCATCGTTTAGGAAAAGGAGGACCTTTAATCCTTATCCCCTATCCACAACCCCAGCTTCAATATCAAACCACATCCCAATCCCAGTGCAGCTTCGCTAGATTATCCTAAATCACATATCATCTTCTTAAACATCGTGCCTTCCCCCTCCTCTTTTTGAACGCATCCCACTTCTTTTTATCAGGCCCTTCTATGTGTTGTCTAAAATCTATACACCAGTGCACTTGCATTAACAAGTAATCAAGTGATAAGTGAGTGTCATCTCCTCAGGGATTGTTGAAGAGCAATTAGCTAGCAGAAATTAGTTTAAACCTAATGATGTTACTAAAATGAAATGGAGTTGATGATTATTAAATCCTAATTAAAATGAAAAATAACAATGATTAGACATGTGACAAGAGCTGAGGAAAATGTACTAGAAGAAATGCTTAGATAGGCTAGAATAATTAAATCCCCTTTTAGTTGTCAATCTTAACTTAAATATGTCTTAATTGCTATAGCATTACTTGCAACTGTAACCTCAACTTCTCATTTGTATAAGTGATTTCCATTCTTATATCTTAAGTCCTTCAATTAGATCTAACATATTCTTATGCTAGAGTAAAATTAAAAAAAACTTTGATTTATTGTTTCAATTGTTTAGGCTTTCAAGACACATTCTATATTACCCACTATTTACTTCAACTGCTAAAGAATTAAATAAATTTACATTACTCAAGTTAGATCTAATAATTTAAACCCTTCCAATATTTAAATTAGTGGGTTTCTCATACACTCATGGCAAGCAAAATGACGAGAATAACCATTAAGTACACTTGAATAAAAATGCTGCTAGATTAATTTTGCAATCGAAACATCTATAGTCAAGATTAACAACCTAAAGGTTCATTAATAACTCTAGCTAAAAAGGATTAGCATATATTAAGCTTAAGGAAAATATCGAGAAATATTACAGCCATTTATTGCAGAATATTGAGCTTAAAGAAGGAGAGAAATACCAAAGTAAATGAAGGATAAAAAAGGAATAAAGGTATACCACTCAATATTGTTTTCTTCCCCTTCGTCCTCTCTTTCCTTTTTTCTGTACTCTTCCCTCTATTCTCTATGATTTTGTCTCCTCTCTTCCATATAAAGTGTCAGCTTTCTTCTAAAAAAGATGCACTTTCTATTTATAGAACCTCAAAACTAGGGTATATAATTGAAATAAGAGACTTGTCGCTCAATAAAAAGGGTGAGGACCACATGAGAATTAGCGCTAAACAAATTTCCATTTGCTTTTTACTCACACGAGCTCTACACTCTCTTTTAGGCACCGGTTGAATTAAAATAATGGAATGTTGCCATGAATGCCAACATTTTAAATGAAGACACCCCATTACTCAGCAATGCCCCAAGCAAGAGTGCTCTAGCATTGTTATTTTTCTTTGTTATACCAGATCATGCCTCTAGCTATCTTTTTACGCGAATGCCAACATTGATCATGAAAACATCCGGTTACTCAACAAATTAACATAGAGGAGCCATTCTAACTCTATTTTCAATTTCTTTTTTTTTTATATCAATGGAAGTAACATTTCCATTGAGCAATATTTCAACTCCCAAACTTGAGCATTTGTCTCTATTTAAACCAATTTCATTCTTCTCAAAGATTTTAAAGGTAGGTCTAGGCATTAAGCCTACCTAACTTTAAAGTTATTTAAACCTTTCAGAGCAACTAACCAAGCTCTAGGTGCAAAAGTTTTTGGGGAAAAATACTCAAAAGGGAATGGCGTTATTAAAGGACAAAGACCATTTAGTTTTTATCATTTTTCATTCTTTTTTCTTCTTTTTTAAATATCTTTAAATTGAATCATGATAAGGCTTCCTAAAATCAAAGACTTGCTACTTAAAAACTAGTATCATTACATAAAAATGAACAACTAAAGCATTTAAAATAGGCCAACATTGAATCAAAAAGGGCATACCCCATCCCCCCCCCCCCAAAAAAAAACAAGACTTAAAAATGTGTAGTGTCCCCATTACGCACAGAGTAAGCCAAAAGTATCCTAAATAGCAAGAAAATGAAAACATCCATCAATAGAAAACATAAAAAACAATCACAAGTATACACACAACAGATCCTATGTGAAATTAAATCAGCAGAAAGGAAAATTTTTAGAGAAATATCTTCTTGGATTTTTTGTAACAAGCTGCAATAACCCATTAGCTTTTCAATGCATAGAGGCAGTCCTCATCCCTGTTCTATCTTTTAAAGCTACCTGTAAGTCTGATAGATGCCTCTAAATTACCTGTGTTTCCTCTTGAATATCCTCATCGAATGAGTTTTCCCTTTCAGTTGTCTTTTGTTTCTTCTTAGTGCTTGTGTTGGGCTCAACATTCTTGCTCCCCTTTTTCTTGGTGGTTGATTTGTCCTTAGGCTTGATGATTTTTTCTTTTTGTGTTTCCTCTTTATTTTCAGATTAGTGTTTTTTAGGGATAAGTGTTAGTATCTTCCTTTTCACTATTTCTTTTTATTTCTTCTGAGTTGGTTTTGGTAGTGGTGGTTCTAACTCTTCTTCCTTAGAACTCTCTTCTTCCTCATCCTCCAATTGCTCTTTTATTTCTCCATTTCTTCTTCATAACTATTTTCATCCTCCAATTTTTCCTTTTTCAGTTCCTCTCATTCAATGTCCTCTTCTTCACCAGATTCTTCTTCATCAATTTCATCATCTTCCACTACTTCATCAAACAGCTCCTCTTCTTCTTCAATTAGAACCGCTCACTCCTCTGCCAATCCTTCATCCTTTCCAGGTTGCTCACCCTCAACTTGCACACCTTCAGCCTTGCTTTCCTCAACTTTCTAGGGTTTAAGAATATCTTCTGGAAAGGTAAGAAAATGCCATATAAGCTTTGTAAAGTTATTCTGAATTGTTTTCTTCCAAGCATGGTCTCTTAACTGAACATATTCCCAATAAGATTGTTGCTACTACTCCAGATGTTGTTGCATTGCAAACCTTTCTAAAATCAATGTAATAGCTTGCTCATTGACCTTACCTTGATAACCAACCCAGATGAGGAGGATGGTTGAGCAGAAGGAAGGTTATTGGGTTCTTTGCTCTTTTTAGTCGCAAAGGGTGCTATAGCGGTCAAGTTTATATCACCTCCGTTTATCTACTTTTCCTCATCACTAATATAAGTCACTCTAGCCATGCAACAAAATCTAGTTTCAAACAAGGGAAAAATAAACATTCAATTTTCTTACCAACACAAATGCTACTCTCTTTAGAAATAATTTTCTTACATTAATAGGTTTCCTGGTCAGCAGTGCATCTAGAAAAATTAATCTTTCCTGCGTTACAATTTGAATGTGAGTTGTTGACATGAATTTTTAATATGAATGAAATGGTACCAAACTTTAGCCCTAGGTTTCAAAGAAGATCTCAAACACATTTGGAGTCCTTCTGTTGAGATAAGATGTCATTTGGTTCCTAATATGGTTACATCATACAAAATATAATTCAACTGAACCTCAGACATCCCCTTGGCCAAAACAAAATATTTATCCTCATAATTTTCTAAGTCAAAAAGAGCATTTATGGCTTCAGGAGAAAAAGAAACTGAGATACTTCTAAGAGTCATAGAAACTTGATCATGCTCTAACAGATAAGCATGAAATTCTCTTACCAGAGGCACCACAACATTTTTTCGATGAGAGAAAAGTTTCTTCCACCTTCTTTGCGTGATAATAGCTACTATGTCTTTTGGCCGCCACATGGTTTTAATGTCTTTAATAAGAACCTTTTTTCTTCATGAAATTTCTTGACCCTTATCTCATCTTCATAGCTTTTCTATGCTTCTTCATTCAAGAACTTCTTTATGGAGAAACTCGTGGGCCAGATATTTCTTCATCATTACTGAAGAAAAAAAGAATTTTTTTCTTAGTTTAAAAGGGGTTGAGAACTAATCATGAAAGTGAAAGAGTTTGGGAGGAAGAAGAAAAAAGTCTTTTAGGGGTTTGAAAAACATTGGGTGCAGGTAGGGTTTCATCCTGCACTTCATTTGAAGTGAGCAAGCAGTTGCCCCAACATGCTACATGGTAACGAATTGGCTTGATCAACGCGAAAGTTTTGAAATTAAAAATAGATTTACGTCGTGCATATCTAGCTAAGATATTTTACTGACTTAGACTCCTTGGTGGTGTAGCATGTGATTTACACAATAGCGTTCTCGATAGAGCAAAATCCTTTCACATAGATTGTCTTTAAATTATATTTCATTTTCTGTTAAACTTGCAAATACCCAATCAAGAGGAGATTAATATTCAAAGGACCAAATTTATATAAGGAATTTAAAAGCAATTTACTAAAACAAGAAAATCACAAAACTTAACCCTAATTAGAAAAACAAACTTAATGAAAAACAAAAATAAAAGATAGAATTCCCAGACTACTATAGAAGTAGCTTGGGTTGCCTCCCAAAAACTGCTTGTTTCAGAGTCCTTATCCTGACATTGAGCTATTTCATGGATCTTGAAGTGAAGTTGAGGTCTTCATTCTGTCTACCTCATTTTCCTAATATTGCTTCACTCGACTAGCCAAACAATTGACTATGTCATCATACGAGGGTATCAGTGCCAATTATTTCCCATATGAAAAAGTCTCTATTATAGTATGTTCCTCTTTAGCATCACCCCCTGGTTCAAGCCTTCACAAATGGTCAGGTACTTGATTCACTTGGCCTTGTCTATCTTTGATTTCAAGATCAACCTCTTGCAGCAACAAAATCCATCTGATTAGCCTGGGTTTTACATCTTTCTTAGAGATTAAGTACTTAATGGCTAGATGATCTATATAGATTATCACCTTTGTCCCAACCAAGTATGCTCTAAACTTGTCAAATGCAAAAACAACAATCAATAACTCTTTTTTCTATGGTGGTGTAATTGAGTTGAACATCAGTAAGTGTTTTGCTAAATAATATTTAGAGTGAAAACCCTTTCCCTTCCTTTGGCCAAGAAAATTCCCAACAGCATGATCACTAGCATCATACATCAATTCAAATGGTAACTCCCAGTTTGGAGCTACTATAATACGTGTTGATATTGGTGTCCTCTTAAGTTCTAGAAAAGCTTGGTTGCAATCATGTTTTAACTCAAAATGTTTGTTATGGTCAAGCACCATGCATAAAGATTTAGAAATCCTTGTGAAGTCTTTAATGAACCTTGTGTAAAATCCTTCATGTCCCAAAAAGCTTCTGATTCCTTTTAGTGATGTGGGACCATGCAGCTTCTCAATGATCTATATCTTGGACTTGTCCACCTCAATTCCTTTCATTGAAACTCTATGGCCTAAGACAATGCCTTTATGAACCATGAAATGACTTTTTTGCAATTCAATACTATATTACTCTCTTCACATCTTTCAAGTACTCTTTCAAGGCTTAGAAAGCAACCTGTGTAAGATTCTCTAAAAAAAGAGATGTGGTCCATGAATACCTCCATGGTTTGCTTTACCATTTCTATGAAGATGACCATCATACACCTCTAAAGATTTATTGGGGAATCCAAATGGCATTCCTCAGAATGCAAAAGTGTCATATGGATTGTGAATGTTATATTTTCTTGATCTTCAAGTGCTATAGAAATCTGATTATAGCATAAATGCCCATCTAGGAAATCGTAATATTCCTTTCCTACTAGTGTGTCCAACATCATATCAATGAATGGCTGTGGATGGTAATATTTTCTTGTGGCCTTGTTTAGATTTTTGTAATTCATACAAACTCTAAAACCTGGTATGTTTCAGTTCATTATTCTCATTAGCAATTATTGTTCCACCTCCCTGCTTCGGCACACACTACACTAGACTTACACATGTACAGTCTGAATTGTGATAGATAATTTCAGCATCTAACCACCTAATTATTTCCTTCTTCACCATTTCTTTTATGATGGGGTTCAAAATTTTTTATTGCTCAATTGAGCTGTTGTTATTTTCCTCAAGCAAATTTTTATGCATGCAAATAGAAGGATTGATTCCCTTTATGTGCACCATTTTCCAACCTATTGCATCTTTATACTTTCCTAACACCTCAAGCGAAAACTTCTCATTTTCCTTACTTAAATATGAGGAAGTAATTAAAGGTAAAGTGCTCTCTTCACCAAGATAAGCATATTTCAAATAAGATGGCAAAGGCTTTAATTCCAGAATGGGTGGTGACTGGATAGATGGTAAAAAGGGTTTGAATTTCCTCTCAGACAATTACAAAGACTCAAACTGTCTTCCAACCCTGAAAAATGGTTGTTTAGCTTCTAGCCAGGTCACTTCAGTATCTTCTTGGTCACTGCTATCATCCTCAAGATCATCAAAAGTCAAAGATGGAAACTCAGTTCTGCTGCATCATCTACAAAAAATTTACACCTTGATGATGTGAATTACTCTTTTAGCTGATCATTGTTCAACATCATCATTAGAGCATTTCATATCATTGAACACATTAAAATGAATTTTTCGATCTTTGACCCTCATAGCCAACTCCCATTTGTGCACATCAATAAGGGTCCTTCATGTTTCCAGGAAAGGTCTCCCAAGTATAATTGTCATTTCTTTGCAAGCTTTATAATCTCGTATAATGAAGTCCACTAGAAATATAAATTTGTCAACCTAAACACATCCTTAATCTTTCCTTCAGGGTGTGCATATGATTTGTCAGCTAACTACATAGTAACAGTTGTTGGTCTAGCTTCACCAATTCCTAATTGTCTGAAAATTGACATTGGTATTAGATTCATACTTGATCCAAGATCACATAATTCTCTTCCACAATATTCTTTCCCAATTGAGAAAGGTATAGTAAAGTTTCTCAGGGTTTTCATCTTTGGTGGACTCTTATTCTATAGAATCAAACTGCGTTCATTAGTTAGTGCAACATATTCAAATTCTTTGAATCGCCTCTTCTTGGTCAAGTTGCCCTTCATAATTTGACATAACTGGGCATTTGTTACAAAGCCTCCACTAATAGAATATTGATGTGTAAATACTTTAGCATGTTTAAAAACTTGGTAAATTGCCCATCCTGCTTCTTCTTCTTGAGTCTTTGAGGAAAAGGAGGTAGTGGTCTTTCTATCCTCTCTTCTGATGTTTGTTGCACAAGTTATGTTATTTCTGCACCATTCTTTTTTGAATCTTTCTTTGGCAGAGTTTCTTCTTTGAATCTTTCTTCATCTTGGTTTTCTAGCTTATCAAGGGGGATTATTGATGTTTTTCCATTTCTCATATTAATGGCTTTGCAATTCTCTTTACTCTTCTTTCCATGGATTCTTAGTGTTGCTTGGTAGAGTTCCTTGAGGTCTTGTGCTCAAGGAATTTGCCAACTGCCCTACTTGGTTCTCCAAGTTTCTAAGTGATAACCTTTGCTCTAAATCATTGCTGATTGATTCTGAATGACATGTTCATTCTTTATTATGTACTCCTTCAACAAAATTTCAAGTATCTAGGCTGCTCGTTTGAGTTTGGCTATTACACTTACGACTGATGTGAAAAAATAGGTTGGTTAGACTACCTATTTTATGAATTTGAAGGTCATGCTCCTTGATTGCTCCAAGAAATATTAGGATGTTGTCTCCAACCAGGGTTATAGGTCTTGGAATATGGATCGTTGTTTCTGTTGAAGTTCCCTACATAATTAACTAAGGCGGGGTTGCTAGGACAACTTTCAAACATGTGATCTTATCCATAATAGAATTTTAGCAACTTGGTTCACTGATTGAGTCATTCCTTGATTCTAAGATGCTATTGATACCATGCTTGATGACTTAATCTTGTTGGTCAATGATGAAACTTGTGTTGTCAAAGTTGTAACAACGGCCACATCATGCAAACCTAAAACTTTTTTATCTGATGCAACTCTTGAAGTTGGTTATTGACAATTGTTGCTAGTTATCCTCTCAAGAATGTCATAAGCTTCATTGTAAGATTTAGATAAGATTGCCTCATTTGCTGAAGCATCCACCATGAGCATAGTTGAAAAGTTCAGATCATCGACTCCATTTGAATACAGTAAGGAAATCCATAATTTGGCATTTCCTCAATAATTCTTTAATTCTCTCTCAGGCTTCATACAATGATTCCTCTTCCAATTTAAGGAAAGAAGTGATATCATTCCTTAGTTTTTCATTCTCATTTTAAGGGAATTACTCATAAAAAATTTCTACAAAATCATTCCATGTACTGATTGAGTTAGGTTGTAGGGAATTCAACCATGATATGCCTCATCTCTCAATCAATAGGGAACTAAGCTCATTCTTAAAGTATCCTCTATTTAACTAGGGATTTTAAATGCATCACCAACCTCAATTAGAAGTCTAAGATGAAGATGACGATATTGAATAGACAACCCATTAAATTGGCCCACAGTCTAAAGCATCTGAAACGTCACTAGCTTCAACTCAAATTAGGTTGCTTGAATTTATGGTTAACACTCATTGGGTTCATAGCTTGAGGAGTAGGCATTGTATAGTCCATGATGTACCTTTCTCTATCATCTGCTATAATGATGAAATTGTTAACATTTTGATTTTGGTTTTCATTAAAGACTACCCTCTCTTCATTAGCTATCATTTCTTCTACTACAACTATTCCTCTATGTTCTCTCCATAACTTCCTTAAAGTTCTATCAATATTTGGATATAGATCAAATTTAGGTGATTGATGACTATGTATAAAAGAGACTAAAAACCTGTTTAGTGATCAATCCCTCGCAGTGACTCCAAAAAATTGTGTGTGAAATATATATCATTAACAAGTAATAAAGTGATAAGTGAGTGTTATCATCGTAGGGATTGTTGAAGAGTAATTAGCTAGGAGAAATCAATTTAAACATAATGAAGTTACTAAATTGAAATGGAGTTGATGATTACTAAATCCTAAGGAAAAATGCAAAATAAAAATGATTAGATATGAGACAAGAGCTGAGGCAAATATACTGCAAGCAATGGTTGGATAGGCTAGAGTAATTAAATCCCATTTTAGTTGTGAAGCTTAACTTAAATCTGTTATAACTGCTATAACATCATTAGTGTTAGACCTTATCTCTTGGATGGTCGCTTTCTGTTGTCTTTCTTTGCTTATTAGAATTTTCCCGTTTGTATCCACTTTGTTCGTCGTTCCTTTCTAGCCTCATTGTTGTCTTCTAACCGAGCTAAAACTTTGGTTGTTCTTTTATTGCTCTTTAGTTTACCGTTGTGATATCTTCATAATACCTTTATTTTCCTCTTCCAGTGTATGTAGGTCTACGCCTGCTGAAACATTTCCACCATTGATAGTGGTTTTACTTCAACAAATCATCAATCAAGGGAGAGTTTGGATCCAATCCTCTTCTGAAAGCTAGCCTTGCAACTCGATCGTCATAATTTTCCACTCTGGCCATTTCATCTTTGAATTAGTATGTGTATTCCAGTAGTGATTGTCCTCTTTTGATGGATATGGTTAAGACGTATTCTGAGTCTTCCATAATTTATCGGTATG
Organism: Datisca glomerata; assembly: GCA_003255025.1. Classification (NCBI taxonomy): domain Eukaryota; kingdom Viridiplantae; phylum Streptophyta; class Magnoliopsida; order Cucurbitales; family Datiscaceae; genus Datisca; species Datisca glomerata. Next base: position 797,190 of record QANY01000527.1, read on the forward strand.
TGGAGTATTGTTCAAAAAAACAGAAGACAACAGTAAAATTGTTAATTGAATGAGAGGGAAAGGAGTGATACCACTTCAAGGAATTACCGTCTAGGCTGGTTGGAAGCATTGGACACATGAGTTTGTCTTCATGTTGGTACCAGGTCATTACTTGCTTAAACCTCCTAAGGCGATCCACATGACTGGTTTTTCCTTAATAACATTTTAACTTTGCGGCTATAAATTTCCTTGGAATAGGGGCAGCAGGTATTTCTAGACTTAATGATGTGCGTGTAAGTGATTCTAGGTCTTCCTTTCCCGTACTCCCCAGCTTTCACATCCCTATCATCTTTATTTCCACCATTTCTGTAAGTATTTTTCCGTTATAGGCACAAATGGGTGATTGTTCTCGTTTCCTTCCTTCCTATTCTCTCAAGACTAGATTTCAATGTCATCTCACTTCACATTCTGGCTTGCGGGCGGGTTGGTTCGCCTGGTGTTCTGAGCTACCCGTTCAATATGTTAGTTCTCATGGTTTTCCTGTTCCTCTACATTAGTCTATTAACTTACCTCTACTTGTGCTTCTACAAGTTCCTGTTGTAGTGTTGCAATTTGATATTGAACGATTTTCCAAGCATTATGGATGGCCTCATTGTTCCAATTTTCCATATTCTGCATTCCTGTCAATATAGCCTTAATGATTCCCTGAATTTCTGCCTGTTGCACGAGTTGGTCGATATGACCCGTCTCATTTCCATCGTTAAGAATCAAGTTAGATCTGGTCCTCGACATCTTGCTTTGTATACTTAAGTTTTTTTATACACTCTCAATGAAGCACCAAACTATAAATGAAATTAATATTCTTGAAGTATGTAAGCAATAGAATGAGTAGACAAAGTGTTAAGATCAAGATAAAAGTATTTTGTATTAAATCTTTTGTACTTCAAGGTGGTATTCATTCCTATTTATACATGTAAATCACTATTTAATTCTAGGAATATTCCTCATCCATAGCGCTTTTCTCAGAACCGTTGAGGAGGTTACACCACTGGAATGTTCTGGAACTTTATCCTTTTAGTAACCATCTCATCCCATCAGTCATTATTGATCACATCTGCATCTAGCTCAATGCACCACTACAAAAATGGCCTTTTACGATGGCCATTACACATCGCCTATTACTATAGGAGACAGGGAATCACCGTCATCCATACGAGTGTCACGTAATATTTTTACATTTCATGATAGTAGGTCAAAAAATTTCGTAAAATGACAATTTTACAACAAGGGTATTTCCAAAAAATGTTATTACATGTTAATCCTACCACGACGCTTATAGAGGCAAATGTCATGTAATTTTTGTATGCCGTCATAAATAAGAAAATGATTGACGGTGGCAGTTATATATGATTTCATTAGAAGTACACATTCGCCGTGTATTATGGAGATTATTGTGATGGTTTTACATACCACCATTGTACAAGAAATTAACATCATCGTTAATCATTTTCCCTATTACGTCATTTTATTTTTACCATCATTTTTAACGGCATGGCCGTCATGTGTTTGAGATTATTACGAGGCTTTTGATAACTACCATAGTACAAGAAAATAATTCCATCATAAATAATTGTCCATATTATGATTTTTTGTCTACCATCATAAAATGTGTACTTTACAACAACAACAAAATGATCTACCATCGTGTATTGTTTAATGGTTTTAAAAAACAATTCATTATGAAATCATCATCTCAACCTAGTTACATTATAGATGAGAAAAATAACAATGAATAGAAAATGATTTAACATTAAGATTTTTATATATTTTCTCAAGTCTGCAATACATAACAAAACTCAGAAACGATCATTGAGAAACATAGAATCTCATGAAAGTCATAAATTGAAACTCTGTCATTTTTCAGAGATTCTTCTACAACTTTTTCAATTGCTTCCAAGTTCTTTCTTTTTGTTTATTGTCCAACCTGCACAATAAAAATTGTTCTAGACAAGCATTACATTTATATAAGTCAAACCTCACCATCAATGATAAAGCATTTAATGCAGTGCACCGAAGACTGTATGCGATGATAAAACATATTCACCCAATTGTTCTAGACCATTTAATATTTCAAAAGAATGTTGAGGCCAAGTGAGGACTAGCAAAATTCAAAGATTTCCTAGGGTATAGCCTAGTAAGATTTCCCCCTTCCTACCTAGTAAACTTGATACAATAAAAATTGCACTTGTAGATAAGAATTCATAGTTGTCAGCTTGAGAATTTTTGGCATAACGAAGAGAAATCCAAAACTTAATATAATTTTAACTTACATAGGGTTTTGACTACAGAACAATCTTAATAGTTACCAAGCTAGTATGTAAGATTCTTGTCATAGGATTTTTTGTGATTCATAAATGAATAGGTAAATCTAGTATCATGCTCCATAAGAAGTTTTCATGGGTAATGTGTGAATTTGACTTTCACTTGAGTAGAGTAGAAGGACCGATAAAAAAAACTTGAGTAGAGTAGAAGGAAATATGAACTACAGACTATGAACAAGCCACGATATTCATCTACGTTTATGATATCATAAATGGGAATAACACACTACCTACATGTAAGGATGATAATGAAGTGAATAACTTTCTTTATGGTCGAGGCAGGAAACTGATGATAACTCTAAGATTTTACAGTTATACTTGCATTTCTATGTCTTAATCATTGATTATCTTAAGGTGATATAACACTTTGTTGCCTAGTTCGAGTCATTTCTTTATAGTTTAGCTTTTTGTTTAGTTTAGCTGCCTTACTAGCATTTTATGTAATTTGGACTAGTTTTATGCATAAGTGGTGCTTCTTTGCAGGTTCCCTTGGAAGTTTGATGGCTTGTGAAATGTTTTAACATATTTTGTCACTACTATAGTAGAGTTTGTGCGCGCTTGGCAAAAGGATTTATCACATAGTTTAGTTGGCGCTGAAAAGGGAGGCAAAGCTCATGCACTTAGAATCTGGTATCTAGGTGGCATTTACCCTTTTTCTAGTGGTCCCTGCTATATCTTGACTCGACACGCGTCCTTGCAAGGATCTGAAACCCTAATTCTGAGGAGTCTATTTATAGCAAGTACATCTTTTAATGAAGCACGCCGACATCTTTGCGGGTAATAAGGAAACATTCTACTGAAATGGAAGAAGTAAGAAGACAAAAGGAAATAAGGACATAAAGAAGAAGACAAACCAGAGAATATTCATTTATTCCCTTCTCTCTTTGTTCTTGCTTAGCTTCATTTTAATTATTGTATTTCTTCATCTTAGTTCATTCTCTACTGGATAGTTGTAGAAATGGGTGCATTTGATTATGCTTCTAAGCTCATTATGAGCTAAAACACTTAAGCCAGTATGGTAATGAATCTTGAAGTTATTTTTTTTGGTTAATGAAATCTCTATCGCTCATCTCTTGCTAGCTTTTCATTTAAGCATACTTAATGTTTAATTTCCATTATTGACTAGCCATCTTTATTGAGATGAATGTTAGATAAATTCTAGAAAGTTTTAATTTAATGGAAATAGCTTGAGTGTTACTTGAGTATTTAAATCATGTAGATCTAAATACCTAGTGAGTAATATAGGCATACATGCTCACCTTGTAAACCCTTTTGTTGGAACTTAACGAAGAAAACTCTAATCTGAATTAAGCATAGACATAAGTTAATAAGGCTTGGAGTTGATAATTGCAAGGATGGAAATCCATTGTACTTTTGAGCTAAGGTTAGTGCTATTAGGATGTTGTAGCAACAAGAAGAGATTTAACTAGCAGCAGTAATGGTTAGAGGATTTAACCATGCTAGCTCTCTTCACCATTGAGTACACCATAGTATCAAACTTAATCTTATACTCAACAAGTGTCATTTTGAACTATTTCAATCAGCATTATTACTTTAATTTAGAGTTATTTGAAAATCACCCCACTTTTATTACTCGGTTACTCTGTTTCTTAATTTAATTTCATTTGGTTTATTGCATATTTCTCCTTAGTCTATGTGGAGATCAACACTCACTTATCACTTTATTACTTGTTAATGACAAGTGCACTTGTGTATACATAACACACAACAAGTTTTTTCGCGCCGTTGTCAGAAACTAAAGAAGAAATATTATTATTTAGATCAATTTGAATTTAACTTGTGAGTATTCATTACTAAAATTGTTGCTACGACTCTATTTGAGAACGTGAAACTTATTTTATGAATAGGAAGCAACTACTCAAATTCATATTTTATCTAAAAATAGATAGGACTCTAAGACAGTTGAGTAGAGAGTATAGAGGATTGGCTACTATGTGAGAGATGGCCGCACCTAAAGAAGAAGTGCTATTAAATGATAATAAGAATCAAACAGGCAATCAAATTAATAATGGAAACAATGTGATAGTTATGGTTGATGACAGGAAAGATCAAATAGAGACTATGCCATTCGTCAACCACAAACAATGAACCCTGGAATAGTAAGGCCAGACATTCAAGCTTTGCAATTTGAATTGAAGCCTGTTATGTTCCAAATGTTACAAATTGTTGGGTAATTCAATGGATTGCATACTAAAGATCCCCACATGCACTTGAGTCTTTTCATGGAGGTTAGTGATGCTTTCAAGATACCTGGAGCTTCAGAAGATGCTTTAAGGATAGGGCTTTTTTTTTATTCCTTAATGGACAAAGCTAGAGCATGGCTAAACTCTTTACCACCAGATTCCATTCGTACTTGGAATGACATTGCTGAGAATTTTTGGATAAAATACTACACCCAACAAAAAATGCCAAGCTGAAGAATGAGGTTACTTCCTTTCACCAATTAGAGGATGAATCTCTATACGAGGCCTAGGAAAGATTTAAGGAGTTGATAAGGAAGTATGCACAACATGGGATTCCTTATTGAATCTAAATGGAAACCTTTTACAATCGAATGAATTCTTCTCCAAGGTTGATGGTTGATGCTTCAACAAGTGGTGCCATTTTTATAACTCTTATCATTTGGCTTATGAAATCTTAGAGAGGATAGCAAGTAAGAATTACAAATGGCTAGCTGCTAGAGCTATAGCAAGTAAAAGGGCTGCAGGAGTTCATAAGTTAGATGCTATGATAACCTTAACAGCTCAAGTGTCTTCTTTGACAAACATGATCAAAACTCTAAGTATGGCACCTACAGTAAATTAGAATCGAAATCAAGGCATGCAACATTCTGTGAATTAAGTGGCAGAAGTATTGTGTGTTTATTGTGGTGAAGAGCATTTATTTGAAGCTTACCTAAGAAATCTAGCATATGTAAACTATGTAGGGAATTTTATCAAAAATAATAACAACAATCCCTAATCAAACACTTACAATCCTGCGTTGAGGCAACACCTAAATTTCTCTTGGAGCAATCAAGGTGCAAGACCTTCAAACCCACAAAACATACCAACATATCCTGTTGGATTTCCACAACAAGTTCAAGGATAGAAGCAAGTATCCACTGAGCAACGTGGTACCTGAGAGAATCACCTGAAAGAATACAAACTGAATAATAAATCAGTAATCCAGAATCAGTCTGCAATGATTCAGAGTCAAGAAGTATCTCTGAGGAATTTGGAAAATTAGGTTGGACAGTTGGCCAATGCATTGAATACAAGTCCTCAAGATGCTTAGCCTAGCAATACCGAAAATCCTAGAAGAGAAGGGAAAGAACACTACAAGGCAATACACTTGAGAAGTGGAAAGGTGGTAACCAACCAACTGATTGAAAAAGAAGATAAGATTGAAAATAGAATCAAGGAAGTAAGCTAGAGAAAAGATATAGTAAAGCATCATTTTATAGCATCCAAGTCTACAGATAAGACAATGGAAGATATAGAGAGGCCTTTGCCTATATTTCCTTAAAGGTTGCAAAAGAAGAAGCTAGATGATCAGTCAGTTTTCTTGATATATTGAAACAACTGCATATAAATATAACTTTGGTAGAAGCCCTACAATAGATGCCAAATTATGTCAAATTCATGAAAGATATTTTGATCAAGAGGAGAAGGCTTGGAGAGTTTAAACTATAGCCTTGACTCAAGAATATAACTTTATTTTACATAACAAAATCCCCTCAAAGCTTAAAGATCGAGGGAGTTTTACCATTCCTTGCGCAATTGAGAAAACCCATTGTGAGAGAAATTTATGTGACTTGGGAGCAAGTATCAATCTTTTGCCCTTATCAATCTTCATAATGCTTGGAATAGGAGAAGAAAGGCCAACAACCATCACTTTAGTGTTGGATGACATATCTTATGTCTATCAAGAAGGTAAGATAGAGGATGTTCTGGTACAAGTGAATAATTTCATATTTCCAGTAGATTTTATCATTCTTGACTATGAAGCAGCCATAGAAGTATCTAGCCACAGGAAGGACAGTAGTTGATGTGAAAAAAAGAAAGATCTTACCATGAAGGTTAATGATCAAGAGATAACCTTCAATGTTTTCAAGGCTATAAAGTACCTTGATGAGGAGATAGGTGAATGTGCAGCTATTTCTGTGATGGACTCCATAGTTTTAGAAAAGTTATGCATAAGTTGTAGCAAGGCAACCCAGTAAGAGCCAACTATGAAAATCCTAGAAGAAGATAGCAATGATGAGGAGAAAATAGCAGTCACATGGATGGATGCAAACCAAATTATTCCCAGGTTTGAAAAAAAAAATTGAATTACGATTATCTGAAAGGACATTCAAACCATCATTGCCTTCTATTGAATCACCACCTTTTTTATATTAAAACCCCTTTCCTGCCCATATGAAATATGCCTAAATATGTGAAAACAATACTTTTCCTATAATTTTTTCCTCTTCCTTAAGCAATGAAAATGAGAAGTTGTTGGAAGTTTTCAGAAGGTATAAAACAACAATTAGTTGGCAGATAGCTGACATTAAAGGGATGACCTCATCTATTTGTATGGATAAGATACTGCTGGAAGAAGGGAGTGAAATTCCATAGAACAACAAAGGAGGTTGAATTCAATTATGAAAGAGGTTATCAAGAAAGATATGATTAAATGGCTTGATGCACGATAATCTACCCATTTCTGATAGTGCATGGGTTAGCCCTGTTCAATGTGCACCTAAGAAAGGTTGAGTATCAGTTATAGCAAATGAGAACAAGAAATTGATTCCCACAAGAACAATAATTGGCTGGAGAGTGTGCATGGATTATAAGAAGCTGAATAAAGCTAAAAGACCATTTCTCTTCGCCCTTTATTGACCAAATGTTGGATAGGCTTACTAGAAAAGAATACTACTATTTTCTAGATGTCTACTCAGGCTACAATCAAATAGCTATAGCACCAGAAGATCAAGAGAAGACCACTTTCACCTGCCCCCATGGAACTTTTGCTTTCAGACAGATGCCTTTTGGGCTATGCAATGCTCCAATAACATTTTAAAGATGCATGATGGCAATCTTGATAGACATAGTAGAGAAAACACTTAAGGTATTTATGGATGACTTTTCCATTTTTGTTGAGTCGTACATGAAATGTTTATCTAATCTTGTAAAAAGTGTTAGAAATATGTAAAGAAACTAATCTAGTCTTAAACTGGGAAAATTTCATTTCATGGTGTAAGAAGGGATAGTTTTGGGTGATAGAGTTTCTTTAAAAGGGATGAAGTAGATAGAGCAAAACTAGAAGTCATTGAAAAACTCCTTGATCCCACCATAGTAAAATACATTAGAAGTTTTCTTGGACATGCTGGATTTTGTAGAAGGTTCATTAAAGATTTTTCAAAAATATCAAAATCATTATGCATGCTATGAGAAAACAATAGAGATTTTGAGTTCACTTATGAATGTAGAAATGCTTTTAATAAACTGAAAAAGACTTTAATTCCAACACCTATCATTATAGCACCAGATTAGGAGTATGCTAGTAGAACTCTATCTGATGCACAGTTGAACTACACCACCACTGAGAAGGAGTTGTTAGCTATTTGTTTTTGCCTTTGATAAATTTAAAGCATATCATATAGGCACAAAAGTAATTGTTTATATTGACCATTCAACCATAAAATATTTTGCCTCCAAAAAAGAGGTAAAGCCTCGGCTTCTTAAGTGGATCATGTTAATTCAAGAATTTGACCTGGATATCAAGGACAAGAAAGGCACAGAGAATTAAGTCGCAGATCACTTTTCAAGACTAAAAGCAAGGGATAAGGCTACAACAAATTCCGCTATAGCAAATACCTTTCCAGATAAGTAGTTACTTGCAATCTCAATAGTAGAAGCCCCTTACTATGCTGACGTTGTCAATTATTTAGCAAGTACAGTGTTCCCCCCTCAACTTAATTCTCTACAATTAAATAAATTCTCTTAATAAATCAAAGCTTACTACTAGGATGAACCTTATTTCTACAAGCAAGGCTCTGATCAAACCAGTAGAAGATGTGTCCTAGAAGAGGAAGTCCAAAGAATATTGTAGCAATGTCACTCTTCACCCAATGGAGGGAATTTTGAAGGACTGGGGAGAGCTACCAAAGTGCTGCAATCTGGCTACTTAAGGCCTTCCCTTGTCAAAGATGCTCATGAGGTGGTAAAGAACTACGATAGAAGTTAAAGGACTTAAAATATATTCCAAAGACAGGACGTCACTTAATAACATTCTAGAAGTCGAACTCTAATGTTTGGGGGATAAATTTCATGGGGCCATTCCCACGTTCATTTGGGAACTTGTACATTTTAGTGGCTGTTGACTATGTCTCTAAATGAGTTGAAGCTACAACATTGCCAACAAGATTTGGGACTCCTAGAGCCATCATAAGTGATGAGGTACACATTTCAATAATATACTGTTTGAAGTGATTTTAGCTAAATATGGGATGAAGCACAAAGTAGTTACAACATATCACCCACAGACAAGTGAGCAAGTGGAGTTGTCCAATAGAAATATAAAGAGAATTCTGGAGAAAGTGATCAAACCCAACAGGAAAGATTGGTCAATAAGACTGGATAATGAATTATGGGTATATCGAATTGCCTATAAGACTCTTTTGGGAATGTCTCCTATAGATTAGCTTTGCCAAGGCATGTCACTTACTTTCAGAGATATAGCTCAAAGCTTTTGGGGCTGTTAAGAAGTAAAATATGGACTTGCAAGTAGCAGGATAAAATAGAGCCTTATAGTTGAATGAACTAGATGAATTCAAGCTATTCTTATATAAGAGTGCAAAGCTTTATAATGAAAAGACAAAAAAGTGGCATGACAAAAGGATTGTGGATCAAGAATTAAAATCAGGACTCAAGTTCTATTGTTTAACTCAAGACTTAGATTGTTTCTGAGAAAATTGAAACCAAGATGGTCTGGGCCATTCATATGGAGCTGTGGAATTGTTGGATGAAAGAACCAGAAGAGAATTGAAAGTGAATGGGCAAAGAATAATACATTATTAGGGCAGTGAGATTGACAGAAGGAAGACCTCAACCCAGCTCAATTGACCGATGAAGAACGATCCTAAGTTGGGCTATGGATTTAAAACCAAGCCCTAATGGGAGACAGCCCAGGGAGTTTACATTTCATTCTCGTTAATTTTGTTTTACTTAAATTTGTCTTTGTCTACAATAGGTTAGAATATTTTATTCTAGGAAAAATTATCTCTCCTTTAATCTTTATTCTTATCATAATTAATTTATATTCCTCATTTAAGTGAAATATCCTCATTCAATATCTCTTTTAATTGCAATATCTTGTGCTAAGAAGATTATGTACGATTTGGTTATAGGGAAGTACTATGAGGGTCCCACCGTGTGGGCAAATGGCAAGCGGAGAAAGGCTTATAGGTTTGTTGACTGGTGTAGCGCCTAAAAAGGGAAGCCTATAGCACGACAATTCTATCTCAGCCAAAATATTATCCAATATTTCACAAAAATCCAAATCCCCTCTCCAAAATATCTTCGCCTTGAAATTCTTTTGATATTTTTACCGATTTAGCGGTGGAGAGCTACACGTAGTATGCCAAAGGGAAAATGTTTCCATTGTGGGGTTGATAGTCATTGTAAGATAAATTGTAACAAGTATCTCTTTAAGCTGATCATTTTCTCTAACTGTGTTGGTTATGGAGGTTCTATCTGGTATTCTCAAGCATGCTTCTCATAAAACTGACTTTTGCTATCACTGGAGGTGTAAGGAGCTTGGTATTGTTAACTTGTGCTTTGTTGATGATCTTTTTATCTTCTATAAGGGTGATATTAGTTCTGTTCAACTTATTATAGAGAGCTTAAACTTGTTTGAGGCTATGTCTGGTCTTCAACCTAACCTACAAAAAAGTCAGATTTTCATGTCTGGTGTAATTTCCGCATTGGGGAGCTTCCTATGAGATACTTGGGGGTTCCTTTGATTTCCTCAAAGCTTAGAAAAACAAATTGTATCACCCTAGTAGACCATATCACAGCTAGGGTGAAGTCTTGGGAGTCTAACTACCTTTCTTATGCTGAAAAATTACAGTTGGTTAAATCCGTGCTCTATGCTATTTTTAAATACTAGGCCGGCTTATTTATTCTTCCCAAGAAGATCTTGAATATGATTCAGGTGGTTATTAGGAATTACGTGTGGAACGCGTCAACTATACAGCATTCTGGTGCTAAAGTGGCTTGGAGTGACTTCTGCCTTGATAAGTCCCAAGGAGGTTTGGACCTTAGAGATCTCTCTCTAGCTAATGAAGTGGTTGTGGCTAAGCATTTTTGGTTTCTGGTCTCTTTGGATAAAGTTTCCCTTTGGAAGGATTGGTGCAAGTTTTTCTTGATCAAGAAAAGCTTTATCTTCTTGGTTAAGCTTGCCACTAATCCTTCTTGGAGTTGGAGAAAAATTTTGAAAATCGGAGACAAGTTTGCTGGGTATTGCAAAGCTCTTGTGGGAATGGTGAGCAGATTTCTCTTCTTTTGGACCCTTAGCACCCTTTGGGGGCTCTTTCTCAAAGGTTTGGACCTAGGATTCTTTTTTGTACTGGTTGAGATTGGACCACCAAGGTGAGCTCAGTGATCGAGAATGCAGCTTGGAATTGGCCTATTTCTAACTCTCATGAGCTTATGACAATTAGAGAGGTCCATCTTCCCCCTCCTAAAGAGTCCTATTTGGACTCTTGGATTTGGACTCTTTCTCCCTCTGGTCTTTTCTCTGTGGGGCACACTTATAGGAAATTGGCTCCAGCTGGTGAAAAAGTGAGATGGGCTCCTCTTATTTGGTTTAAGAAGCATATTTCCAGATATAGCTTTATTACTTGGCTTGTTGTTCTTAATAGGCTTGCAACTGCGGATAGATTGGCTGCTTGGACCTCCTCTCCTGGGTCTTCCAATGTTAGTAGTTGTGTACTTTGCTTTCATCCTTTAGAATCTTCTGAACACTTGTTTGTTTCTTGCCCTTATTCTTACTTTATTTGGCAGAATTTGGTTGGTTTGTGTGGCTTGGTGTCTTCTCCTAGGGACTGGAATCAACTTATCTCCTGGCTCCTTGTGAAAGTTAAGAAAGGCTACTTCTTGGGCCTTATGTTGAATCTTATGTTCAACTCGTTTGTCTACCATATCTGGAGAAAGAGAAATAATCGAGTATTTGAAGACAAAATGAGGGACAAGAAAGTGGTCTTGGCTTGCATTAAAAATGCCATTAGAGGTAGATTTTTGAGTCTTATTTTTGAGTCTTAAAGGATTTTCTGTGACTGAGGATAACAAAACCATTCAGCTTGCCTGGGGATTGAATGCTTCCATTTTTGACAATTAAGCTTGGTTCTTCTGTTTCTTTAGGCTGTTATCTCTTGTAATCTTTTGTTAGTGTTTGGGAGCCTCCATCTTGTGTGTTGGCTGGTTCTTTTTTGTTTCTTTTACCTGGGGTATGCCCCTTGTATATTTGTATGTTTCTTCGGTTTATACAAAATTTTAATTTACCGAAAAAAAAAAGTTCAACAAAATCTTAAAAATTAGTCCAACTACTTGAGGTTCAACAAACATGTAATTGAACCCCCAAAGTATTTGTTGAACCTCTCAACATATATATATTGAACCCTCAACATTTTTTTTTACTTTAATGGCCCTCAACAGCTAGGATCGCTCAAAAGAAATCCAAAGGTCATTGATGCCCAGCATCAATGCCGGGATACTACCGGGGATTGAAGAAATTTCCAGATCTTAAATGGATATAACCTGTTCAACTCCAAGTTACAAAGTTTTGGGTTTCAAGAAGATCCAAATAATACAGAAAGGAGCAGGAAGTCCAATATTATGATAAAAACAAAGAAACAGAAGAGAGACCACGGCTAAGGGGAAGTGGAGTTTACAGAACGTGGGTTTAAGGAGAGCAAAAAAAAAAAAGGAATATTGGTGAGAGACTCCACGTCTCCACCGATATCCCACGTTTCGCAAAGGAATAGATAAATCGAATTGTTGAATGAGGTTTTGCTTGAAGGATCGGATTGACTGGTCAAATTATTATATGTTTTGACCAATAAGAACAAAAATAAAAAAGAAGATCAATGATGCACGGCTGGAGAAAATTGAAGAAGTTTGAAGTATTTTCAAAATAAAAAACAGGGGAAAGAGGTATCATCTTCACGTTTTCAAATGGATATATTCAAATTCCAAATTTGATGAAAGTTCAGTTTCACCATGGCAGAGGTTGGGATAAGTCTATAATTGGCAAAGAGATGGGAAGGATCACCACTAGAGATATGATCCTCCAAGGTGCCGAGTAAAAGTGTTCTGAAGAAATCAAATTTTAAATTTCCAAAAAAGATAAAAAGTGAGATTAGCTAATATTGGGTTTGGAATTATGCTTAGACTTTAATTATAAACTCTATTGACTTTAAATCGTAAACAAATTTTACAAATGTATAAACACGTGCAATATACTCGTATACTTCTAAATTTTTCACTTTCAAAAAGCTCAATTAAAACTATAAGTTTATCCACAAAATTATGAAAAAAAATGGTAATAAAAGATTGCCAAATAATTATATTGTCTACGACAATATGTCTTCTAGTAATATTATTCTAACGATAACTAAATTACTAACTGTAAATGCTGGGCCTTATGTCCTCCCCTCCTTTTGAGACTTTTCTTCTCGAAAATTTAATAGAATCAATCCTTGAAAAGATATGGATAAGAAACTTGGTTCCTTTCTTATTCTCAAGTAACTTATTTGCTCCAATGGGTCCTCCAAAATACTGTCGACACAAAAAATTTCTTCCTGCCAAACACTTGAGTCATTTATCTCTAAGTTTAAGATGGTAACTTATTCATAGATTAGATCTTCCAGTAGATGGAGTGCTATGTGTTGTGTATAGATATGGAATAAGATGCTTTCATTAATCAATGATTACAAAGAAATATGGAATGATTATAATGTAAATGCAACAGAAACGATTACAGTAAAATTTATCAGATCTAATAAACAAGATTAAACGAAAAATGATTACAGCAAAATTAGAACTGAAAATACGATGTAGATCGAGGATTGCTCGAAAGCAATGTCCTAAAGAAAATAATCGTCCTCCACAGGGTACTTGGAGACTACGACAAATCGTCTCTGCAGGATACAACGATCTAATCCAGAGTACAGCAACCGATTACGCTGACCCTCACAGAACTCCTTTTGTATTTCTCTCAATATGCAGAATGCTTGGTGATTAGTGTTGCCTAATGATGCCCTATTCTAATATATCGTTCAAGGCTCGGAGAGCAAGCCAAACGTGTAGATAAATTAGAATCAGATTTTTGATGATATTGTGGGATAATGGAGATATTTTAATTATCTTCTGCAGATAATTATAGATTTTGTTTGTAGATATTTTTTTCCTCTCCAAATAAATCAATCTTTTGACCGTACCGTACCGAAACAAACCCAGCCGAGCCGGCCAAACGGACGGCGGCGCGCTCGTGTGAAGGAAGGACCATGTGCCATCTAGGTCCTCTCTTCTGCATAAAATGTGGGGTGCCCCTTGGGGCTTACCCCAAGGCATAAGTGTTAGGTTTATAAACGTAACATTCTCACTATATTTCACATTACACACTTTCATTCACTTTTCATTCTTTCTTTGATTTTTCTTCTCTTCTTATTTTCTCTCCAACAATCCCCCGCATGAATGAAATATGTCCTAACTAGACAACAACATGAGAGAGAGCAGATGAGATATGCATCAAGAAAGGTGTCTTTTGGACTTGAACCTTCCATAGTGAGAATTTATCGGATTTATTCTGAAGAACAGTGAACTACGTTCTTGAACTGAACTTCCTCTGAGATAAACCGAGACAACAAATTTCAAAATACATCTGAGTTGATACGATTTTGTTCATTTTGGTCCTGAACATATCCCGCTTTCATAAGAGCTTTAGAGAGGTTAAGTCATTCAGACTTCTCATAGAAGCGACCCCACTTCTACTCTCATATAGGTGACAATGATTAAGAGTATTCTGTCACTACTCCTCTGGTAAGCAGAACATCAATGTAATTAAATACTTACGTATACCCTTTTACATCGACAGACAACACACTATCTTCATGTCATAGGAACAGGAAGAAATCATAGGTTTCTCAGTGTTTCAATTTGAATCATCCCTGCCAGTTTGCCTATTGAACCTAGATCTTGGGATCTCCAGTCAACTAGGTTAGGTTACCACCTGAATGATTCATTGAATAAGCTTTAACCCCATTCCCCTCAATGTTTGTTTTATTAGTTCCCTTGACAATCCTTTTGTGAGAGGATCAGCAAGATTCTCCTTTGACCTTATAAAGTCTAAGGAAATCACCCCGTTGGACAACAACTTCTTAATGGTATTATGTCTTCGTCTAATATGTCTAGACTTACCATTATACACATTATTTTTTGCTCTAAAGATTGTAGCAATATTTTACAATGGACACATATAGCTGACATTGGTTTTGGCCACACCGGAATATCTTCCAGAAAATTCCTGAGTCATTCTGCTTCTTCACAAGCCTTGTCCAATGCTATGAATTCTAATTTCATAATTGAATGAGTTATACAGGTCTCCTTAGTAGACCTCCACGAGATAGCTCCACCACTTAAGGTAAACACATATCCACTTGTAGATTTAGTCTCTAAACTGTCTGATATCCAGTTAGCATCACTAAATCCTTCTATAACCGATGGATAGGTTGAGTAGTGCAGTCCGTAGTTCATAGTGAATTTAAGTACCTTAGTACTATCACTAATGCGCTCCAGTGATCACGTTCAGGATTACTCGTATATATTGCCAGCCTTCCAACTGAATAGGCTATATCAGGCCTGGTGCAATTCATGATATACATTAAACTTCCAATTATTTGTGAGTGCTCCAATTGAGATACTCCAACTCCATTATTCTTCCTTAACTTACAATTTGGGTCGAAAGGAGTTATAGCAGGTTTGCTTTCATATTGTCCAAACCTTTTCAAAATCTTTTCTACATAGTGAGACTGGGTAAGGATATATTCATTTTTAGTTCGCTTTACTTGAATTCCAAGAATGACATCTACTTGACCTAAGTCTTTCATGTCAAATTTAGAATTCAATATCCTCTTGGTAGAGGATATTATATCCTTGTTTGATCCCACTATAAGCATGTCATCTACATACAATCATACTATGACGAATTGATCATTAGTACCTTTCATGTTGACACATTTATCACACTAATTTATCTTGAATCCATCTGATAACATTGTATGATCAAACTTCTCATGCCATTGCTTCGGTGCTTATTTTAATCCATAAAGTGATTTAACAAGTTTACAGACCTTTCGTTCTTGGCCTTTAACCACGAACCCTTCAGGCTGTTCCATATAGATTTCTTCGTCTAATTCTCCATTTAAAAAAGCAGCCTTTACATCCATTTGATGAATTTCCAAAGTATGCAAAGCTGTAACTGCAATCAGCATCCTAATAGATGTGATTCTCGTCACTGGAGAATAGGTATAAAAAAAGTCTATACCTTCCTTCTATCGGTATCCTTTAACTACCAACCGAGCTTTGTACTTTTCAATAGTACCATTAGCTCTCAGCTTTCTTTTGAAGATCCATTTACAGCCTATTGGTTTATTCCCAGGAGGGAGATCAACCAACATCCATGTATTATTTTTCATTATGGAATCTATCTCATTATTGACTGCTTCCTTCCAAAAAGGAGCCTCAGGGTTGGACATTGCCTCCTTATAGGTTTGAGGTTAAGCCTCCGTCAGGTATGTTAGAAACTCTGGGCTAAATGAGGTACTCGTTTTAGCTCTTTTACTTCTTCTAAGCTCAGGTTCAGATTCTTCATCAATCTGAGCTCTAGAAAAACTTTCTTCTAATCCTCATTTGACATTTTGACTGTGTCTTCATTCCTTAAAAGGAAACACATTCTCAAAGAATTCTGCATTGACAGACTCCATAATAGAGTTGGTACTTATGTCAGAAATTTCTGACCTAATTACCAAAAATCTATATGTAGCACTGTTCAATGCATATCCAACAAAAACACAGTCTATTGTCTTAGGTCCAAGCTTTACTCTCTTTGGCAATGGTACTTGTACCTTTGCGAGACACCCCCACACTTTTAGGATTTTATAGGAAGGTAACTTCCATTTTCACTCTTCATAAGGAGACTTGTTGGTCTTTTCTTATGTGGAATCCTATTAAGTATGATGTTATCTATAAGCAAGGCCTCCCCCCCACAAATTTTGGGGTAATCCAGAACTGTTCAACATACAGTTCACCATATCTTTCAGAGTTCTATTTTTCCTTTTAGTCACCCCATTCTGTTGAGGCGTGTAAGGTGCTGTAGTCTAATGCACAATTCCATGTAGAGCACAGAATTCAGACAGCATAGTGGATTCATATTCTCCACCCCGATCAGATCTAAGCACTTTGATATGTTTACCAAGTTTTTTTTCAACTTCCGTCTTGTATGTCTTAAACATATCCAAAGTCTCATCCTTTGAATGAAGCAGATATATATAGCAATATTTACTGAAATCATCAATAAATGTAACAACATATTTTCTACTTCCCCTACTAGGAATTAATTTTAAATCACATAAATCACTATGTATTAAATCAGAGTAGGCCATTCGTTCTCTCTACAGACTTAAATAATTTTCTTACAAATTTAGATTCTACGCATATTTCACATTTATTTCCTTTTTCTAGGTTAAATCTAGGTAGAAGTTCTAAATTAATCATACGTTGTAAGGAACGAAAATTAACATAACTTAATCTAGCATGCCAAATATTAGAAAGTTCAGCGATATAAATGGAAGAAGCAGCAAGATTATCATTAATAATTGCAGGGGTTACAGCAGACACATTAAGTTTAAAAAGACCATCAAAATTATAACCCTTCCCAACAAACATCCCTCTCTTAGTCAGAATAAACTTACCAGCATCAAAGACAAGCTTAAATCCACTTTTACATAAAAGAGATCCTGAAACCAAATTTTTACGAATTTCAGGCACTTGCAGGACGTCTAGGAGAGTAAGTTGTTTTTTGGATGTGAATTTCAGCACAACCTTTTCCTTTCCCTTAACAGCAGCTTCTAAGGCATTTCCCATATAGAGAACCTCATCTTTATCAACCTCAGTATAAGTTGGAAAGATAGTTCGGTCACTGCACACGTGCTTCATAACACCAGTGTCGACCCACTATTCCTTGGCGTCAGTGACCATACAAATCTCAGAAATCATTGCACAAAGATCATCTATCTCTATCATATTTGCTCGGTTCGTTTTCCCGCTATTATGGGTTTGGTTACAATCGTTTTGATCTTTCTTAAATCGGCAGTCATTTGCCCTATGTCCGGCTTTACCGCACACCCAGCAACTGCCCTTAATGCGTTTATCTGAATTACCTTTTTTAGCATTGCTCGTCGATGTCTTCCTTTTCTTGTTCGGTGGATTGGATTTGTTTCCTTATCCCACATTAGCTTTCATTCCGTAGGTTTCCCACATCACTTTCTTTTCATTTTTCCGGTTATCCTCCTCTATCCTCAGCCAAACAATCAGTTCCTCCATGCTGAGCTCCTTACGTTTGTGCTTCGGATAATTCTTGAATTCCTTCCATGACTGCGGCAGCTTCTCGATGATGGATGCGACTTGGAACGGTTCATTCACGATCATCCTCTCGACCTTCATGTTGTTGAAGATGATCTACAACTCATCCACTTGACTGATTACCATGTTCTTATCATCCATCTTGTATTTCAGGAATTTTCCGACAATAAATTTCTTCGTCCCGATATCCTTCATTTTGTATTTCTTTTCCAAGGCTTGCCACAGTTCCTTTTCCATCTTGAATGACGAGTAGACGTTGTAGAGGGTATCTACCAAGCCATTCAAGATATAGTTTCGGCAAAGGAAATCCGAATGGATCCAGGCTTCCCGTGCAGATGCTAGTTCCTTTGATTGTCCTTCCATCGGTGTAAATCGCCCGTCAGCAGATGTGCTAGATTGAGAGTGGTCAGATAGAAGACCATCTTATGTTGCCATTGTTTGAAGTCGTCCCCTTTGAATTTTTCTGGTCTCTCAGCGTGCAAAGTTTTGATTCCAGTAGATTGTTCCATAATTATTGTCTTTAGATTGTTGTGTGCAGATATGGAACAAGATGCTTTCATTAACCAACGATTACAAAGAAATATGGAACAATTACATTGTAAATGCAACAGAAACGATTACAGTAAAATTTATCAGATCTAATAAACAAGATTAAACGAAAAATGATTACAGCAAAATTAGAAATGAAAATACGATGATCGAGGATTGCTCGAAAGCAATGTCCTAAAGACAATAATCGTACTCCACAGGGTGCTTGGAGACTACGATGAATCGTCTCTATAGGACATAAAGATCTAAGCCAGAGTACAGCAATCGTACTCCACAGGGTGCTTGGTGATTGAGTGTTGTTATGTTGTAAAACCGAAGCTAATGATGCCTATTCTAATATATTGTTCAAGGCTTGGAGAGCAAGCCAAATGTGTAGATAAATTAGAATCAGATTTTTTATGATATTGTGGGATAATGGAGAGATTTTGTGGGATAATGGAGATATTTTAATTATCTTCTGGAGATAATTACAGATTTTTTTTGGAGATATTTTCTTCCTCTCCAAATAAATCAAAGAAAATTTATCCAAAAAAATAAATCTTTTGACTGTACCGTACAGAAAAGAACCGAGTCGGACGGGCGGCGACGATGCCGCGCGCGTGAAGGAAGGACCATGTGCCATCTAGGTCCTCTCTTTCCCACAAAATGTGGGGTGCCCCTTGAGGTAAGCCCCAAGGCATAAGTGTTGGATTTATAAACCCAACATTCTATCCTTGAGTTTCCAATGTGAGACAAATTCCCACTCTATTTGACATCACACACTTTCATTCACTTTTCATTCTTTCTTTGATTTTTCTTCTCTTCTTCTTTTCTCTCCAACACTATGTATTTATGTAACATTGATATATAAAAAATTCCATGTACTCTGCACTTTCATTCACTTTTCATTCTTTCTTTGATTTTTCTTCTCTTCTTCTTTTCTCTCCAACACTATGTATTTATGTAACATTGATATATAAAAAATTCCATGTACTCTGCCAAGGCTGGGGTTAAGACTATACAATATGCGACAACCCCAATACATTCCAATACCTCAAAAAGGATCAAAAAAGAAAGGCCTAAACTTTCATTTCTTTTCAAATCTCATAACTGCTTTTGTAAGCTCACTCTTAATAAACATCATGTTGCCAATCTCAAATTTAATACTTGTGAATTAACATTCATAGGTATTTTGTATCCTATAAAGTGAAATACCATAAGGTTCATTGTTATAGTGAAGTATTCATATTAAACACTTTCAAAAGGGTAATTTTAAGTAGCATAAAGAGTACCAATATAAAACTTGACAACATTAACATTTAATCATTTTGATAAAGTTTTACATTATTCATTTGATCAACTTACAAATAAATCTAACTTAAAACTAACTAACTTATCCTTATAATATACAAGCAAAATTGTTCCAATAAATGAAAAATATAAAAAGATTTTCACAAAACCATGTAACTTGAAGTAAAACGGGCTAAAAGAAAGTCAGACATCAAGAGCTGATACGGTAGCTGTTCCGCTGCTTCAAAACAACAGATCCAAAGAGTTCTAGATACCTGCAAACAAGCAATCATCTACATATTATACTTTAAAAAGTAGAGTAAAATAGAGTAACATAATAAACATTCTTTTGGCCTATTGTACATACCGCTTTATTTGAGAAATTAGACTTGAAAGCCATAGAACCTCCAGAAAACAATGGAGGCAAACCAAAATAAATTACATGAAAATCTATCCTCAGACTCCCTCATATATACATAACCACAATTTCCAAGCACATCAGCAGAAAAATATCTCCACATAATTTCAGAACAACATACTTCATTAGAAAAATATCTCCATAACATACTTCAGCTGAAAAATATCTCCATAACAACATACTTCAGCAGAAAAATATCTCCATAGAAAGAAATTATGCACAAAATTTCATAACATAATTACACCTATTTTGCCAAGCCAAAGAAATTTGTGCAATCATAGATGTAAAAGTATGCTAATAGGAGAGCAAATTCATATCTGTAATGTAAGCAAGAATGATGATTAACATGCAAATTGATGTCCCAAATTAACTTAATTCAAATATCTCCCTTCAATCCACAAAGCAAAAGATGTCATATAATATATTATCATTAATTCATTGAGCTCAAATATACAAAACACTATAAAAGACAGAAATGAGATCTAATAACTTTGATATCAAACTAACACTTAATAATTTCATATGGTGAACCTGTAATAAAGAAAGAGACTTCTACAAAGAATTTACTTATTCAAAATTCCATATCAGAATCCTACTCAAGGATCTAATACCCAATAAATGAATACCATAAGGTCAAGTGATTACTGTGCTTATCAATTGCAACAACTTAGTTAAGTTCAAGGCATTTTTTATCCATTATGATATACAATACAACTTGTACCTGTATTCGTCCCGCATCAGCAATAACAAAAGTTGGAAGGCCAATGGTCTGAGCTGCTTCCTGTAGCTTATTCCTAGTGCATTTTGTTAAAAGATTCAAGTATTTTAAGATGAAGTTTTACTGTTTAGGTGGAACTACAATTTCAAAAATGAAATCACTTGCTTACATTTCTTGTTGATTCTTGCATGTCGTAACTATCTTAGCTTGTCCATATTGCTCCCACTGTCCTAGAAGGCGTTAATGGCTGAAAAAGATATTATGGATGTATGCATGGATATGAATTATAGTTGACTTAAAATAATTACGTTGAAATCAGAGAGAAAAAACTCATAAGTAGCTAATGCATACCTCTGCACCAGTTATGCATACATTCCCGTGGCAGTATCTGCAAGGTTCAAAAGATTAGCAACATAACAAAGAGAAGAAATAAACATTTTACGCATTGAAGAGGGGATATGAAAAACACTGGACATGAGCATTTTATAATAGAAATGAAGATAAAATGACGTACAAGAAACACGTATAGAGGTTTTGATATCGTACGAGCACATGAGATGTTATTCTTCCAGTTCCCATCTTCAGGTCCTATCTAACTATCAGAACCTAAGTATTGCAGAGCATAATGTTTGACATCAGCAAATTTTGGACAAGTGGAAGCGTGATTACTAATGGAAGATAAAGAATAATAAAATAGGAGGATCAGAGAAAGAAAAACTACGATTAAAACTAACCATTTTAAGCTCCTTATCACCATTATCTAAGGCCAAAGATTGGTGTTGATTCTTTTCCGGCAATGAATTGCTTCTTTTATTATGACTTCTACTGGGCTTTGATAAATCCAAAAATAACCCAAAAATGAAACCAATGATGAGGCTTGGAATGAAATTCTATAGCCTAAAACTCGAGGCTAACCATTCCCTTTCTTTCCTCTGATGCTGCTTTTAGTAACGTACAAGATAACAACATTAATATAAAACAACAAAGAGAAATAATAACCAGAAAGCTCTGTTGACAAATTCAGGGAACTAACATAAAAACATGATTGTGAGTCTTAATTTCAATATGTATTATCGAAGAAACCCCAAGACAGGGTAAATACAACCTATGTATTTATATCTAAAGAGAGATTACACAGGCCATTCACCTAGTTGTTATCAAACTCCAACGTGGGTAATAATTACCCAACCACTCTCTCACTATGCTAGTAAAGAAAAAGAAACATTTAACTTGGATTTTCTACCCCTTCAAAAATTCTGAGATTTCTCTCACGCCATATAACCCAAGAAAGCACAAGAGGGACAACCTCCCTAAAATCCTTATCGAAACCACCAGTGTTTAGAGACTTCCAACAAAAAAATCAAATTGTTAATAGAGCAAGGCACTGCCCACTTAATAAGTAAACTATCCAAAAGTTTCCCCATATCTCCGAAGAGAAAGGGCAGTGGAGAAAGATATGAATGTTGAACTCTTCAGCCTCTTTGCACAAGATACATCTATTAGGAAAGCGTACATCTTGCTTCTGCAAGTTATCTAAAGAAATCACAATACATATACTACAAATAACTAATTACAGATGCAAGCAACAATTATAAGTCTTAAATTTTGACTTTAACAAATAACTCCCAAAAATTAATAAGAAGCCCTTAAATTTTTGCTACTAAAATCCCATAAAATATATAAATCTAACATGGAAGCATTTTTCTGGTGCGTCCTAATCCCATAGCTATTACTGCTTATATATACATTTAGTTAAGTATTTTAGATTTTGTGCAAATGATGATACATGTAAAGGATAATAAATATTGAGATACCTTGTAATTAAGATTCTGAATCTTGTAGAGCATCCCACCTGAAAGTCTCTTATAACAATAGTATTATCCACAACAAGCAAAAAATAGAATTTCACTATGAATAGACATATATGGCAGATAAAATTTAGACAATTTAACTCAAGAATAGAAAAAGAAAGCTATATTTATGCCTTCTTTCAGCTTAAGATAAGCTAAAATCCTTATTATCAGCATTCAAAAGTCAAAAGTTGAAATTGGACGAAACCTAAAACCTAGGGCAGAGATCGGATTTCAGACGCGTAATCAAAAGCTCAAAACTCTTAGCTCGACTTGGAAGAAATTTTTTTTGAAAAAATAGGTAGATCAGGATGCGATATATCCAAAACTGTGCAAAATCATTAACGGCTTTAGACTCGATGTGGGAAAATTTTGGCCTCACAAGAGCATGCATCAAAACCCACCTTTGCAAAATATCAAACCCACGAACAAAGCTTCGAAGAACCAGATCCACAAGAAATGTCCGCTTGAAACTGTCATGTCCAAATTAGTCGAGCTTAGCATCAAGAATGACATAGAAAACCCATTAAAATCAAACCCTAGGTCGAGGATAAGAGCTCACAGCCTGTAGCCGATGGATTACGCTTGATTTTGCCTCTTCCATTACCAAGATTTCTCCCTTATGCACCTTAACCGAACCGGAAAATAATGAAAACCAACAGAAGATAACAAAAGAGAAATTCATTCACCTTCAGAAGAAGAAAGTCTATCAGGAACCTAACGAACAAAATATGAATGTGAGAGTGAACGCTGCTCTCTCTTCTTCGTCGATGGCCTAGTCCTAGGTGGTCTGAGAAGAAGAAGCTATGAGAGAGAGGATCTGGAGAAGAATTGTGAGAGAAAGAAGGATCAGAGCTGAAAATTTGAGGATCTAGAAAATTTAAGAGGAATTGCAAAAGAGAGAAGCAACGATTTGAGTTTCTTTCTGAAAATCAAAGATTTGAGCTTCTGTGAGAGCTCGAGAAGGAAATGGTTTAAGTCCCTCATCCCCAATTAATTTAAGTTCTAACTCCAATTAAGTCCCACTTTTGCTTAATTTTACCCTCCCGCTTTTTTTTACTTTTAACAAGAATTGGTTTTACTTGATTCTTCAAAACTCCTATTGTTTTGAGTTTTTAACAAGAGGAGACTGCAATCCCTGTATTTAAACCTGGTAGAATGTCATATTTCTTGTAGTGTCAATTCTAATCTAATACTTACCAATGTACCATCATTGTGATAAGCGTCACGAATCATATCTTGGAGCTTAGGTTGAACCGTTAATTGATCAAGCTTAGTTGGGGCATCCCGTTGTAAGATCTCCAATTCTAATCTCTATAGATCATCTTAAATAGATTGTTGAGTAGAAATGAGGGTAACTTAAGAACCCAATTTCCTACTAAGTGCACCTGCTTATCACATTAGCTTTTACATGATGGTAACTAATGACACATTCATAATCTTCAAATAGTTCTGACCACCTATGTTACTCATGTTAAGCTCCTTTTAAGTGAAAAGTACTTTAAACTCTTATTCATGTAGAACTTGTCCCCTGACATGTACAAATAATGGCGTAAAAAATTCAAAGCAAAAATTATGGTTGCAAGCTTCAAATCATAAGCTGGGTAATTCTGTTCGTAACTCTTCGATTATCAGGAAGCATATTCCATATTTTTTTGTGTTGTATCAATACACAACTCAAACCTATACGAGAAGCATCACTGCTAATCTCTTGGAGAAGCAGATTCGCATCACTACTGCATTAAAAAAGGCTGCAAAAATGGTGTGTGTATATAAAGTTTACGTAAAAAATTCTTCAAATATGTTATAAATTTTACTTTGGCATGCAGGCACAACCATGAAGAACAAGTCAAAGACTTAAAAATCTTGCTTCAAGTTCTAACTCTGATGACGACAACACAGATGATCTTTGTTAGAGTTATAAAAAACCAATAACACCATCAACAACATCTAGAATCAAGTCTGTCAAGAAAGCTCAGCCAACAATATTGACTCCTGATGAAGATGAGGTAAGCAATCATAGTGTCTCATTACTTTTATTTTATATATATATA
>QANY01000527.1:822219-855722 GCA_003255025.1 Datisca glomerata
TATATATATATATATATATATATATATATATAAACTGTTAATGTAATGTATGTTGTTATAAACTATATTATTTTATCTAAATATCTACTTTAGCGTAAGTGTCATTATATACCATATCCTAGACTTTGTTTTATTTTTCTTGTATCACATAGTGAAATGTTATTATTGTATAAACTATTAATATAAGATGATGTTACTGATACTGAGTTATATACATATATATATAAAGTATACTTTATCATATACAAAGTATACTTTATGAATGAATTTAGTTAATTTGCATCCTGTCTGTGATTTGTACTTTTAATTTGTAATGTTTCATTTCTTCTTTTAATGAGAAAGACAGCATATCATCTTTTTTGTGAGAGTGATAAAGAATGGCTTGACTGTTTTCCTTGTATAAATTATATTAACATTTAATAATCTGTTTATTTTCATACTGAGGTTACTGAATATATGATGTGTACTTAGTATATACTATATTGATAGGAGAATCCAAAATTACTTCAAAAGTAATTTTGGAAACCACAAGAAAAGGTCTTGTAATATTAAAAAATTGGTGTCATTCAAACCCTTAAGGATAGTCTTAGTTCTCAACTAGAAAAGTTTAGGTAATCGTGCTTGGGGACAAACTAGATATAAAGGTCACAAAGTTCCCCTCTCAATTATGCTTGCACATAATTCAAAGAATGTGTAAGCATAATCGAACAAATGAGTTATGGTTTATTTCAATTTGATATTAGCGACTTTTGGATTGAAAGAATTTTGCTATAATAACGGGATTGAATTGTGATCCATTCTCTTTCATTACGAGATCAAAGTTATCTAGTGGGTCCTTGTTATCATTAAGTTTTAAAGGTGATAAATCAATAACACAAGGACTTAAGGATAGCATATAAGGCAATGTAGAGGGTGGACGATGAAGAAAAAATTGAAGTTGGCAAAACATTACTGTTTGGAAAATATGATCCTAAGAAAACAAGATGACACAAACATTGATATAGATCATATAGAAGAATGCTAGATAAAGAAGAGTTGTTTGAAAAATACTCTTGGCGGTAGGCTTTCCTATGAAATAATGTTGGACTACATAGATAGATTCCATTATCAAAAAAATTCGAAGGGGAATGGGTTTGGTGGCTTTCCATTAGCCTTGATAATATGGGCATATGAAACAATCCCAACATTATCGATCAATATGAATACATATGCCAAAAAGTAGAAAGTTCACTACCTAGATTTTTCAATTGGGAGTCAATGATGCAACCAAATTGGAAAGAGCTAGAAATTGTAGAATTTGGATGCAACAATGTAATTAAATAAGCTATAATACTTTCCAATAATGTATATGTGGGGTATAAACTATATATTTAAAATATACTGGTCTATTTTTTAGCTACAAATTGTTCAAATTGAGATTGCATCTGATGAAATGGAAAGACCATACATGCAATGATTTTTTAAGTCAAGGAAAGGGAAGACTGTGTTGGAATCTAGTGAGGATTTATTTGACATACACATGGAAAACCTATAGTCTAGACATGATGGTGAGACCAGCAACAAGTAATCTCTAGATTGGAAAGATTATTTATTTTTGCAAAAGTAAATGAAATCCACAACATGGTTACCACTTTGTGCAAGGATGTGGACGAGTTAAAGCAACAGCGTGGTACCTAGGTAAACTTTCAATTTTAATTTTACAATATATCTTTTTTGTATAATTTGATTACTAAAGTGAGCGATTTCTTATATTACAAGGAGAACAAGCAAGATGAAGAGGATAAAGATGGTGGGGCTGATGAAGAAGATGGTGGAGAAAATGGTGGAAATGATGATGAAGATGGTGGAAATGGTGATGGAGATGGTGATGGAGATGAAGATGATTCTGATGGACAAGGAGATGATGCTGATTCTGGTGGAGATAGAGATGGTGCAGTAGATAAACAACAACAAGAAGAAAGTCATGATAAAGATGTTTTAAGAAATTAAAGGGCTAACAAAATACATAAATTAAATGTTGTATATACTTTATTTGCTGGATGCTTATCTTGTTTAGTGATTTATCATTAACTAGTATAGAATGTAGAAAAGGATGGACAAAAATGAGGTTTGGTGATTTACATTAACTAGTATAGAATGTGGAAAATGATGGACAAAAATGAGAATGAGATAATGGTATGGTACATATTTAATAATGATCATCTATGTCTATGTATAAGAAGCATGAAGTAGAGGGTCATGGGACAAACAATATTGACAATGTGGATGCAACAAACGAGTGTCATCCAAACAAAAGGTGATAATAACAAACAAAATATTTTATATATACAATATATTTCATATTAACATTGGCTATTATAATGGTTTATTTTTTGTGTAGAAAAAAGCACCTGGAAGGAAGAACTTGCCAGTGTCAGTACAACCAACAGGACCAGGAATAGTCCTGCTTTCAAAAAGGCAGATTAAGTGCCCACATACTTTGGAATCACTATACGTAACACGCTATTCCTGCTTTCAAAAAGGCAGATTAAGTGCCCACATACTTTGGAATCACTATACGTAACACGGTAAAGGCGTTGCCAAATCAAAGAAAGTTGTGGAAGATAAACCCAAACATAAAATATCAAGCTTTGATTCATTCAAAAATTGAATATGATTTATTTTTAGATGGATTGAAAATACTGATTTAAGTTTCATTTAGATTTCTTTGGATGATTTGACATTTCTGTACAAATGTTCGGTTTAGCAAGACAGGAACTAGTGCTAAATATAGTTTGGATATGAATAAAGCTCTCTGGATTGTTAATATTAGTTAATTGTTAGTGATCCAAGACTAGATTTTTATTGAATATCTATCGGTGCATATCAGGGTAGTGATATTCAAAGCATAGAGCTTTACTACAACCTCTAACTGTTCATAAGTATGCTCCAATTTATACATATATAAGAGTGTATATACACCCTCCATCTCCCAAAAAATAGACACTGAATGATTAGTTAGTTTTCATGTGCATCAATACTTTTTTTCTTAAAATTTCCGGTGTGTTTTTTATGTTGAAACCACAAACTTCTCAACAGAAGCACACACTATGTATATAAGTAATTAAAGTATCATATAATCTCCATGAGGTTGGAAACAAAAGATATATATTAATAGAAATTAAAATAACTAAAGACGTTTCACAATCCGCTAAAAGTAACTTCAAAGTCTTAAATTCCAAGTATATGTAGGAGCAAAATAACTATGCGTTTCAATGACATCATAATTGAAATATCCAAACAAAACATATGCTCATCTAAAAACTAAGAGTCACCTGAGATAATGTCCCTTTCATATTTACATATTCTACGGTTGTGTCCCAATTTACGATAATTGCTACACCTCAAGCGTTGATTAAATTCATCCACAAATACATAACTACTCTTCTTAGGTCTAACTGGTTTCTGTTTAACCAAAGGAGGAAATACCTTTTGACTCTTCACATCTTCAAGAATATTCCACTCGCTCTAATTTTCAACATGAAGTATGGCATCTGTATACGTCACTTCCAATGTAGCCTTCAAATAGTTTTACGGCACAAAAGGATAGGGAGAAATATTCCTCTCATGAGAACCACAAAAACATGATAACAAGAGAATTCAATCGTTTGATACTTTTTTTACAATCGGATATCTTTTGATATAGATCAATTATATAATGCATGCTCCCATCAACAACTTAAAACTTATTCACATCAACTAAATAAACCTAAAAAAATAAACGTTGTCAATTAAATATATATAGTAAAGGTAAAAAGTACCATAAATTCTTACTTGTATAGTTTGTGCTTCAGTCATTGCATCATGAAGCTCAACCTCAGCCGTCATACTACATGTAATCAAACATGAAGTAGACGTCTTCCTTCCACAAAACCAACTTTGCAACTATTGTCCACAAATTCTAGCAATAAACAAACCGGGTAAGATCTTGCATCAAGTATAACATTATTAAAACTCTCAACAAGGCCCATCTACAATAGTCAGTATTCTTCAGATAAGCTCGAGTAGATGGAACTAATGCTTTTACACGGGACATATACTTATCAAAATCTTCAACCCAGAACGCCTTTACACATGATTAGAATGTGGAATCAATGCTATAATTTTGAAATTATTGTTTAAATCATCAATAAATGTTGCATACATATACCATGATTATCATGTGTGAATGCTTTACGTACTGCTTTAGTGATGCTAATGCACCTATCAGAAACAACCACCAATTCCTCCCGAAAACCAATAACACTACTCAGCTTAATTAAAAACCACTCCCACGATATATCATTCTCAGAATCAGCCAATGAAACAACCAAAGAGAAAATTTGATCATTTGAATCCATCATAAAATTTGTTTGTCAGAAAGGTTCTATCAACGGCGATGACAAGTCTACAATGTGCATTCTCTTGAATTGATGCCCCTAAACAAACAAAATGTACTTAAAACTATAATCAATATCAGTCTCAATATGAGTCACAATACTTGAAATGCATACATTGCATAAATTATATACTATAATTTTAATACGAACACTATTATGAAATATAAAAAAAAAAAGTTTTACATACCAGAGTTCACCTATTTTAAAGCAAAGCAATATGAGGGTAAAATAGAATATGACTTTTCAGGTGAACCTCGAATCATTTCCAAGGCTTCATGTTTGTCCCTCAAATATTTATGGTAGCTGATTGAAACACCATGTCTTGTACGCATAAAGTCAATGATATGTCTAGGTGTAGAATGATCGCCAACATAATTCATATATCTATGTTTCACACAATCGTTAAACAATAAAACATTGTCTTATCTATGATCACTTTGAACAATATCTAGTGAGCATGTATGTTCCTTAACACGTTGGCGTACGGTCCACATCTGGCCACCTTTATATCGAGAAGAATGCACAGACCACTTATAATTAGAACCAACACAAGTAACAATGTACCACTTTCTATTAAACCTATCAGTCTTAAATTAGAAGTTAGATCGAACCACAATGAAACGTAAAAATTTCTTTATTTTATCCTTGCTTGGAAATAATGCATTCTCATATATATCTAATGATGAAGCTAAATTAGTGATATCAATATCATCAACAAAATATAGTTGGATTAGCTCAACACTTACGACTGAAGAAAAACCAGCTTCACTCAATACAGCTAATTCATTGCCAAGAATAACATTTTAAGAACTATCAAGGATACTTCCTAAAAGAATAATTAGACGTTACAAACTTCTATCCATATTCAACAATGAAGAATGTCACTCCTCATTCGAATCAACTTTAATTTCTAATATATCTTTACATCCTCACCAAAATCCAACGTAATTATTAATTGAAAATTTGAAACATCAATAACCAACTCAGAAGATATTGACTAACATAGAGAAACAAATAAAGGATCAAATCATGCACCATTATTGGTTTCATCTATTAATTAGTATATTGTTTGGATTCTTCCCACTTACCATCATACAAAATTATAATAGGTATCATGGTCATCTGAAAAGAAGAAAAATATGAACATGAAGTTAACATAAAAAATAGAACATGTAAACAAAAAATATATAGAAAGCAAAATAACTTAAAAACATGAAAACCATAAAATCAACTACTAACAAAATAATACATAAACAACATCAATTTAAAATAAAGAAAATTTGAAACATAGAAACAAAAGCACCCAAGTATCACCATAAAAAGAATAAGATTTATACAAAACAAATATAGAATGCAAAAAATAACATATAACACTTGAAATAAAACCTAAACTTCAATTACTACCAAGTAACACATAAATAATAATAATGTGAAAACTAACACGTGAAATCAGAAAATACAGTAAAAATCAAATGAAAACATAACAAAAGCAACAAGAAAGATAAAACTCAGAGTAAACATGCAACATAATTCACAAAATGAGATTAACATTAGAAAGATAAAACTCAGAGTAAACATGCAACAAAAATTGATGTTGATTGAAGTAGCTCGAAAGAATGAAAGAAACAACAGTTCAAACTTCAAAATCTTAGAACTACCATTAAGGAAGAAACTAAATCTTCGATTACACGATCTTCAACGAAGAAGAAATCAAAAAGAAAAGGGAATGTTTCTTATAATAACCAAGCAAAAATTGAAAAAAATTCTTACTAAAATCAGTTAGAATCAAATAAGACTGAGCTATTATTGAATTTATTATGGGTCGATAGCCTGTTTATGTAGATGACTAAAAAAATGCCTTTTATACCATTTTCAACTCATCTGTTGGGTCGACTATATACAAACGAAGTGTTATCTATCATTGTGTTGACAACAAATTTTTAATTGCAACTAAAATTTAAATAGAATATTGAATAACTATAAGAATAGCCCTTTTGGGCCATTTTTGTAGGTAAATGGCCGCCCAAGATTTTATTTGTAAAAATGGTAGGGCGACCATTTACTAATGGTAAATGGCTTCGTCATTTACCATTATGTCCCTAAAAATTAAATTCTCAGTCCACGCGCTACAGTAGTGCGAATGACCAGTCCACGCTCCATTTAATCAAAATGCGCGTTTTCATGGTTTAAACAAAATGCGCTTTTTAGGGAATATAGAGAAGCGGAAAAATGAAACACCTTACATTGTCATATCGATGACACATGTCAATATGCCCTGATACTCACCGTTAAATTAGAAATCAAACGGATTGTCACTGAAAAAGCACTAAAACACCTTTTATCGTTGAAACCCTCCCAATCCACGAAGAAACAGACCCTCTCCACGCCATTGAAACCATCCACATGACGCCATTGAAGCCATCATTCTTCCTACCTGAAAGAAAACCTAACCGCGAGGAAGAAGCTATTAAAGGAGCTTAAAGCTCAATAATCATTCAGCAAAACATGTATGACAAATTCTTTTTTAATTTATGTTTTGACACTATCTAATTAGTGACATAAATTTGATCTTTTTATTTTTGGTGGTTTAGATGTATATTAAGTCCCAAATTTCACTAAATTTATCAAAATTAGATGATTCTAGTATCTAATTTAATTACAAAAGCTATTACTCAACCCTATTGTGTTAAATTTCTCTTCTGTAGAATTTACTAGTATATATAGATTAGTGACCTAACAAAATATAAGTCAAATTCAGTTTACTATGTGCATAATCTTGAATCTGTTGCATGCATTTTTATAAAAAAGGTCAAAATTAGTATCGTAATTTGTTAGATACATTTTATAGTATCAAAATTTGTTACAAAAAGGTAATAACATCTCTGATATCTGTCAATAATTTTGATACTGGTGTGACATGATTTTATTACCAATGTATGATAACCATTACTTGTTTTGCCAAGCAGTGGGTTATCAATGTAGATATTTGTTAATAATTTAGATACTGGTTTAAAAAATATGGTTGCTTAAATGATTAAACAACTTCGAATCGTGTTGACAATAATGGTACTGACTCAGAAGGAACTGGAAGCACCATACATGGAACCTTTTCCATAACACCGAAGAGACAGAGACAAAAGGAAAGGAACCAATAATGGCTACTATCTAATCCGAGGAAGAAGACTCATTTGAGAGACTAATGAATAAACCTCGTAAGGATGAAGGAGAAACAGGGAGTAGCGTACCAAGAGCCGATGATGAAACAAAGGAACAAATACATTTGATATTCGAAATCTTGAAACCGGACCAAGCTTCTCCCTTGGATCTCAATTTGATTAGTGGATTTTGGATTTGTGTTTTTAAGAATTTGATATGGATATGTGTTTAGTATGGATTTTTAACAAATTCCTAGATACCGTTATATGGATGCTTATGAATATGTTTTTAGAATTCGAGAAGTATTTAAATATATAGTTGAGTGTTGTTCTATTGAATAATTTTTTGTGCACGAGCTGGATTATTTGGGGGTATCATGTAAAAATAGGTAACCCTTTTTCAATTCAACTTAGATACACAAAGTATATAATTTTATTATGAGATCTTCACAACTGTTAGAGACATAACAATGTTAAAAACCTGCCTAAAACTGCCTATCAATGAAAAAAGTTCACATAAAATAAGCATATTCAAATAGTCAATTTCAAGAAACAACTAAATTGAAATGAATAATAAAAATACAACTTAAATAGAAGTTTGTCAATAAAAAACAACTTGCATTAAGACTTATAAAAAAGAATGCTCATAAACAATAAAAGTACAAAATTAATAATATCAAATGTTAAAATAATAGTTGTGTCTACTTGCTACTCCTAGAAGAGGAAGCACAAATTGGGTTCTTGCATGTTTTTCGATTGTGACAAAATTGACCATAACGACCACACTTCAGACGTCGCCTAGTTTCACATATAGAAGGAATATGTTATTTCTTCGGTCTCCCAGCTGAACGTCTCACATCTGGAGGTAGTATCTTCAATTGACCTTCATCTAGAATATGTAACATGCTCCAATTTCCTAATGGATGAACGACGCCTTTATAGGTTGAAGCGTATTCTGTACTTGAAAAAATCACTAACATATGAATATGAACTCAAATTTTGATTGTAAAAGATAGCACAAGCATGAGCACATGAGACATGATCCAACTCCCACCTACGACAACTCAAGTTCAAAACATGCATGACACCACCATGGTTAACATAAAATTCATTTATATCGGATGAACCAACCTGAAAAGCCGTAAAAATAAGTTACACATAACCATTATGTTAAAATAAAACCATATAGTAACTAAATAAAATACATGACACATATCGACATAGTTCGAGCAACTATATACTCGTCCCTCAAATGTTCCTCAGCAGATGGTGTAAGCTTCATTTTCAAAAAAGATGCCGCCTTTCTATGCTCGTAAAACCACCTCAAACACGTTTGATGTATAAATTCCAACAAACGTATGATATGAAGTGCACGTGCTTCAACTAAAACATTGTTAATACTTTCAGAGATGTTCGAGGTCAGCATGTTATATCGCTTACTAGGAAAATAAGCTCGTGCCCATCTAGGAAATCCAATTCCCTCCAAATAAGAAAGATGAGGTGGAGAGATCTATCCAACTCTGCATATGACGCTCAAAGTCAGGCATAAGATAAGTCTTAGCACATGCATAAAAAATGGGATCAATACTATTCAGCAACTTAAACCTAGTCTTTATATTCTGACATAAATGGAACATGCATGCTCCGTGATGAGCATCGGGGAAAACAATACTAATGGCCTTCGAAATACTAGTGTATCGATCAGAAAAAATAACTAAATCAACAACATCTCTAATACAAGAATGCAACTTATGCATGAACCATATCCAAGAATCGTCATTCTCTGAGTCAACTATAGCAAATGCTAATGGAAAAATTTGGTTGTTACCATCTAAAAAATAAGCAGTTAACAAAATACCCACATACTTCGCCTTTAAAAACATGTCATCAACCAATATCCATGGTCTACAGTGTCTCCACCCATCTAAGGATGCAGCATTAGACATAAAACAACACTTGAACCTCCCACCAGAAGTCACAACATAATCGATAACGGAACCTGAAACAAACCAATAAAAAGTAAAATAATAGTAACTAAACTATATGCTATATTTACTAAGCATAAGTAACTATGCCATACCAGGATTAGTTTCGTACAAGGCTGCAAAAAATGAAGGAATGGCAGCGTATGATTCTTTAGGAGACCCTAAAACATAATCCATAGCAATTTCTTTCCCCCTCAAAGCTTTATGATAACTAACATGGACACCATGTTTCGTACGCATGTGGTCAACAATCTCCGTTGGATGACTCTTTCGTAAGCAACCAGCCTTATAATTTTCCTTTAAGCTACTGATCACGATAGCACTAGCTTGCCTATAATCACTTTGTATAATATCTAATGAACAAGAATGTTCACTAATATACTTCTTAACCATCCACAAAACACTATGCCTATACCTCGAAGCACGCAAATAGCAATAACAAGAGTCATCAACACATAGTGCCACAAAACGTTCACCATTAGAGTTCTTCATCTTAAATTGAAAGTTATTTTTTAAAGCAACCACTTGAATTGCTTTCTTAACCTCTACCTTACTACCAAACAGATTTCCCTCCACAACATGAAAATTAGTTGGAGCATTCTCCACATCAACACTCTCAATGAAACGACAATCACATGGTTGATCAATAAGAACATTGCTAGTAGTAGAAACAACCGTGTCGACCCTAGAACAACTAGCATTGGCCATAGTTGAAATTTGTAAATTTTGACCAATCTCGACAACTAATGGACAATAGACATTTTTTGCAAAAGAAGTAAACCATGAAATGTCACTATCATCCTTCAACTCCAACACATTACAAGATGTCATCCCAACACCAAGTACAACCTTCATAACTATATTTTCTCGTGTAGCAGATAAACATAATTCATAATTCACGTATATAACCAAATCTAATAGAACTCCAAGTGTTGAATCATCATCAACAAAAACTGGTTTTAATTTTTTATCCACTTATGTCTTTGTATCACACAGCCTACCATCATAAAATAAAATAATATGAACCTTCGACATGCCTGAAAATACAAAGGTTCATAAAGTTCAGAAAAACAATTAGATGGTACATAAAATTCATACGAACAGTATATAATTTAGTTACTAATATACAGAAGCAAGACTCAGAATAATGTTTGTCTGAAAAGAAGCAAGAAAAATACTTCCTAACAATAATGAAGAAAATACATAGACTCAAATAAAATAATGTACATAATCTAACAAGAACATTCCTTAAAAAAGAACACAAACTAAAAGATAAATCAATGTAGAAAAAATACATAAAAGATAAACAATCAAAGAAGATAGACAATCACAAATTTTCTACTTAGAAAATCTGGAAATAACGAAATTGCAAGAAATTACAATGTAAATCACAAATTTTCTGAACAATATAAAACAAGAAATTGCAAAGAAAAACTTAATAATGTGGAAAATGAAGAAATATAACTCACCTTGCCGGAGAAGAATAAGCAGAAAAGGCCACGGAAGTAACTCGCTGGAGAAGATGAACCACCAGTAGCTCACCGTAAAACCGTAGCAGTTCACCGAAAACAAAAGGCTTGAATCTGAAAATAGTATCAGCTTGAATCCCTCAGCTCAAAAACAAAGATCGTTACAATAGGGTTGTTCAGAAATCACGACTTCTTTCGATGAGGAAGGAAGAAGCATGTTATAGTAGGGTTGCCAATTTTGAAAACTCATAGCTCGTATCCATCCCACAACCCGCGATAGAGAAGGGAAAAATAGGAAAATAATAAAATTTTAACTACTCTAGCTTTAGCACGTCCAATTTTTGGTCATCCTTGCAATTTAAGAAAAAAGGGATATTTTGTTAAATACACCCACCAAATGTGATGAAAATTACAAATTTCCCTCTCTTTTTGTATTTCTACATTTCTCATTTATCAATCACTTGCTCTCTTTCTTTCCTTTTTCTCTTTTTTCTCATTTTCTCTGCTTCTCTCCTCTTTTTTTCTTTCTTTTAACTAGTTATTATCTCCCATAATATGCACCCAAAAGAATCCCCCTCTATATTTCTATCACCCTTTTCAGAAAAATTAGGGTTAGAAAAATGGAGAAAAAATTAGATTATTGCTCGTCTAGGAAGGTTATTATTGCTTAATATTTGCCAAATGTGAAAATTTATGTAAACCTGATTTATCAATGTGTTCATTAATGGAGAGATTTTTTTATTTTCACCATGAGAGAAAATTGTTATTAATATTTTTTTTCTTTATTTTATATTTTTTACTTATTCTGGATTTATTTATTTTTTATTCCAAAAGTACTTCATTTTGGATTGAAGCATTCTCTAGGCTCCAACACCAGGCTATCAAACAAAATTGATATGAAAGATACTAAGCTCAATAAAATAAAGTATCTATAGCTGCCGCTGCTTTCGTTCACTCTTCTATATTTAGGAGGTTAAACAGTGTAGATAAGTATTTTGATTTGCATGGAAAATGACTACGTCAATAGGAGGGAAATAGACCTTATTTGATTCAGGTTCTATGAAATGACAGAGATGCAAATCAGACCTAGATTGGTACAAGCTTCGACCTCGACTCAAGTTGAGTTTGATTTAACTGAGCAAATTGTTGAAATGAAAGGCTGGGTAGACACAAGTTACAACCTCAACAAAAGTCAACTTCAATTTAATTCAGTATATTTGAAATAAAACGCACCTAGATACACACAAACTTCAACATCGACTCAATTTAGGTTCGATTAAGTAAATATATTTTAAAAGAAATATATTTGGATAAACAACTATTTCAACCTCAACACAAGTCATGTTTGATTAAACCGGATAGATTTTGAAATGAAACAAACAAGGATAGATATGGGCTTAAAACCTCGACTTAAATTTTGTTTGATTTAACCAGATAGATTTTGAAATGAAACAGACTGAAGAAACATAGACTACAAACTTGACTTAATTTAGGTTTGATTTAACATGTTAGATTAAAAATGAAAGACCTGAATAGAAACATGTCACCTTGACTCAGTCCGAGTTTGATTAAACCAGATAATTTTTTAAAAGAAATAAACTTGGATAGACACAGGCTTTAACCTCGACGCAAATTAGGTTTGATTTAACCTGGTAGATTTTAAAATGAAATAGGCCTAGACGGACACAAATTTTGACCACTACATTTAATTGAATAGATTTTAAAATGAAACAAATTGGATAGACACATGCTCTTCGACCTCGATTCAATTCGGATTTGATTTAACTGAGTATATTTGAAACGGACCTGGAACATGCTTTGACCCCAACTCAATTCATATTCGATTTAACCAAATATATTTGAAACGAGCCTAAAACAGGTTCCAACCTTTGCTCGTTTCAAGTTCAATTTAACCTGATATATTTAAATGAACATGAAACAAGCTTCAAACTTGACTCGATTCAGGTTTAATTTAACAAGAATATTTGAAACACCTGAAACAGGCTTCAACCTCCACTCGAAAGTTTATAAAATCATTTAAACTGTAAGTTGTGATACCATAACTATCACAACCCAAAAAAAAATACCGAACTTGATTCACTTTAACGTTCTAGCAAAAGGCTCATGGAAGCTAGTTCAACTTTTCTTTAAGCTCCAAGTGCAAGTAATAATTTAAATAGAATTTTATTCAAATCCCTCCAAAGTATTTGTTCAACAAAAACCGAGAACTAAGACATTTAATAACCATTGAATAGAGAAAAGCAGTGTTAAAAATTTAAAAAAAAAAACAATTTAACGGTATTGTCTCAACGAGAACTTATTGACTTTTGTCCGGTGCCAGGCTTGACAAGCTCGAACCAGTTCTAAAGCCATCTCGCAAACTAACCCGATACATGAGTTTTTTTTTTGGTAAATACTTGATACATATGTTAACTTGTAAGGAAAGTACAAGTGACTGTTACCACGAGTATAAATTCACACCTTAAAGAAGATGGATGGAATCTGTTGTAAAGAGCTTTCTCACAACCAACCAGTACATGTAACAGAGTATTTCTTATAAAGATGGTGGATACGGCAACATATAAAAAAGATGGAAGGTATGTGGCTCTATAGGCATAGAACTTTTCTTATACGTTTTCACGACACAAGCTTTCTTATCTTATCACATACATTACATTCTCAAGGTCAAGATTCAAACGTCATATGAACATCATAACATATCTATCGTTAAAGTAAACAAAACATCACAATTGATAACATAAGCATTGTTCATTGTCATATGTAAAATTTCACTTACATGATTGCTTTGTAGTGATAAGTTAAACAACATAATTTCCTAAAAATAAAATAATAATGTGCTTCTTTAGAGCGGTTGTCAATACATGACTTGATTCAAAAACTAATGGGATGACATAAAGTTAAGTAAATAGTCATAATATGTTACACATATTACTATAAATATAAATTTTTATCCTAGTATACTATGGTACTTTAAAGATATAGCGACAAAGTTTTGTAATATTTCAAAGTTGTGTAGGCTGTCAAAAAGTAGAAACTAGACAGACACAAACCTGTTTAAACCAAAATAGTAAAATTTAGAGGGATGTTTAAGTATTTAAAGCTCATCCAAATGTTGTGAAAATTCACAAGAATATCAAGGACATACCCAACACAATACAATACAATTTTCAGAGGCAAATGGCTTGACCTTGATATGAAATTAACCCAAAACTCAGAGATCCTCTGATATATTTTCATTGGGGTTTACACCATGACTTCAAGTGTTTTTTTTATATTTTAGAGATCACGTTTTTCTCCAAATTTTTTATAGTGACAAATATGATGAGTTCAGAATATCTCCAATAGTTTTTCAGATTCAAATTATTTTGTTTGATAAGGAAAATAGTAAAGTTTTATATTCTGTCAGAAAAATAGGTTTTAGAAATTAAGTCATTTTTAGAATATTTTTCTATGCTACTAAAAATACTACAGCTTTAATAAAAATAGGATATGTAACATGTAAACTAAAATTCTCGAGAAAATATACTGAACCGAAACATTTTTTTGTCAATTGCAGAAAAAGTTATGCTTCATTTTTTATTATTCTCAAACAAACCCAAAATCTTTCAACGGTTTGTGTAACCGAGGAGTAAAGGAACTAAGAAATAAAAGGAAGAGGAAGAGATCATAGCTTGAGAAACTGCCAAAATAAGTGGTTGGGAAAACAACGAACTAAAAGGGACGAAGTAGTAAAACCAAATACCATATCTAGATGCAAACATCCTAGATAAAAATACCAAAAAGCCT
This sequence comes from Datisca glomerata, assembly GCA_003255025.1. NCBI lineage: Eukaryota > Viridiplantae > Streptophyta > Magnoliopsida > Cucurbitales > Datiscaceae > Datisca > Datisca glomerata. The sequence goes on from QANY01000527.1 coordinate 837,054, forward strand.
AGGATCTTCATCATACCAGAATATTAAGATTCATGGATTGAGATTATATACATGGATCCATAATGAATAATCACCTACTATTGCCAAAAATTCTATGACAATCGATCGAGAACAAATGAACGTGAAGATGGGATGGTTTGTGATCGTCATCAACCAAACCACCATAGTACCTCATTGGGACCGTCATTTCTCTTCCAGACGGCGAGAATGGAAACTATGTGCAATTTGATATATTGGGGACCATAACCAAAAAAGTGTTAATATATTGCTTAACTAGGATTCCCATAACAATGTCAGTAGCTACTCAATTAGCCCATATTAAAATGAGCAGCATACGGGCTTACCAAAATTAGACCACCATTAAATAGATAATATAATTGGCAAAAAATGTTGCACGATATTGAAAATGAAACTGTGGGTTTTGTCAAAGTCTCCCACTTGGGTTACATATTATTCCTGAAACAATTATATCACAAACTTCTTAGGCTATTTATGGTTTGACTTCTCCTTAAACAATCTTGTCCATCCCAAATATTAATATGGAAGCACCGCGGCTTTTGTCACAATCGGTTGGGAATAAACTACAAAGATCACCATACTAATACACTCAATAAAAAAGATCAAATATGTAAGTAGTATGAAAATTACATACAATGTCATCTCATACAGGCCTATTTCGAATGGTCATTCTTTCATCTTTAGTGAGATCAATCCGAAGTCCTTAAGGCAATGAAAACATTGCACATAGAAAACACAAGCAAGCTCAGAAATAGAATCATAAACCATCTAACTTGATTCTACACAAAATCAAACGATACAATGTCTAAAGTAAATATTTAGTACATGAAAAATGACTCGCACTAAACCAAGGCATCCTCAGGAATAATACCCATATGAATATTGTGTTGATTAAATAAAGATTGTTTTCTTATACATTCATTAGACTAAATACAAGCTATATACATACAAAACGGAATGAGGCTAATATAGAAAACTAAACAAATAAGGAAAGATTACGTACATACAGAAAGTAATTTCTTAACAAATAATACAATTAATCTGGACACTTTCCATTACTCCCCCTCAAGTGGGTAGAAAGATACTTTCTATACCCAACTTGCCCACAATATTCTTAAAGATAAAACTTGTAACTCCATTTGTAAAGATTTCGTTTATCAGTTGATAATAAAGGTGGTATGATCTCATCTTAAGCTAATTCCTCGAGAACTACTTTGGTTCGAGATTTGTAGTTTTACATATAATCGTGTTCAAGGAATGTGACATTTGTCGATACAAACACTTTTTTATCATTGTCACTATAAAAGTACCCACTTCTAGTCTCTAGAACATAGCCAACGAATAGGCATACTTCAGACCTTGAGTCTAACTTTTCAGTCTTAAGTCTAAGAATGTGAGTTGGATACCCCTATATACAGAAATGACACAAATTGGATTTAGAGCCATTCCACAACTCTAAAGGTGTCTTGCTTACAGACCTATAAGACACTACATTCATCATGTATGTTGTTGTGTGTAGTGCATATCCCCAAAATATAACTGGTAGTGATGAGAAGTTTAACATCGACCTAATCATATCTAATAAGGTTTGGTTTCTCCCTTCTGAAACACCATTTTACAATGGCGTTCCAGGTGCTGTGAGTTGGGATAGGATTCCATACTCCAACAAGTAATTCTTGAATTCTAAATCCAAGTATTCACCACCTCGATCTGATCGAAGGGTTTTCAATGATTTACCTAATTTTCTTTTCAGCTTCAGCTTTGAAGTCTTTAAACTTTTCAAAAGTTTCAGACTTTCTATGCATTAGGTAAGTATAACCATATTTTAAGTAATCATCAAAAAAAGGGACAAAATATTCATACCCACCTCTAGCTTATACATTGATCGGTACACACACATCCCTATACACTAGCTCAAGTGGTTCCTTGGCTTTTTGTCCATTTCCAATGAAAGGTCTCTTGGTCATTTTATCCTCTAGACATGATTCACAGATAGAAAGAGTTTCAACTTTTAATTCTCTCAAAACATTGTGCTTTGTTAACTTGTTTAACCTATGTAGATTAATGTCTCAATCTAAGATGCCAAATATATGTGTTATCATCATCATGAGAAACTCTGTCGTTTGTCACTTTTAGGTTTTGTTACTTTAAATAATTCAGAATTATTTAATGCACGTTAAGTCGATTTAAGTATATACATTCCGTTTGATACTTTTTTATGACAAATATTAAATTCATTCTTAGAAATAATAAACTCATTATTAATTAAAGAAACTTTAAAAAATTGTTATGCAGTAACGAAAGAGAAATCAAATTTTTTAAAAATCCAGGAATATAATAAACATCATTCAAAACTAAATAATTATTTCTAAAATTAAAGCGGACTATACCCAATGCTTTCACTGACATGAGCGCACCACTGTCAATTCTCATAATGATCTCGCCATCAGCCAGCTCCCTTGACGAATTAAGCATATGCAAAGAAGAACATACATGGTTAGTTGCTCCTGAATCCAGTATCTAGGATGACAAATCATATATTCCACTAAACAAGTTTCAAATATAAGTAAATCATATTTACCTTTCTTTTTCAGCTTAAAGAGATACTTGTTACAATTTATCTTACAATGACTATCAACCCCACAATGGAAACATTTTCCCTTTGGCTTGTTGTCGTTCTTATTCTTCTTGGCTTTCGGAGATGTCTTAGCTTTCTTCCCTTTCTTGTTCTTACCTTTGCCCTTACCATTGATCTTCTTCCTCTTCTTACTTTTAACAACAGTTAAAGAAGGCTTTTGCTCGGCAATATTTGCCTCGCCCACCTTGGTCATAGACTTATTGAGTGACTCAAAAATCTGCAGTTCATTCAACAATTGGGTCATGTTGAATTACAATTTATTCATAACATAGTTAGTGGTGAACACAGAAAAAGAAGATGTGAGTTATTCAAGTATAATGCTGACTTAAGTTCGTTCATCAGTGGTCACCCCATGTACTTCTACCTCCTGTATTATGTTTATCATGTTCAAAACATGTTCACGCAATGAAGTACCCTTCTTAATCTTGATCGTCATGTAGCTCCTAGTAACCTCATGACGACTTTGATCAGATTGTTTCCCAAACATCGCCTGTAGAGATTCCATAATCTCATAGGCAATCTCCATGTTCTCATGTTTGGTTCTCAAAACACCATTCATGCTCACAAGCGTGTAGCACTTCACTTTGTTGTTGGATTGAATCCAAGCATCAAACTTATCCCTAACATTCTTAGGGGCATTGACAGCAAGCGCCTTAAGACATTCCTCAGTAAAATAAATTTATGGTTCTCACAAATTAGTATCAAGTTTAAATTTGATTTCTATTTTATGAAATTATCACCATTCAGTTTCTCAAGTGCAAGTAAAGTAGTAATATGGTTGCTCATGGTAGACACAATAATAACTGAAAAGGAAAACATACATAATTCAATATAATTGAAATAAATAGTCAGAATTAGAAAAGTAAACATGATGCATGAATGTAATATAATAAACACATAAATTTAACATTTACTAATCACGATAAAACAACCCAACAATTAACTTACCGCCTCAGGGTCTATAAGATTAATCTTAGATTATCTATGAGACATTTTCATCCTTATTAATTAAAACTTAAAATATCTCATATTTTCTCTTTTAACAATAAGGTATCGCTTATTCAGTCAAGTCACAATTATCCATATGAAAGCTTAATTGTGATTTTGTGAGTGTAAGCCATTATTTTCGATTCAATGACTTCATTTAGAATATGTCACCTTAGAGTCAGTCAAAACTTAACTACATCACTTAGTACTATCTTCTTAAGAAGTCCAAATTTTGTATTGATACAGTTTGAAACCTTCCTTAGGGGGATGAAAACAAAGCCATCTCGAGGCCCTCACTGTACCTCATGGTGTTGTACTAATAATGGAGACCATAGGTTACATTGACATTCTAACCTTCTCTCACTCACTATTTTAGAATAATGTGTTTCTATTTTAACTAATAAATTAATTTCAAATTAATTCCGAGTTAAAATAATAACCATATGAATGTTAAATTAACAGTTAATCCAATCTCATTGGTCTAAGTTCAATTAACCTTCGAAAGAGCTTAAGTCATAATTAGGTGAACTTAGATTAACTAATTAATTACATCCATCAAACTTTAATAAAACTCTCTTTTACTAAAGTTGGTTATCCTAAAGGTTACTATAACATTTAGAGTGGTGTGATTACCAACTTTTAACTAATTAAAACATAGTAGTTTACATGCATTTGATTGCACAAAACAATTCATATAAACATATTAGGACAATCTTAATAAATCATGTTTGTACATATGAGATGCATGATTAAATAAAAATATGTGGGGTTTCATGCATGACATGTGATCGACTAATTCCTAGTCATATTATAATCATATTGGGTCATATTATAAGAATTATTTAATAATTAAATAAAATAATAATGAACCGAGTGACTATTAGATATTTTCAAATTACAACTACTGAAATAAAGAAATAAAATTATAAAGAGGACTTCAAGATTACAAATTTCTAAAATATCTCATTCTCTACCTGATGCATATCTTCATAATCTTCAAGCTTCAAATAAAACCCTTTTAATTAGGAAAAATAATTTTTCTTAATTAAAAATTATCTCTATGATTATCTTTTAAAATTATTAAATTTGACTTAGTCAATAAACAATTAATTTACTTGGTCAAACTTAGGTCAAACTCAATCAATTAAATAATCTCTAATTTTCATAAAAATAATAAATAATAAATAATTTTAAAATTACATTAATTTCAAAATTTAAAAGATAATAGATAGAGTTAGGGTTATTATAAAACTCTACAGCGATAGAGTAAGTTGGTATCACGATTTCTGTGAAACTTCCCTAGATATGACAATAGTTACAACCAACGATGACTCTCCCACCATCACCCATCACTGCCGCCGAACGTCGACCACTGCTACCCGTCGACCACCGCTGTCACCTATCGCCAGTTGTCGCCTACCACCGGTCAATATCGACCACCGACCACCGCAGTCAGACACGACGACGCCATCGCCATTTTTCTAGCAAGCTCGCCGCCAGTACCAATTTTTCCAGTGGCGCCAGCACCAAAAATCCTATTTCTGCTGCTGGCGCCAAAATTCCCTAGGAATTCTTGTTTTTATTTTTCTTGGTCGTTCGTCGCGTGCCTTGTTCGTCTTCTCACGATCGAAATAATTACAAAATAATATTCATATCGACTTACACAAGATCTAAGAAAACATTAAGAACAAAGCTTAACTCAATAATCATCATACAATTAACGATCCATTATCTAACCATAAATTCAAAAAACAAGTCATCCATTCATTCACACATATCAAAATATATTATGAACAATGCAAGAACACCCACACAGTATTTAATATATAAATATATAATGACCGCTCTAATATCAATTATTAGAAAATGCGGTCATTATATATTTATATATTGTGATGGAGGCATGTTGGCTTTTTAAAAATTTATTAAAAATGAATCAAATGTTTTTCGATAAAATGAAAACTAGCGCGACGCAACGATTTTCAATATAAAAAATTTTATTGAAAACTCTTTTCAATCAGGATTTATTATATATTTATATATTCAATCTAAGACATACATGGATATGAATCATTTACCTATTGTAATCTATATTAAGCGTCCTCGCAAATCAATGATCTTATGTTCCCACGAACAACGGACTTCGAGATTCACACCAAGATCTTTCAAGTCAATCTTCAAATGTACTAGGACGTGTGTGGGAAAATAGAATAATCAAAGACACATTTTCTCTCTCTAGATATACTCAACATATGAGATTTAGAGATTTACTCAGAAAGATTAATTTTTATGAGACAATCCTCTGAGAGAATATAATGATTATTCTCACAGAGCTTTTTTATTAACTTTTTAATCACAGAAAAATTTACCCTAATAGAAATTATGTTCTTCACTCTCTATCAGCCATGAGGCCAATAGAATAATGTCTATATATTTTCTAGATAATGGCATATCAAGTTTTTAGAAATAAATTGAAATTAATAAAATTACTATTACTGTGGGACCCACTGTAATTTGTATACAACTGCAGTGTCAAACGGCACTACAGTTACCATGAGCTATTATAGTGCCCCACGACACTGTGTGCCACACGAATTAAAATTTTTATAATCAGATAAATATTTAAATATCAGTTAATTCATAAAAGATTGAGAAGAACGTATAAGACTGAGAAGAACGTATAGGAAAAAAAATGATTACATAACAAAAGTCTGATACTCAAATACTTTTTTTCCTATTTCCTATGTTGAAGTAAAGAAAAAAAACTTACTTAAATCTTAAATAAAATAATAAATAAGAAAGGAGCAATACCAACCCTCTTGAGAGAACAAGAAATTGGTTATTGCTCATTTACTAATTAACATATATGATTATCCCTATCAACTAACTTTATCTGTTAGTTCATAAATAACAAATTTAATTGATTCAAATTATTATATAATAATAATTTATGATTATCTAATTTCACAAATTAGATATTCTGTCTCATTTATCGATAATTAGAAAATTTTATCATTATAATTATGTGTGTGTGTGTTGTGTGTGTAATTTTCGAAATTTATCTATAAGTAATTCAATTAATTAATCACATATAATTATCCCGTAATTATGTACTTGCCCCATAATATTACAAGTTAGTCATTTTCTCATGTCCTGAAATTTTCACATCCTAGATTGTATAGTACAGAGGTGACTTGGAGACTATGAACCTATAATCTTAAGCTACAATAAACTAGATTATTAATTAAACTATTTAATGAAATAATCATATTTCTTAATTTCATTATTACTGCACTATAAATATGTAATTAGACTCTTAGAGATTATAAAATGTATTTACATAGTATTCTCGTGTAGTCCATTGATAAAATTATCGTATTATAAATTTGAGCTCAATAACTATTCAGTTCTAGAATCAACACTTAAGAGAACTAATATATGATCCGTAAGGAAAGTTTGGATTCCAAATCTTATAAGATCATGTTCTCAACCACTCATATCACTGAATCTCCAAAATAAAAGTCACGAGTGTATTTTACAAACAATCTTAACGAGTGGATCAATAGATCTGGTAGACAAGTATAAGAGTTCATGATTACTCAGGAGTCAGCCTGATCTACATATGATCAACAGATTTATGTGTATTAAATATTTATGATAAATATTATGTTAATAAAGATATTAGTTCACATCGGTCATGTCATATTTAATCTTATTATATAAAGTATATTCATTAAGATATATATCTACATCAATGACCTGGACCTAGGTCACATGTATTCATAATGTTTAGTGAACTGTACTAATAACCATTCATTAAGGATTCCATACTTTAATATGTTGCTGGCATTTTTATTAATTATCTATTATCTTAATACACTCGTACTAATACAAGATCATAGTTTCATTAATGAATATGAAATTTTTAGATATTTATATAAATTATTCAACAATAATTTAAAAGAACACTTATAAGAAAAAAGTAATTATATTAAATTTCATATTAAAATGTCAAGATGCGTGCTTTGAGGGCATAACCCCCAACAAAAGGAAAGTTTAATAAAGAAAGTGTGATTTCCCTAACTTTGGGAGTATCCGAACTTACGTAGAGACTTCATGAATCTTTCAAATCAAGCTCTCTAGGACTGCTTCAAACCATACAATGACTTCTTAAGTTTACAAACCTTTGTGTTATTGGAATCTTTTTCAAAACAAGGTGGTTGATCCATGTAGACTTCTTCTTCCAGATTTCCATGTAAGAATCATTTTTAACTTCAAAGTGCTACAGAGGCCAATCAAAATTAGCAGCAAGATTCAATAGTACCTGAATGGTATTCATTTTTTCTACAGGTTCAAATGTCTCTTAGTAATCAATTCCATATGTTTGAGTATACCCTTTAGCAACAAGTCTAGCCTTGTACCTCTCAATCGAACCATTAGTTTTATATTTAATCGTGAACATCCACTTGCACCCCACTATTTTCTGGTCTTTGGGTAGATAAACCACTTCCCAAGTATTATTTTTATGCAAAGCTCCAATCTCTTCAAGAATAGCTTCCTTCCACTTAGGATCTTTAAGAGCCTCGTGCATATCTTTAGGGATCTTTTCATTGGATAGTTGTGAGATGAAAGAGTTATAATTTCCATTTATTCTATGAAGAGACATTAAATTTGAAATGGGGTGTTTAGTGTATGCTCTAGTACTTTTTCTAAGAGCAATGGAAAACATCAAAATCAATATCAACTTGAAGAGGAGAAGATTAGAGATTTTCAGTACCTGAGTCAGGATCAGATGATTGCCCTTGAGAGAGAGAAATATGGTTCTCCAATCTATCTTTTTCTTCTGGAGTATGTTAATAACACATCATTCTTGTCAAGTGGAAGGTGTACCTATGCTTGAGAATCATCTATAGTGGTAGTACCATTTTGTTCCAAACTACCACTAGGATTAATTTCTTCTAAAGTAGAAATAGGAGTATCATGTATGAATGGAAATGGAACAAACCAAGACTGATTTTCCTTTTTTTTTCTCTCCTGCTGAAGATCGAGTGGGGGAAATAAGAATTATCTTCAAAAAAGTTTACATCCAAAGTAATGAAAGTCCTTTGAGATGATGCATTTGAGAGCTCTAGGATCAAATTTTGACCCCTCATGAATGTGTACAAAAGCAACACAGCCAAACACTTTAAGAGGAAAACATCCTAAGAGATTAGAGTTTGGAAAATATTTTCTTAAAGTATCAATTGCTGAGACGAATGATAGAATTTTAGTAGGCAATCTATTTATAAGATGAACATCAATAAATGTAGCTTCACCCCAGAAAGTCTTAGGAACATTTTTTGAAAACATTATTGCTCTAGCTACCTCGAGTATATGCATTTTATTGAGGAGTGTTAGGACAAGATGTTTCAATTCTCTAGAAAGTAAGTCCCAAGAGTGTGATTTAAAAACTCTCCATCATTATCGGATCGAAAAACCAGAAGTTTTGCTTGAAATTGAGTTTGAATCATGGTGTGAAAGTTTTTAAAAGCATTTTCTACATCCGATTAATCTTTGAGGAGATAAATCCATGTAGCACGACTAAAGTCATCAATAAATAAGACAAATCATTTAAAGCCCGTGAGAGATAGAATTTTAAAAAGACCACAAACATCACCATGAATTAATGAAAATTGAATAAAATACCTCTTATCATTTGAAGGAAAACATGTCTTGTGACTTTTAGCAAGTTCACAAATTTCACATTTTAAAATAGAGTTCTAAACTAGAAGCAAGTTTTGTTAGCGGTAATGCTCTCAAAGCATATGTATTGAAATTTTAATATGAAATTTAGTGGAATTACATTTTTCTTATAATTTTTCTTTTAAATTATTACTGAATAATTTACGTAAATATCTAAAAAAATTCATATACATTAATGAGACTATGATCTTGTATTAGTACGAGAGGATTAAGATCATAGATAATGAATAAAATTGTGAGCAGCATATTAAAGAATAGAATCTTTAAGGAATGGTTGCTAGTACGGTTCACTAAACATTATGAATGTGTGTGATCCAGATTTGGATGATTGATATGGATATACATCTTAGTAAATGTACTTTATATAATAAGATTATATACATCAAGACCAATGTGAATTAATATATTTATTAACTTACCGTTTATCATAAAGATTTAATACACATCAATCTGATGATCATATGTAGATCAATCTAAATCTTTATTAGTCATGAACTCTGATACATGTCTATTGGATCTTTTGATTCACTCGTTAAGGTTTGTTTGTAAAATACGCTAGTGACTTTTGTTTTAATCATTCAGTGATATGGATGGCTGGTAACATGATCTTACAATATTTCGAATTCAAGTTTTCCTAACAGATCATATATTGGTTCTCTTAAGTGTTAATTCTAAGACTTAATGGTTATTGAGCTCAAATCTATAATACGATCATAAATTAGCTATTCATTAGTGCATTAATGGTAGTTAAAGATTAAGTGGTAATTAAAAGGGTAAAATCATAATTTTGACCAGCTATAATTTATGAACCAATAATCGAATTTGTAGAACCCTGCAATACATTTGTTAAACCCCCTACATTTTTTGTTAAATTCCTACAAGAAATCTTAATTTTTAAATTTTTGTTGAACCACAACACATTTGTTGAAACCCGTAATATATTTGTGAAAATCCTTTACATTTTGGTTGAACCTCAGTAAAAAATCTACATTATCAACATTTTGTTAAACCTCAATACACATTTCTTGAACCTCTCAACACATTTGTTGAACCCTTATATTTTTTACAACCCCGACAAGGAATCTTAGTTTTTAACATTTTGTTTAACATTTTTTAACCGGACCAAAAATATATTCAAAACATAGTTTTAATGCTATGGCTCAACAAAAATTTTAAGGGGTTTCAACAAATGTGTTAGAAGTTCAACAAAATGTTAAAAACAATTTACTGGGATTCAATAAAAATGTTACGGGGTTCAACAAACATATTATGAGATTCAATATAATATTGAAAAGTTATGAGTTTTAACATTTGTCAAAACCTTCAACATATTTGTTGAACCGTAACATATTTGTTGGATCTCATTACACGTTTATTGAACCCCAAGTAGTTAGGCCAATTTTTAATTTTGTTGAACTTTACAACACACTTCTTGAATACATCAACATATTTATTAAACCTTTTATATTTTGTTGAACCCCAACAAGAAATCTTCATTTCTTAATATTTTGTTGAACCACACTACACATTTGTGGAACCATGCAATACATTTGTTAAACCCCCTACATTTTTGTTGAATCCCTACAAGAAATCTTAATTTTTAAAATTTTGTCGAACCACAACACATTTGTTGAAAGCTGAAATATATTTTTTGAAATCTTTTACATTTTGGTTGAACCCCAACAAAAAATCTAAATTATCAACATTTTAACCTCAATACACATTTCTTAAACCCATCAACACATTTGTTGAACCTCACAATAAATTTGTTGAATACCTTAATATTTTTGTTAAACCCCAGCGAAAAACCTCAACTTTCAACATTTTATGGAACCTCTCAATTTATTTATTAAAACCCTCAACATATTTCTTGAGCCCTCTAACAGTTTTGTGAACCCCAAAAACTCAAGCCAAAGTTACATCAACTTATCGAACCCCCAATAAATGTTTTGAACCCCTAAACCATTTAAAACCTCAAAACATATTTGTTAAACTCAGATATGTGAATCACCATACAATAAATGGTGATCTATCGCATAATCGCCATTCTAAAGTTCATAAACGCCCCCCTTGGTCCGAGCATCATTATTTGAACTCTGATCACCATCATTGTTGTACCCAATGTTATATTGTGAGCTGATCGTCATTGCTAAATTGGCGCTCCCACAAAATGGTTGGAATCGCTATTCTTTTCTATGGAAAATGCCATTAGTTAAATTTCTAAAAATTTTGATTTTTAGAATTAATTAAAAGTATTACACTGGGCGAATCACCAAGAAGGTTATCAAAACTCTCGATTGCTCAATGTGAACATTAACAATCTTCACATATATTTGAAATTGGATTGAATTAAGTAATGAATTTTCTAAGTACTTTAACATTTATTCATAAATATGATGAACATGTCATTGATTATGTTATTGTGGTTTTATGACAAATATCAAGTGAAAGAAAATTCACCATGTAGAATTCTAGATCATCATTTTATCATATGATCGAGAAATTCTAGTTCTCGGTTTGACGAATATGTATAACCCCAATGATCCAATTCTTATGCAGAATCGAAATTAATATGTATGGCTTACCGAACTTTGTTAGGTTAGTGTGACTACTACCTATATTGGTGGTTCCTAACCGTCGGTATAGATATTATATTCCGTCACTCTTCCGCTCACGGACATCCTTTTTTATCGCCATCAGAAGGGCTTGGATCCCCTAAAATGCAAATGATAGTTTTGATTATACATAGCAATTGTCCCAAATCAGGTCATCCCGGCTCTTTTGATGACAATCATCATACTTAGCTATTTGTTTATATATTTAGCTACTTTTGCACACTTGGTCATTTTCATACACTTGAACATTTTTATACACTTAGTCATTTTCACACACTTAAAAATTCTCACATACTTAATTATTTTCATACACTTAGTCATTTTAAGAAGCTTAATCATTTTTATATGTTTAGTCATTTTCACGCACTTAATCATTTTTATATGTTTAGTCATTTTCACGCACTTAATCATTTTTACACAATTAGCCGTTATCGTATGCTTGGCAATTTTCATGTACTTGGCCAGTTTCATGTACGTGACCATTTTCATGCAGTTAATCATTTTCATGTACGTTTTCATTTTCCTACACTTAACCATTTTTACACATTTAGTCATTTTATAGCTTACTCATTTCCATACACTTAGTTTGTCATTTTTATACACTTCGCCATTTTCATATACTTCCTCATTTTCATATACTTGGTCATTTTCATACACTTAGCAATTTTTATTACTTAGCCATTTTCACATACTAACCTCATATTTAAATATTTATGAAATAATAAACTCATCAGCAAGGAGAGCTTAGGGACAATAGGATATATGGTGGACTATGTTTTTGGAATTATCGAAGCAGAAAAGTTCAATCTTTGAAATATTATAAGACAAGATAATCTATGCTTATAGAATCAAATCATAGAAATTAACTTTGAAGTGTGAATCTAGAAATTTTTTCATTCCACGTCAAGATCAGAAAGTCAATCCATGCACCAATCGTCTCCTCAATTAATGCGCATTTACCTCAAACCCGCACCTCCCACACTGTTGTGCAAGCGTCATCCAATGCCATCGTTCTTCAACTACGTGAGTGAGTCACATTAATACATAAACCTAGTAATCTTCCTCGCTATTTCTTGATCAATCAGGAGTGGGTGGGCACTCAAAGATCTAGAAAATAGAAAGATTTCCTTTCTCTCTCCTAGTTTTCAGCTAGAGCAAGTGAGAGGGCTCTTCTCTCAACTAATAGTGTTGAAAGACTTAACCCTAGATTGAGATAGGCTTCTTATTTAAAATAATATCCAACAGATACGATTGAGAGATCAATCATTGCCAAAAATTATATATCACTAATTATTAAATTAAATTTAGTTAATAATTTTAGTTGCTTAACATAGGACCGAATTACTCATAGCTAAACAAGGACAGTGACTGAAAAGAGGACAGTGACTAAGACGAGGATAATGGAAATCCGTAATAAAGCTTATGCAGTCCTCTAAAATTCCTCCAAATTTGGATAGATCCTCCAAGCTAGACCCCAACCCTTGAATGAGGTGAAGGCAGTCAGACTTTACTTCACTCACATGAAAGGTTTCCTTAAGCGCAAGTGAAAGCTCATCTCTCAAAGCAAGGCCTCCGACGATAGAAGGCTGGAAGGACCCCCGAAGATTCACGGCAAAGGCGATGACCACCTCACCAACGTGGTTCCGAATCAAACCCCCCAACCCACTACCTCCATTGCTTTCTATCGCACCAGCAACGTTCACTTTCAGGGCATTCAAACCTGGCTTAATCCAAGACCTGCAGCGAGTAACAGAAGGAGAAGAAACAATAGAAAAACTCTCATTAGCTTTTAAAAGCTCCTCCTGAAAACTGTCACACCAGGAGGAAATATCGATGATGTCTGAGTGGAAATTGTCGTGGACAACTTTATTCCTAAATAACCAAATACCCCAATAAACCAAGGGAAATCTGTTTAAGACCCTTGGGCTCAAATCCTCACAGAAAGCGGCAATGAAATATTTCATAGGCCGTGACCGGCTCCTCTTGGGAAGGTGGGGAAAAAATTCTTCTTTAGCACAATCCTTGGCCGCGGACATGCAAAAGAAAAGAGCAAGGATGGTCGAATCCACCTGACCACAAAAAGCGCAATAGTTGTCCTCCTTAATTCTCCTACGAGCCAAGTTAAGACACGAGGGGATAAAATCATAGGTGGCTCTCCATAAGAAGATTTTGACAGTGCTTCGAATGCATAAATTCCAAATCTTTTTCCACCACTTCTCGAGAGGGGTACCATTTGAGGAGCAACCCCTATCTTGAGAGTTCAATGCCACGTGATACCCGTTTCTAACCGAATAGACTCCTTTACGATCAAAGTGCAAAATAAGATTATCTTTCACACCCACTCTCCGAAGAGGGATAGCCAAAATGATCTCTCTATCAATAGGGAGAAAGTGAAGGTTGATAAGGTTAATATCTCACTCTCCATTTTTAATCAAATCTGCCACCGTAAGAGCACTGCTGCCATTGCTCTAGGTAAAAGTACGAAAAGAGTTTAGCCTGGGAATCAACGGGTCACTGAAGGCCTTGACCAAGAGGTCATTGCCGATTCTCCAACGGGCACCTTTATGGATAATCTCTCTACCCCACATCAAGCTCCTCCTAAGGAAAGAGCAGCCCGCTTTAATATCACATTCCAAAATCGACTCATTAAGAAAATAACAGCTTTTAAGCACCTGAGAGACCAACGAAGAAAGGATTAGACAAGATACGCCAGGTTTGCTTGGCCAGAGGGCTTGGTTGAAGAGCTCCAGGGACGTGAATCCCAAACCCCTCTCAGATTTCGGCCTACACATTTTCTCTCAGGCTAACTAATGAAGCTTCCTATTTTGATCTAAACACCCCCACCAGAACTTTGCTATAGCCGCGCTTAGATCCTTGCATAAAGAGATAAACAATCGAAAAACATTTATGAAGTAAGTGGAATTGATTAGATGATAGCTTTAATTAAAATCTCCTTCCCTCATATCGAAAATTTCTTCTTTATCCAATTGTTCATCAAATTTCTAGTCTTGGATAACATGAATCAAAAAGCCTTCTTTTATCCGCCCCTACAACCGAAGGTAAGCCTAAGTATTTCCCGTGGCAAGGGGCGATATTTACACCCAAAGAAGCAGCAACTTCTCTCTTCAAAACATGGGGAGTGTTTAGGGAGAAAATAATGACACACTTATCATAATTAACCAATTGCCCCGAGAATACTCCATTAAAACTGTCTTCATATACAAACTATTAGCTCTATCAACTTTGCAGAAAACCATGTTGTCATCGACGAAGAAAAGATGGGACACCCGAGGGCATCGCCTACAAATGTTAGGGCACACAATATTACCTGAGTTATGCCCATCCTAAATTAGAGCTGAAAGGCCTTCAGCCACAATGATGCAAAGATATGGGGATAGGGGGTCTCCTTGCCCCTTTGAGGATTAATGTTCCCTACAATTTCCCCGTTAACGGAAAAAGCATAAGAGACTGGAATAATGCATATGATAATACGCTTTGCTCGTATCTAATTTCATCGCTGAAAACCCCACTTTTTACCTTTTATTTAGTGCGTAGATCATCTCGAAAGCAACCATCACATTATCTGTTATTTGTCAACCTTTCAAAAAAGCACTTTGGCCTCAGAGATTACAAAAGCACTTCGGGAGTATCACTTTCAAACGATTAGCAATAACTTTCACGATCACTTTATAAACAACTTTACAAAGTCTAATCGATCTAAATTCAGCCACACAAGTAGGATTCTGTACTTTTGGAATAAGAGCAATGATGGTTTTATTAATAACGGTCATACATGCTCGCCCATTTAAGCATTCCATACAGAGTTGAGTATGTCCTTCCCCACAATGTGCCAATAATTTTGAAAAAAAAAAGAGTCGGGAAACCAAATGGGTCAGGGCTCTTAATAGGATGCATCGCCATGAGAGATTCGAACACTTCTGAATCCAAGAAAGGACTGTCTATGTACTTATTCATGCTGTCAGAACTCTCGGCTCCACCTTCTCAAAGACTTTGTTCATATCCTCCTTCGGCGGGTGCTGCGAGGTGAAGAGCTTCTCAACGTAATTGTGTATAACTGTTGTAATGTCCTCCTTCTCCTGATGCCAGAATCTGTCATTATCATAAATCCCGTTAATAGAATTTCTTCTTTTCCATTCTGAGGCCGTGGAGTGAAAAAATTTCATGTTTTTTCTCCCATTTGAGCCAATCCATGCGTGATCTTTGTTTCTAAAACACATCTTCTTGGTTCTTAAGGGAAATAATCTCAAAGTAACCAAGCTCTTTAAGAGAATCCAACCTATCCCTCTTTTGATTCAGACTCTTTGCAATGTCCCCAAATTTTTCCTTTCCCCATTGGCGAAGAGCATGAGAGCGTTACACTATAGCCCGAGTTAAATCGATAATGGGTTGGTTCAAAGGACTCTTCGAGGCCCGTTTAACCACCTTAGTACAGTCCTCTCACGACATGGGTCAGAATCGCTCTATGGTCTGAGGTTAGGAAGCCCAACACCTCAACCCACGCTCCCCAAAAACACTCCCTCCAAGCCTCAAACGCCAAGGCCCTATCCAGTTTTTCTTTGATGAACTCCTCATTAAAAGCAATAAGTCATGATTTTATTGAGATTGTATTTCGCCAAAAATTAGACTCATTTGTCCATTCATTGCATTTTAAATGCATTAATACGTCAACTAGCTACTCCACTTAGTGACTAAGGTGTAAGTCACTCTACATTATAGAGTTAATGCATTACAGTCATTCTTAGTAAATGCCCAGATTTACTAGACAGTGAAAACAAGAAATTTCAATTCATAAAAAGCTCTTAGTTAAATAATTTGTTCCTATGAGCTAAACTCCATATGACTCATAAATCAAAATAATATATATTTATGGACCTTTTACAAAAATTCATGACACTTAATATAAGAATAGTCATTTATTACAATTCAAAATTAATGTCTTGATAAAAGTATAGAATTCACATGCTTTAAGAGCACAATCATAGCACATGGCACTTTGAACTAATTGCTAATCATAATATTTGAAGATGGACAACGGCTTTAGTCGGATATAAGTACTTACAACATGTCTCTCATTTTCATAATATGTCTCTGAATATCATATTTTTTCTTCATTACTTTGTAGCATATAGGTACATGTCGAGAACTTATGTAAAGAGACCAAAAAGAAACCACCCAAAAATCATAATATTCATATACGACCTGTCTTCACGTAAGTTTGTTTAGTAGTCATGTGTTAACTGGAAATGCACATGTGTCCTGTTTGTATGCTAACTTATCTGGTCGAATGGAAACATTTGACACTAACCAAGTATGTTTTCTACGATTACTTTTTCAAATATCACGTAGTTGGTTTGCAACCAAATTTTGGAAGGGCTTGGTTGAGATCGAATAAAGTATGTATTCTCGCCTATTATTTTTTAGACGTCTCTTTTTTGCAAATGGCCCTTTTTTTCATCTTCACACAATTCTACTTATGAACATAACATTTTAATTCTTTTACACTTTAATGTTTGATATGTTAATTACTAATCGACTCGAAGATGTTTTGTAGATGTGACTTCCATGTAATTGTGATAGCTTCTATGAAATTATCAACTTCTCAAATTCACAGACTTACTTGAAGTCTCCAAGTTTGTCGTTTATGCATATTTGAAGTCTTCAAGTTTGTTGTTTATGCATAATTGAAGTATTCAAGTTTATTGTATAAGCATATTAGAAAACTTCAAATATGTATGGCTATCTGGACTTGTCAACTTCTCATGTTCACAGACATACATGAAGTCTTCAATTTTGTTTATGCATTAGTTAGAGTTTCAACTACATTGTTAGCTTCTCGAGTTCTTAATGTAATCATCAACATTGTTGACTGCACGAGAACTTCAAGTAGCAATGCTTAAAGGGTTCAAATTCTGAAAAGGCCAAAAGTTTCCCTCAACTCCTTATCATATCTTAATATCGATTTAAGAAACAAAAGAGAAGTGAAAACTAAAGAAATGAAAAACGCATAACAAGACTACCTTTTAGACGAAGATTTTTTGGCAAACATGAAAGAACATTGAGACTTAAAAGAAGCTTATACAAAGAGAGAAGAAAAGTGAAAAAAAAAATCTAACGAGGAAGAAGGGGATTGAAATGAAAAGAAGGAAAAAAAAGCCATTTGAATAATTGAGTGTTTAGTACTTGAAGTGACATTTAATTGGATAAGGCAAGCAAAAGGACACTGAGGAGAAATATGGACAACGTGTAGTTAATGTTAAAATAAGGATGAGGACGTATTTTCCAATTTTTAAACCTTAGTAGTGTACAAGATAAGAAAGAAGACCAAGAAACAAGAGCTGTTCAAAACAATATGCTTTGGCAGCTTCCAAAACATGATTTTATTTGCTAAAATTGTACAGCATTTGCTGTCAAGGGAAGTTGAAAATGAGGACAAAGATCTATCATCAGATGATGTCGATAAATTTTGTTTGGATGGAATGTGATCGATAAAGAATGTGGGAGGTGGTACATGAATATATGTTTAAACAAGAAACTGAGTGTTTAATGAGCTATAATTATAGTGTGTAACAAAGGTTCCAATGCCAAGATGGATAGAGTCGTTAACCCCGCTACTTTTGAGAGAACGTTGCATCAACCCACCCCCCCCCC